>JAEQBH010002799.1:0-183166 GCA_016808115.1 Tetrastigma voinierianum
GATGACTTTCACATTAGAGAGATTCTGCTGGTTGTGTATTCGAGAGATAGTCCGGCTACATGGAGTACCAGTATCCATAGTGTCGGATAGGGACTCGAGGTTTACGGCTTACTTTTGGAAGAGTTTCCAAAAGGCTATGGGCACACGACTGACCATGAGTACAACTTTCCACCCACAGACAGATGGTCAGTCTGAGAGGACTATATAGGTGTTAGAGGACATGATGCGAGCATGCGTCCTGGACTTGCGGAGGGTAGCTGGAAGAGAGCACTTGCCCTAGTAGAATTACTAGCAAATAATAGTTACTGTGATGAGTATACAGATGGCACCATATGAGGCATTGTATGGGAGACCATGTAGATCACCGTTATGTTGGACCAAGGTGGGAGAGAGCTCCATCACTGGTCCTGATCTGATTAGAGACACCTCCAAGAAGGTGAGCTTGATACGACAACGTCTTCTCACGTCTCAGAGCCGGTAGAAGAGCTATGCGGACATACAACGTCGACCCTTAGAGTTCGAGGTTGGAGATCATGTCTTCTTGAAGGTGATGCCTAAGTAGAGGAGGGTCGCTCTGGCAAGCTAGGAAGGCACGCGAGATTCATTGGGCCTTTCGGAGAGACCTGGAGAGGGTAGGTGTCAGAAGGCACGGGCCGGGTTTACCGCCCCAAAGATCGTGTGTCCACGAGGTATTTCCCCGCTCCATGCTCGTGAGGGTACACTGCGATCCAAATTTCATATGGTGGATTGGGGAGAGATTGAGGTTGACACTGATGGGACCTTCGAGGAGGGACCAGTGTGCATTTTGGATAGTCGGGATTAGGTTTTGCGACGCAAGACCGTGAGGCTAGTGAGGGTGTTATGGCAGCACCGTGGAGTGGAGGAGTCAACGTGGGAACGCGAGACACCATGGCCACTCATTTCTTCTTGTTTAGGATGAAGCGTACATGGTTTAGTCGCTATCATTTAATGACGAGTTTACATGCATGGTATAATGCACGTTGCATATGCATGTGAGTGATTGTGATTGTCCGCACTTCGGGACGTAAATTCCTTCAGATAGGGAGAATGAAGACCTGAGAAATTCCCAATTCTTCGAAAAAGCAAAATCATAATTTCGATCAAAAACCGAAAATTTTCTAGATCTCGGATGATGAAACAGATTTCACAGTTGGAATCGTCTCACGAAATCTAGCTACCATGTAAAATTTCGTCGAATTTCGAGACAGTGGGAATTTGCACGTTTTACGAGGCATCGAGTATCGAGTGCTTTAAAATGACATGTGATGTGACAAAAGTCACCTATAACATGTACTCATGTGACATATGTTGCATGAGTAGAGAGATGATGGAAATGGATGGTCGAGATAGTGCCAAGTGTCAAAATCCAAGATTTCGGGTGGACATGGATGGCATTTTTGAATTCTTACGATAATAGATGACCGTCGCGACAAGAAACCTTGGTCGCGATTTACTTTCTTCTCAGGTTCTTGTCACTTGCTAAGTTGTTTGTCGCGACATAGAATTATATGTTGCGATACAATTGCCTTAGCCATTCTCAAGTCTTCTTCAATTTCTGTTGCGACCTACTTTTCTCTATCATGACAGAATTTTATCATTCCTTAGCTTTTATTGTTGCAACGCCGGTTTTGCCTACAACTCATTGATTTTGTCGCAACAAGAATTCTTTGTTTCCATTATTCTTGTGTTGCTCAGATCTCTTGTCGCGATGTAAATTCACCTCCTTGATGTTTTGTCTATCGCGACATAAATAATCTTTGTTGCATTAGAGATTGTGTTGCCCTTGGTTATGAATTTTGACTGTTATGTTGCGACATGATTTCCTATGTTGCGACATGATTTCCTATGTCATGACATAAAATTATATGTTGCGACACAATTGCCTTGGCCATTCTTAAGTCTTCTTCAATTTCACAGGACTTACTTTTCTCCGGGTCACGACAAAATTTTATCATTCCTTAGCTTTTATTGTCGTAACAAAAAACTTCTTTGTCGCGACATAAGTTTTTCCTACAAACTCATTGATTTTTTCCTAACAAGAATTTCTTTGTTTCCATTCTTCTTGTGTTACTTTTCAGCATCTTATCGCGATAGGGAATTCACTTCCTTCATGTTTTGTCTATCGCGATAGAAATAATCTTTGTTGCAATAGAGATTGTGTTGCCCTTGGTTGTGAATTCGGACTATTATGTTGCGACATGATTTACTTTGTTGCGACAACAACTTTTCCTTGAGTTGGCTTGATGATGGAAACTTTGTTGCAACATAAAAACACTTGTCTTAGTTGACTTGTTTTGCCTTTATGATAATTTTTATCGCGATAGAATTGTCTCTTGACGCGACAAAGTTCATCCATTAGTCTTCAGCTTTTATGTTGCAACATAAAAAAATAATGTCGCGACATAATTCCTTCACCATTTACCTTAAGTATGTCGTAACAGCTTTCTTCAAAATCTTCTTCAAGTTTGTCGCGACATAAAACTTTATGGTCGCGACCTAGAAAGCTCTTTTCATCCTTGAGTTCTGACTAGTATTTGTTGGCTGCGAAATAGTTCCTTTAGCCTGCTTGAATCTTGTGTCACGACATATAAATGTTGTGTTGCGATAATGCATCATTGCTTTGTCCTCTTTGCTTCTTTTCGTCGATTCTCTCATTTTTCAATAATTTCCTACAAAACACAAATTTGATGAATATTCCATATTTTGGCATAAAAATAGATCTTAAATTGTTAAAAATATGCCAAAAAATGGATTAAAAATAGATGAGTTTTACACTCATCAATAAACTATTAATAAGAATAGAGTTGAGAGTTCGCTGAGTGAGACAACACTAGAACATAGATTAATGAATAATTTGTCAATTTCTGCATCATTTCGAATCTTAGCTTAGCCATAAGTTAGAAAGCTTAATTTGTCAAAGATGCAATTGATATAGTTTGGATTTCTCCCTTAACCATACATTTCACTAATTAGTGATTCATGTTCATTTCTGATTCATGAGTTTAATCAACTACTTGTAAGATATAATCCTCTTTCTAAGATTTAAGTATTTTTCATTTTTAGTACTTCATACCTAGATCTTTGGACTAGTGAATTCTTGCCCCCATAGATAGGATATTGTAAGCCTTCTCCAATTTGATTAACACCTCATCTTACATTTTTGATGTAAATTTCCATCTCTGATTAATATTTCCTAACACTTTTTTTTTTTTTAATCGTGATCTAGCTCATCGAACGAGGGGAGGAACCTTTGAGTGATTAAACTGATACTTCATTCAACTATCTTCACACCATGAGTAAGTTGGTGATCTATCGGAGTAACCTAACAAACTTCATTAGTTCCAAAATATAAGTCTACCATACCCACAAAGAACTGCTCTATGCTCTCAGGATTCTCCATCTCTGTGCCACTCAGAGGGCCTCCTGAAAATCAGAGTAAGATATAATACTTTTATTGGGTACACAATACTAGTACTGGAAATAAGTAAGTTTGTGAAATAATACCAATCAAATGCATTCCATGAATTCTAACTACATGCTCTTCCATTTTGTGCAAAAAAATGACGATCATCATCAATCCATTCCAAGCGGGATCTCAACTCTTCAAAACTGGTTCACTCATATCAATGACTAACTGAGCATAAAAATTTACCGAAAGTGTAAACGAACTGAAATAAATGAAATCCATAAATTTTCAAAACTCCATTTCATTCAAGAGCAGTAATGAAAGAGAAAATTTAACAATGAAATACTAGCTCGAAGCTATACTACAGTTCTTTACTCAACTTAGGAAAATAAAAAGAAAAACTAACTAAAAACTACTAAAACAAAAATAAAAGAAAAAAAATAAAAATATACAAGAGTCTTCAACTACCTAGAAATCTTGGATGTGCGGAAGCTACGCACAGTGCCCTAGATGCGTCTATTTATAGACTTTCTAATGTTGGGCCACACTTTAATAATTGCATTGTGAATCCCTAAAATTTTGGCCCAAATTGGTCGCTCTGTCACGACATAGAGTTTTTCGCGATGAAGCTTTCGCCTTTGCTCTGGCCTCTCGTCAGAGCATTTAATCTTCATCGTGTGGACTCGTTTCTGGATTCCATCGCGGACTTATTCTTGTATTTATCGCAACAGACTTTGATAATGTCACGACAACGTTTATTCGTAAGTCTCTGCTTCACACACGACACTGAATTTGTTTGCAAACCAGCTTCTCATTACCTTTTATAAGCTGAATCATATATGATGCTTTTTCTCTTCAAAGATATCTACTATGTCACAAAGAGAGTCGGCGTCGCGACAGGATTTCTTCAGTTCTTTTATAATATCTATCGCGACCTAGTCGTCTGCGTCGCGATAGGATTTCTTCTCTCTCGGTCCTTATCTTCGGGGCTGTTGTTTGTTGCAACATAGAGATCATTGTTGCGACAAACTTGACTTGGATAATCTAAGTTATTTTTCAATCTCTGTTGCAACATAACTTTATCAACTTGTAGCTTTTATTGTCGCAACAGAAAACTTCTTTGTCGCGATAGAGATTTTGCCTTCACTATTTCACTATGTCGCAGTCAGAATTTCTTATTATCATTCCTCTTGTATTGTTCTTATCTTTATGTCGCGGATGCACCTTTGTCGCATAATTCATCTCAATCTCATGTTTTGTTTATCGTGATACAAATTATTGTCGCGTATAGGGATTTTGTTGCTCCCTGGTTATGAACTCCGGTCATTATGTCACGACAGATTTTCTTTGTCACGATGCACTTTTCTTCCTTTAGTCAGGTCTCCATGATGAAAAATTTGTCACAACATGTCACTCTATCTCAGTCGACTTGTGTTGTATTTCTTGCCATTTTCTCTGTCAAAGGGAGAGCTATCTTCCATCGCAATTAGTTCATCTTCACCTTCTCACTTTTATGTTCCGACAAATGAAGGATTGTCGCGACAAAGTTCCTTTGCCATTTTCCTTGATCATTGTCATGATAGAGTTAAGGGTATCGCGATAGTCTTCTTCAGCAATGTCTCAATAGAAATGCTCTTTCAGCTTGAGTTATGCCTGGGCTTTGTTACAGGTGCCGGGCCGCGATATAGTTCTTCGATCCGCTAGAAATTTTGCTCACGACAGCACTTTGACTATGTCGCAATAGAGACCGCTTATAATTTTCTAATTTTTGGCTTCTTTTGGTCGAATTATCTTTTCTCCACACCTGCAAAACACAGTTGGTGAATATTTCATAATTTGGCATAAAATAGATTTGAAAATGTTAAAACATGTCGAAAAATGGATTAAAAAATGGGGGATGAGTTTAAGACGATCGATTCGAAGGATTAAACAAACTTGATGAACTTTATTCATGTGAAACTTAAATTTCAACATCGTAGAACAAAAAGGAAAAAATAAATAAAAACTTCTAATAATTAAGTATAAATTAATCTCTCTTGTAATCCAAAACTTAAAGTAGATATAAATAGAAATAGACCTAAACTAAAGCCTTTCAGCCCTCATGAGCCTAATGTTAAGGCCTAAGAAACAATACCCTCTTAAAACTACAATAAACACTCCCTAAGCCATAAGCTCAAGCTTCAACTCTTAACATTTTTGTACTTTTTTCAATGAGTTAAGTATCCCTTCATCTTAAACTCTAAGTCATCCTTCTATTTTATATATATAAGCACAATAACAAGTTTAAAAACACTAGCCCTTAGGTTAAAAGCCTAAGGACTTAAGATGGTATATAATTTAATAAATTTAAAACACAATAACCAAATCCTAGCCAATGGATTTGAGTCATTGGATTTCCACCCTTAGATTGGAATAAGTTTTATAACGTATCTCATCAAATACGTGATTATACACAAATAGGTGATCCGTGAATCAACAATATTTATATCCTACCTTCTCCTACCGCCGTAGTCACTCTATCAAGATAGCTGGTTCTAGGGCTCAACACAGGATGGGTTTTCTTTGCACAAATGATTTACAGTTAAGCTCAAAAATGTGAATTTCACTCGATTTTTAAGGTTTTGTAAACAGGGGATCAATGCTTCACAGCTGAAAATAAAATAAGAAAAATGTAAAATAGAACCCCTTGAAGTGTCAGCCATCGGGGTTTAGGGTTTTAAGGCAACCAACATGTCTTCGGGTTTTTTTTCCTCGCGTTGGGGAGGATGACATATAGTCATTTCCCGAACCGGATCTTCATTTAACTTTAAAAACTAAATCCTATGATTTTCCCTTTTGAAAGATGGCATTTTATTAGGCATAAATGTCCCTAGCAGTGAAAACACATCTCAAAAACCCTACCCCACAATAACTAATAGGAGACAACTAACTGGGCATCAGTGGATCTAATGAAAGTATCCATTGAACCCAAAAAGCTTGCCAAATACACATTAAGGAGAGCATGCTTAAGAGATTTTAACCTAAGGTGAGAAGCAGGAGCATAAATGCCCATAAATGCATGTGTAAAAAAAACAGAGGACCGTTAGTTTACCTCAAATCCTAGCCAACAGCCCTCCTCTTCAAGGAGGAAGAGGTCTAGCCAACCATCCTCTGAGCCGTCATCCCCGAGGAGGTTCAGCCTGAGAAAATGGAAAAGAAAATGAAAGAGGGAGAAGGGAGGAAGCAAACATGCGAAACCGCCGCCCTGCCTATTGCCTACGGAAGTGAAGTTCACAGACGACCGAGATCATATATGCTCGTTGTATATGAAATTACCAAAAAAAACCAAAACAAAAGCTATTACAAGGGTTAAAATAGGAAGAAACAAAAAAATGTAACAAAAAAACTGAGGCGTGAAATGCAGGAGAATAGGCTGCTGGAGGAACAGTGCTCGCATGATGCACAGTGCTCGTAGGAACCAAAATTCACAATGCTCCATTTTTCTTGCATTTTATGCTCTTCTTTCCTTCTGGTCTCTGATCTGCAATGCTGAGCTTGACTCAAATTCTTCGTGCTTGGATCGACTCAATAATTTTGGCACTATTAGCTTGCAAAAACTGCAAAATTTGCCACAAAATGAGATCATAGATAATAGGGACCTTAATGTGTAAATTGTTAATTACAAATGATTATACACAAAAACACTCTCAAAACCTATAATAAATAGGTTCAAAATAGCACTCTTTTGTAAGCACTAATCACACTCCCCAACCTACACATTGCTAGTCCCTTAGCAATGAAAGAAAGAAAGAAAAAAAGAGCATACAAAACAATAACAAAATAATGTTCACAAAAATGATATTTCAAAAAGATTGTGAATGAGTAATTTCTAACTCTAAGTAAGAATCATCAAAGCCTTGTCCAATAACTATCTTGAGAGAATGAATGCCATACAAAATTAAGTATCAAAAGAGCCTCCATCTCGCTGAATCAACTAAAACTTCCACTAAAAATCTAAGTGTTTTGTCGGATCACCAACAATAAACTGCCAAACTGCACTCTCCCCCCAACCTAGCTACTGCCACAACCTAGCATGCTAACCAACCTAAATAGATCAGGACCCACTCTTATTCCATAACTTTTTTGTGTTGTAGGGGTGCAATGCTGAGGAATCGACCTCACCAAAGTCCATGCACTGATCACCGATGACCCTAACCACTTAAGGCTTAGTAAGACCAAGTCATATGATCTTTCGACCACTAACTCTTTAGGTTTCACCTGACTCCGAATGAATTAGGAAATCAAAGACCTACAACTTTACTAAACTCTACCCATCCATCTTTAGCGAGCACTAAGTCTAAGACTCCCAACCGCTTGGTTTAGGCACTGTGCTTCAAAGGTTTTCGCCATATACCCCTGACCGTGCTCGGTTTCAAGGCAAAGCATTGCAATTTTTCTTCTTTTTCTTTTTGTTTTTGTTTTCTTTTTCTTTTTCTTTTTCACTTCTTTTTTATTTTGGAAGACACATTGGCCTTCTATCCACAGGGGTCCTTAACCTATTAAAGGTGGTCAACGAAACTAGGGTAGGTTGTGCAAAGTAAAGGAGGTTGCGCAGTTTTTCAGCCTATCATTGAAACCTAATGTGCTCGGTGTGTGGTTAGCTAAAGGTGGAAGAAAAATGGTCGAAAACAATTAGAGTTCAACTTATTATCCACTCAGCCAGGCATGGAGCCAATCTAACATCAATAGAATTGACAGTTTCACTCTTCAAACTACAGCGTTAACAAAAAATAAAAGAAGCAACAAAATAAGTTGTATAGTATAAATGCCTTTCACAAGGGAATAAAACCAAAGAAGCCACGAACATCATAAATGGGCTTGCTCAAAAATAGTAACAAAATATAAGGTAAAGCCACTTCCTTCACTAACTCTCCCCCCAACCAACATCTCATCATCTCGCAATGGACTCGGATTGGAAAGAAGGAAGTGTTACCTCCTTGATGAGATGATCGTTGTTGGATAGAGACTTCGCAAGCTTCCATCGATACCTTATTCAATTCCAGCTTCAAACAACAAGTTGTTAAGAAAAGAGAGAAAAAAAGTGACTCAGCTTTGAGCATTTGAAATTTCACTTTCAGAAAATTCAAAAGTGTTATTTATTGTTAGATTTAGATTCTTCACTCTCTAATATTTCCAACGGTACCAAAAACGCCTTAAACTGGAGTTCTACTTAAAAGCGATGAATAAAACAAAATCGTATGCAAAACAAGAGGGAAGATGAAAATCTCATGACTATAGCGAAAATTTCACACATAGCGAAAATTCAAGTACCATAGCGAAATTTTCACATAGCGAAATTTTCGCTATACTAATAGCGAAATTTTTTTAATAAATAAAATAAAATAATTAATAAAAATAAAAAAATAATAATAATATAATAAAATAAAAATTAAAAATTTTTTTGAGAGGCAAATTATTATTTTTTTTTATAAAAAGAAAAAGAAAAATAAATTTTTTTTAAATAAATAAAAATAATTAAATAAAATAACATTTTTTTTTGATAAAATAATAAAATAAATTTAAAATAAATACAAAAAACAATTTAATTTTTTTACTGAAATTTACGCTTCACTATTGTCTTTTAAATAAAAATAACCATACATTTTTGCTAACATAGCTTAAATTTCGCTATAATTTTCGCTATGTTTGCGAAATTTTTGCTATAATTGCGAAAATTTCACTATTATTGCGAATTTTCTCGCTTCCTCTCGCTTGTCATTGTCCGATCTTCATTGCTTTCCAAAATTTACCTGAACCGCAAAAATTAATACAAGAAAAATTAAGAAAATTGCGCAAAGTGAAAACAAGCTAGAACAAAGATTAACTTAAAATTAGGGAAAATCTAAGAAGAAAAAAATTATAGAAATCCAAATAAATACGATGAAAATAAAATAAGACAAGAAAAAATGAAACAAAGGGAGATTACGCCCCAAACCACTTCCTTAGGCCTTGAGGTCAGCTGAACCTACGGAGTTTAGAAATGCCGAGTGTTCGGGTGCTCCAAATCAACCAAAGACTAACCATTCACTATGCCATGCAACATAAGCAACTGCCAAAGTTTTTGATAGTGGCTAAATTCCCATATGCTGGCCACTAACTTCCTAAAGCCAGAAATAGGCAAGGATGGGGTGGGCTTTTGTGCCGGGTGCTTCGTGAGTTTTGGGTTGATTGTGATGCAAGTGAGGCGGTGATATAAACCTAATCAAGATGGGGCAGGGGTAAATTACTCTTTGTGTTCTTCCACCATTCCTTAGTCAACAAATGTGGGGGATTGCTTCCTTCTTCTCCCATGCGTACATCGCACCAATGTCCGGGAGGATTCAAAATTCTTCTACTAGGCCTTCTTGTAGTCACAGACACCCAAGCCTCCACCATAGTGTCACTCAGGCACACTTCCTCTGGATTCTCTTCCTCTTGATGAACAAGCTGATTGGTGAGCTTTGAGATGGATTCCTGTAGGATGTCATATTTTTGATCAATTTTGCTTTGGAAACCATCCAATTCCTTGTTCAAGGAGCTCTCAACTGTGTCAGTTTCCTGATTGGCCTGGACAGTCACTGCCCTTTGCTCCTCTATGAAATTATCCACTAGTTTGCTCAAGTTCAGATGGCTTGCTCCAACAGGGATTGGCCGGGTATTGCCGTCGTCGAGGCGGGGGCATGGGCCATGGAGGTTCAAGAGGTGCATATTGTGGAGGTCTTGGTTCCCATGAGGAATTTGTGTGATTCCCCCAACTATGGTTGTAAGCACTACCATGTGGTGAACTCATCCATTGGTTTCTATAGTCCCCTCATGGAGACCTATTCACACTGATTCTCTCCACGTGGTCACGACTTTGCCATGGCTAGTTTCTGTAATCCCTCATGGACATGTAAGCTCTAGGGTTTCTCTCCACAGGTACTCACTATACTGCTCTCCCCTTAGGTGTTCCATTTGATTCTAGTTCGCTTCACTGAACATGGATTCCCTGCAGCGAAAGCAGCAGCAACACAAGACAACACAAAACAATCCCCGCAACAAATTTTTTTTTTTAAACGAATTGTAAGAAAATGATAGTGAATTATAAAAGCACTACCAAGATTTCTGTGATGAGGATCACAAGCGTCAACAGTCATTGTACGTAATTTAGGGCACCATCCCCTAGCAACGGCGCGATTCGATTCGTGGGCTACAGAGGGGGTGATCCGGAATTAACAATATTTATATCCTAAATTTCCTCCTGCTGTCGTAGTCAAGCTACTGCAGTATAGCGGTTCTAGGTTCGAACACAGGGATGGGTTTTCTTTGCACAAATGATTTACTATTTAGCTCAAAAATGGTGAATTTCAATTTGGATTTTTAAGGTTTTGTAAAAACAGGGGACTTGTTGTTCACAGGCTGAAAATAAAATAAGAAAATGGGGGATTGTGTAACTCCCTTGAAGTGTCAAACATCGGGTTTAGGTTTTAAGGCAAACTAACATGTCCTCGGTTTTTTTTTCCCCTCAAGGCTAGAGGATGACATATAGTCATTTCCCGAACCGGATCTTCATTTAGCTTTAAAAACTAAACCCTACGATTTTCCCTTTTGAAAGATGGCATTTTATTAGGCATAAATGTCCCTAGCAGTGAAAACACATCTCAAAAACCCTACCCCACAATAACTAATAGGAGACAACTAACTAGGCATCAGTGGATCTAATGAAAGTATCCAATGAACCCAAAAAGCTTGCCAAATACACATTAAGGAGAGCATGCTTAAGAGATTTTAACCTAAGGTGAGAGAAGCAGAGCACAAAGCAGGAGCACAAATACCCATAAATGTGTGTGCGTAAAAACAGAGGACCGTTGGTTACCTCAATCCCGACCCGACCCTCCTCTTGAGGAGGAAGAGTGCAACTTGACCATAAGTTGTCATCCTCGGAGGTGTTTATTGGCAGAAAATGGAAAGAAAATGAAAGAAAGTGGAGAAGGAGGAAACGACGACGGCTGCAGCCACGTCATACCTACGTGAGTGAAGTTAGGTTTGTAATGGGAATACGAGGCTTATATAAGTGCTGATGTATATGAAATGCAAAAAAAAAACCAAAACAAAAGCTATTACAAGGGTTAAAATAGGAAAAACAAAAAATGTAACAGCCCGGCGTGAAATCACGGGAGAATAAGCTGTGGAGGAGCAGTGCATGATGCACAGTCTTCGTGGAACAAAATTCACAATGCTCCATTTTCTTGCATTTTATGCTCTTCTTTCCTTAGTCTCGATCTGCAATGCTGAGCTTGACTCAAATTCTTCGTGCTTGGATCGACTCAATAATTTTGGCACTATTAGCTTGCAAAAACTGCAAATTGCCTAAAATGAGATCGATGGGATAATAAGGACCTTAATGTGTGGGAATTAGATTAATTCTGATAGATTAATTACACAAAAGCACTCCAAAACCCATAATAAATAGGGTTCAAAAATAGCACTTTTTGAGCATAATCAGCTATGTCAAATCCAAAATAGATTTTAGTAAAGCCATTAAGTATCTTGAAGTTATAATTTTGCGGCTAAATAAAAGACGGTTAAATTTTGTCAACACCTTTTTAAAAGGGGATTAACACAAATTTTCTTGTTCTTAAGTTGATTAACTAAGCAGGAAAATCATTAATATAATTAGTTTAATTTTGGTCTAATTTCAAGTAAAACCAAGAGAAGCTAAGCGACAAATTGCGTATCTTAATGGATTTTGTCTTAAATATATCCTCGAAATTTCTTTTTATCACATATATTAAACCTCGAAGCAGCGATTTTGAGCACCAAACAAATTAGTTTCATTGTTCCATTCAAACTCTTCCTTATGATAAGTGTTGTCTTTGCGAAATTAGGTGATAAATTTGGTTTTACTAATAAGAGACATCTTAAGTTTGTTCCATTCTATTCTTGTTATAAATTCTTTTGTGTTTGATTCCGTCATCATAATTTCACTCCTTTGATTTAATACGTAGATATTGAGTTTTCAAGTTGGTACCATGATTATAATTTTATTTATTTATTAAAAGAGCTTAACAGATTATTTCACTACTTTTCTATCCACTTTAAAGATTTATGTATATTTTGTGTAGAAATTATTGTATTTATTTCTAAAAAAAACAATATGTTTCCATGCAGATTGTGTGCAATAATTGGTTTTGTCACAACACAGGAAAAATGGGATTTGGAAATGTCACATCAACCTCAAGACCATGAAATCGTGATACCGAAAAGAAGATCTATATTCTCATTGTAGGGGATGATCTTCTTGATGAAAAAAATCCATGAGTAATATTAAATTTAGGCGAAGTCGACTTACGTAAATGGTAAAGAAGCGTTGACTATTCCTCTCGGGCACATCTTTTGATCTCATCATGTTTCAATGCTATTATGGATGGAATTGAAGTAGAGTTCTAACCCAAAAATATGTTTTGAATTGTTTGTTGAAGAGTGTGTAATAAAATATCTGAAAAAAGTAAAGACTAAAAATGGTGTTATCCTCAGAGAGTAGGAGGCATCATCTCATTGATGTTTAAAAACATTTAAAAACCAAATTTCCTGACCTAATTTATGTTCTAATTTAGGAAAAAAAAAAAGTATTACTTCTAAGGAACCCAATTAATGTTTCTATGAATAATTGTTCCTAAATTATAAACGTGCTACTACCTTAGCCGATTTCTTATGTGATCTCAAACTACAATACTTTAATAGGCAACTAGCGACTCCAGCTCAATGGGTGTTACAAGCATGATGATTGGGTGACATCTAAGTAACCACGGTCGGAGATCGAAGCCTTCATGAAGTGGCTAAATGCTTGCTATGTGAACCCTACGAATCTCTTGAAAAAGTCGCGATGTGCTCAATGAGTTGAAGAATATTTGAAGAGTCCTATGTTATCTTTCCTTAAGTCTATATTTTAAGTTTTAAACACAATTAAATCATTACATCAAGTAATACTTTCTAATACAACCTTCTTTTTTTAGAGACATGCTACTAAAACTATGAGTCAATATACTCCTTTGGTTTGGTTTTAAATAAAAACTAACTATGTTCCATATATATAAGTGTGTTTATTCTTTATGATTATATATATATTTTTCTCTTTTCCTAATTAGATCCATAATGGTTTTATGGTTTATTGTAAAAGATCTCTCATATTTTCTATGAATAGCTAAAATTTGTATGATAAATCTTTTTTTTTTTGTGTAAGAAACATAATTGAATGGACTTCCATGTACTCAAGCCCGATTAGGTTGCACACCTAAGTAATGTGTGGTAAATTAGAAATCATAAAATTTATATTCTATTCACAAACCTAGGGTAGTCAAAGCTACTTGTGAGTATAGTGCTTCTAAGTTATCCTTAGAGATGGATTTTCTTGCGATAAATAGCAACTTTGTGGGTTCACAGCTTTGTTTTTATCCTAAGTCTTTAAAACGATTTTATAAAAATATGGGGTTGAGAGTGTATGTTGATTAAAAGAATTAACTCCAATAATTAAAAGACCTAGGGACTTGGTTTCACCAATTCAACACTGCTTAATGATGATTTAAGAATGGTGGGTTCCCAAATTAGTGAATAATAGAGACAACTTATATCCTCTACGTACTAAGGTGATCGATCTTGTTGATTTTAGATTAAGTGCAAGTTCTATAGTTAGGATAGATTTGTTAACCATGTGTGAAGGTGAAAGCATGAGGTCTCACCCTATGACTCTTCAGACTCTGACTGAAAAATAATCGATCGTACATCTTTGGATGAAGGATTAGTTCAGCAAGCTATAGACGCACCTGAAACAATTTCTAAGTGTATCAAAGAGCCGTGGTCTGAGTGAGAAACTCCTTCCAAGATAGTTTGAGGTCCCGATCTCTCTTAGCCACCATCTCTTGGTTTGTGACATTGGAACACGACCTAAAAGTAATCAATTAAATAATTCGCACCTTTGTTATTAAGCCCGTTTATCCCTTTTGGGCATCATTGTGGGAGGCTTGGATCCACGAAACAGAGATTGGAGGTCTACTCACTCATGGTGGTGTTTGTCATCCTGTGTGAACACATCCAAAGCATAGACAAAGAATGACATAAAAATTGAAAATTTTATTGAAAGCTTGAAGAACAATGTCCTACAATGGATTAAATGAAAGACAATGATAAATTTATTTTGATCAACCTTAGTTGTAAATAAGGGATGAAATTACATCTTGGGGGCCTTTAAGGTAAGTTACAATGATTCAAACCTTTTACATATGAAAAATAAGGCTTAATCATCGGATTAGAATAAAAAAACATTCCTTATTGGAGCCAATTTGGGCAGCATTTTGCTCCGCTAGGAGTTAAGAGTATGAAATTAGATTGAAGGTTTCTATCCTTCTCTAAGAGGCAGGAAATTTTTGATCTACCTCATAGGTAGAGGTGAATTTCTGAGAATGCTCCCCTAACCTTTATCTCTTCGTTGATCGTAGCGAAGGCTTAAACTCATTTGAATTTCTTCCTGGAGTTTCAAAGCTTGAACTAGAGATCCCAAGAAGACCTCAATTCTTAACCTCATCCTTTCCAAGGGCCAAAAAAGTACCTTAGAAGGCCTATAAACACACCAAAACTCGAGAAAAACATTAGTAATAAGGTTACAAACATGAAAATACTCATGTCGGTTAAGTATGACAACTTAGCACAAAACGGGTTTTAATATGAAATAATTAAGTGTGTAAAAATGCTCTTTTTGAGTGGTTATCATTAAAATGGAAGCTTCATTCACCATATTTGATGATTTTATATTTTAAATATTAGTGCTCATAATTTCTTAACTTTTCAAATATAATCAAGTTCAACTTGTAATAACCTATTTCAAATGGTTCTAATGTGGAACTCTATCATAATATTTGAAATAAATTAATTTTCTCTTATATTTAATTATTTTACACTACCTACATTTTCAACACAATTTTTGTCCATTTGACTATGTTTTCTTATATTCATCCTAATCAATTTACATTTGTAGAAACTTTATTCTCCTCTATTTCATAAACGAAAAAAGAAAAACATCTGCATTTTTATATTTTTTTCATATATGTCTTTTAAATAGTAGTTAATTATTATCGCTAATAACATAAGGGTGAAGCGAACATCTCAGCCATATGGTAATTTCGCACTATCAAAGAGGCGAGAGGAACCTCTCACGCAGTGTTTTGCCACTGGGTGGAAATGAAAATGCACAGGGTCGCCCTAGTTTTGTCTTTTCCTCAAAATTTCTTCCCATTTTAACCCTATTTTTCGATATGTAAAGGGTATGTGGATCTTATAACATGTCATCTCCAAGATGCTTATTTTATCCTTTTATATGAGGCTATGTGAAAAATGAATAAAGTTGGATTAGCTTGGATCAACTTCAAACTACGACCTTTTATATTTTCTTTCAGTCCTTCAATAAAACTTGCATTTTTATTTTATTTTTGTTTTTGGAATGGTTTGAGTTTCTATTTGTGACATAGTTGTTTCCAACCCATCATGCGTGAATAACCCCTTTCTTGGGTAGATGAGTTGGGGCTCCGCGTCAATTAATGAAGGAAAATGTATCCTTAATCTAAAAGGTGAGCGCTTTTAATTAGTTGAACTTGTTTAGAACTGATTGTAATACGTCTAGTGGTTCCAATCGAGGCGTTTGTTATGTCGTTAGGACCCTCTAAAAAAACATGAAGGAATTTCCATCCTAGGTCATATATTTTGCTTGACACTTGGTAATCGTAGTAGATACGTCGGATTATTGTCGATTTCATCCTTCACCTACCTTCAATGAATAGTTATCTTCTTTCCAAGATCTAAAAGAACCTAAGTGAGAGCCTAAAACATTATTTAAATGGTGAAAGTTGCTCACCATACCCGTAGAACATCGTTCTTAATCCAAATCTAAAAGAGGACCATCTTATTGAGGTTTAGGAGATCAACCATATGTGGAATCCCATTCACCTAACTACGAGATTCTACAATTGCTCAAGTTACCTTAGGAAGTGATCCCTAATAAAGTGGAACCCCAGGCCCTTTTTAGGCATTTTATGCACGATTTCATTGCGAGTATCTGAGGATCATTACAAGTAATAAAATTGGACTCGATGAAGTACGAGGATGTGTCAAAGCCACGAGTGCTTCTTGATTTACTAGCCTAGTCTAACCCTAATAATGTTTGGATTACCGATATGATGATTTTACTTAATTAACCTAATTATGAAAAATGATTAACTATGGAGGTCATGGGTTTTGAGTTCACCGAGATAATCCCTAGTTGGGTTTGGTGAAATCCAAAATCCATAGTTATATTTTGAAGATATTATCTAACCTATCATTGGTCTCTCTCGAGCACTAACAACCTATCCTTAAGACCTGGCTATCGGTTCTCAGCCTCAAGCCCTAGGCCTGATGAAACATTATGTATAAGTAATCTCGATGACCACATGTGAACCGCCAGAATCTCTTGCTATGGTCATCCCACATGGTCTGCGTCCGATCCATCTCCCGTCTTCTCATACTCGGGCTCACGTGAAAACATGCAAAGGTGCTCAGAAATTACAAATTAAGATAGAATGAAAATAAAATATATATTTACTATTATCTTTGAAAAGGTTATAATCGAGCCTAATTAGGGTTCATACCCCCGAAGTTGCATCGTAGCTAAGAAACAAGCTAAAACATAATAAATCTAAAAACAAAGTAAACTCTAATAGAAAACATCAGGAAGTAATGAAGGAATGGTGATGTAGCCTCGGGATCTTGCTCCAAACGCTCGTGAGAAGAAACTTCAACCTCTAACCGTCAACAACCCTAGAAATCATGTGTAGGGTTGCTTTTTGATGAGCATACTTGATACTCATTTTATCCCCAGATTTTGGTTATTTTTTAGCATGGTTTTATCGTATACATTAGTGTTCTAACGTCTTTGTTTGGTTTTGTGTTTCTCAATTATGCATTTGGATGGTTAAGAATGGAGAATGGTGAAAGACATTAAAATGAGTTATGCATAAAAAATTGACAATGAGTACCCAAATTGCACATTTTTGAGAAGATGAAACAAGGTGAGCTAAAACTATGACCAAAGGTTCTCGAGTGTAGCACGGAAGGCCTCACGGCACTAAGGCACCAACCCGAGAGCCACGTCGGCACCTAAGTGCCAGCTAAAGCAAATCGCTTGCAGGCGACAGCCCGAGCCAAATATGGCGCTGGGCTCAACTAAACTGAAATCCCAAGCTCCTGAGGCGCCAACCGAGAATAGATGACGCCTAAGCGTCATCGAAACTCAATCGACGCTAAGTGTCATCCCACATGCCAAACTAATGTCCGGAGTCAATCTAGGCCTTGATGTCAAAAACTCATGCTGAGCATCAATTCTCAACCTTAATCTCAAGAAACTCATGCACAGGCACCATTCCTCATGCCTTGATGTGTCTTTGAGGCCATCATATAGCCCATGCATTCAATAAAAGGGAAGCCTTAGCTTGCGATAAGGATGATAAAGAGGAGGTGGTGGGAGGCACTCTTTGATCATCTAACCTAGGGATCATATAACACAGGGAGAGATGATGGGAGAGGGCTGAAGAGAGGGGTTCTTTAGCGGTGGAGACACCCTAGGGCTCCTAGGGAGAAGTCTCAGGATTAGAGACGGCTCTTAGAGGTGAGCTTTCACAAGAGATTGCGAAGACAACGACAACCTATCTACAACCCGGGTTTTCTCTCTTTCTTTTTCTTTTGTTTTCCTTGTATTATCTCGAATGTTTTTAATTCGATTCTAGGGTTTTATGTCATAGTGATCTTCAAAAACGATGGATTGATTTTATTCCTAATATTGAATGATGTTTATATTGCTTTCATTTGAATACTCCTACACTTGCATTAATCACTTGTGATTATTGCCCCGAATGCTATTTTTGAACCCTTTTGTTTATTGGGGGTTTGAGCACTTTGTGTACTAATCAAGCAATTAACCCGTTTGCACATTAAGGTCCCAGCTATACTATGATCGCATTTTGTGGCTATTTTTGTAAGTTTTTGGAAGCTAATCTGTAAAATTATTAGGTCAACTCAAGCGAAGAATCTAGAGTTGAGACTGGTGTGCATATTAGAAACCGGAAAAAGGAATGAAAACAAAGAAAATGGGCAAGCTGAAATTTTGCGGGGTTGAGAAAAATTCTTGTGGCCCCTGAGGGTGAGGTTGCGAATTTTCGTAACCTGCTTCCACATTTTTTACCAGTTGACCCCCGTTTGACCTTTTTTTATGGTTTTTCCTAAAATACCCTTCATGTAATAGTGGTATTCCATGTATTTTGGTAATTTTGCTTGATTTGGGGCTATATAAGCCCATGTGTACTCGATGCCGAAGACAACTTTTCGTGCATTTAATACGAGCACGGGCGGAGTTTCAGCTTCTTTCGCACTACTCTCATTTTTATGTGAAACCAGATAAAATCTAATTTTCTGAAAAAGGGCAAAATGGTAATTTCGATCCAAAATCCGAATTTTTCTAGATCTCGGATAATAACGGACTTACATCATTAGGGTATCTGCGTGAGATCCCAGGCTATATGTTAATTCGGTATAATTAGGAGCCGGTCGAATTTCGCGTTCGAGGCTCAGTAGAGGAGTGCGAAGCAACGGCGCTGCTGGAGTGGCTCAAGAGGTGCCACGTGTCTTGGGCAGAATGGGTCAAACATGAGCTCAAGTGGGGCCCATGAGTGACAAATGGCACCTTGTGGGTGGATGGAAATCTAAGTTAGATGGATAAGTGGATAGGGGTAATCCTAAGAGCCAATGGGAAAATGACAAGTGGAATGAGGACTTTTCTCTTGACCTCGATGCAGACGATCGGTTTGGGAGGAAGAGGAGAGAAAGACGGCTTGAAAGAGAAAAGGGGATTTTTAGATAGAAACCCCTGCACGCCTGCAGAATTCCGTTGATTGAACCGTCGGGTTTAAAGCGGCCCGAAAGCGAGATTACTGCTTGCAAGGGCGCTACGCATGGAGTGCAGGTTTTGGGGAGTTTCGACAAACTCAGGAAGGTAAAGTTTTTCTCTACTTGTTTTACTCTTTTGTACAAGGACCGTTTTGAATGGATGGGGATTTGTTAAGGCCTGGATGGTCGTGTTCTCGGTTCCAAAAGATTTGGACCGAGTGAAGAAATCCCTAGAGTGGTTTTTGGACAGTCCACGGACTATTTGTGTGGTTTGTGCGATGTTGTGTTATTTCATAGTGAATCTTTGCTCTTGGTGTGTTTTTGTGGGCGATCGAATGATTGCGGATTGTATATTAGCTCGTGAGCTAATTTGTTTTCCGTCGAAATGAATGAATAACATGTGTAAGTTTTGTTAACCTTAGCCATGCCAGTATATTAACATGGTTTGTATGGATTGTGAATTGAATGTTGGTGTGCGTGCATGAGCACTTAGGTGGGGAGTAACGATAGGAAAGTCATTGTGGGCGTGCTGTCTTGTCGAGAATATATTTATTTCGGTACCAAAAAAAGACACACAGGGGATGGGACATCAGAGTGCCATGGCGAAGAAATGGCCCTGGTATGGCCTTATCGCATGTATTTTTGTAAAAATACAGGCGAAGACCCGAGTTCTGGATAATTGTAATAAAAAAATTGTAGTCGTCTTTTTATATAAAATATACATTTTGGTGAGTATGGATGTGAGCCCGATATGGCCATTTGCTCTTTGTATGGGTCTTGCTATGAGACAAAGGTATTCGCGGGGTTGGTGTGGTCGCGGGACCCCGGGATTGGGGGCGTCACATTTTCTCCCATTTTCTCATTTCTCGCATGAACACTACGAGAATGACAAGCTCGAGAGGATGGTTGGCTAAACCCTCTTTATCCTTGAAGATGAGGGATACTAGGTTTTGAATTTGAGGTAAACTGTTGGTTCTCATGTTTTTAACGTAAGCATTTATTACCA
Organism: Tetrastigma voinierianum; assembly: GCA_016808115.1. Lineage (NCBI taxonomy): Eukaryota > Viridiplantae > Streptophyta > Magnoliopsida > Vitales > Vitaceae > Tetrastigma > Tetrastigma voinierianum. The sequence goes on from JAEQBH010002799.1 coordinate 20,397, forward strand.
TTTATGTTTCTATCTCTCACTCTAGGCTTAAATCCCTTGGATGTGCCTTGATTGACCAGTACTTGGCAATCTTTTAGGGTTCAATATGGATGCTTATTGCTAGATCCACTGAGATTCATTAATTGCCATTTATTTGTTACTGTAAGGTAGATCAAGGTGATGAATTTTAACTACCTGGGAGCATTTATGTCTAATAAATGTTATATCTCAAAAGGAAAATTATTAGGGTTCAGTTTTTAGTGTCAAATGAAGATTCGGATCGGGAAATGACTATAGGTCATCCTCCCCAATGCGAGGAAAGGGACTCGAGGACCCCTCAGTTACCTTAGGATTTCAAACCCAGTGACCCAATGCTTCAAGGAGTTTTTTTTATATTTTTCTTCTACCTTGTTTTCCAGTTTCAACCATTGGAAACCCACTGTTTTGAAACCTAAATCCAACTTGAATTCACCATTTTGAGCGGTAATCATTTGTGCGAAGAAAACCCATCTTTGTGTTGCCGACCTTATTATACCGCGTGTATCTTCTGACACTAAAGGTTTAGGTTTATAAATCTTGTTGATTAGGACCAACCTACTTTGCTTGATAAATCCAAATGGCCGGATTATGGGGATGGTGCCTTAGTGCAAGTGATGAGTTGTTGAACTTGTGATCCACATCACAAGTATTGGTGAACTTTCAACCCTTTGCTCCTTTTCTTTTATTTCTCTTAACGATTCACTATTAGGTTTATTCGATTTTATCTTGTCCATATCTGATTTTATTTATTTTTATTATCTTAGTTGTGATTACCTTTATGGTAGCACAGTTTTGTTTCTTCTTTGTGTTTTGTGTTGTTTTCATAGGGTTATGCATCACATTGGGATAGGAACACGACGAGGGCGGAGTTCAAAGGATCGGTGCTCCCACTGAGAACAATGCTATGGTAGCTTGAAGGTGATCGGATAAGCCTCCACGAGGAGCAATGAGCCAACGGGGATACAAGGAATCCCGATGCATATATCGGTCCATGAGGACCACATCCCAGTGTTTACCTCATTTGTGCCCCCACCGGAGGACATGATTGTCGGACCTTACATTGTGCCTACTCCCCCACTGTGGTATGGAGAGTGAGAACTAATTCACACATCAGATAATTTGAGGAGTCTGACACCTTCAAGAGGATGCTTCAATATGGATCTGATATGAGGTGAAGTTCTTTCCTCGACTCCTAAGGATAGAGTGAATTTGGCTTAATTCTCTGAGGCAGATGATTCGAATTAGGCAATCTGGTGAGTTCTTAAGAAAATTTTCTCACCGCATCTAGAGCAACGATGCAGGGGCTTGATTTACCTTCGCGACCCATGAAAATGAAATTCTACGACCTTTGGGAAGGTGCCCGGAAACCATCAGTACTTTGTCCTCACCATGGCATTGACACATGGATGCTCGTCAATCATTTTATGAGAATGTCTGATATGAAACAATTATTATTAGAGACTATGTGGAGGGGACTTCATGAGCAAGAATTAGGAAGAAGCCTTAGGACTTCCCTAAACTATGTAGCCAAAACATCAAAAAGCAGGGATGAACCAAACTGAGAAGTAGAGAGGAAGAGGCTCACATCCACGGCTCGAGAAGGAGCATGTATTCCCTCACGGAGGACATGGAAATGAAGGCAAAGCTATCCACCTTATCAAGAGGTTGGAAGAGCTTGAAATGAAATCAACACGTGGTGCGGCCGGCGAGACACTGTGCGGCCCGACTTGGTGCTTGTTTGTCGATCTAGAACCTTAGGAAGCTTTATTGTCTAACTCTTCCTTCAATAGAGGAGATGATAACGACAGAAAATGTTGTGGGTTAATACAAAGCACCCAGCGATGCCTCATACGACAAATACATATAATCCCCGATTGGAGGAACCATCCTAACCTCTCTGAAGCAAAACCTCAACATATGTACTTACTGGTGCACAACGCAATATGGTTCTTCATCTCAACCACATTAGCCACCATCCCTTATCTCAGATTGACAAGCTATAATGAATTTGAGCAAAGTGGTGAAGCGTTTTGTAGGGAACATAAGGCTGATAAATACTTTCGAAGCTAACGAAAAGGATCGATCTGATAGAAACCTGCCCCGAACAAAAAGATTGAGAACTGTGATGCAGTCTTGCCGAATTTGATAATCACAGTATTGATTTCTAGGTTGACAAACTGACCTTGGTGCAAGAAAAAGGAAAGTTCCCCTCTCAGACATAGCCCAATCCTAGGGGAGTGCATGAATTGAGCTCTTACAGTAGACAGACTTCTAGGATAGATGGGGAGTCAAAATAGTGATCACTTTGAAGTGGAAGGAGGTTGCGACCGATCTCCCAGACTAAATTAGAGGCAAGAGGAAAAGGAAGATGATCTAGAGAAAATTGTGAATAAAGAAGATCTGGAGTGAAAGAATAGTACACCTCAGCGCTTTTCTCGAAACCTTAAAAACGAAGAATACTCCAAACCAGTGAGATTCTATAAGTGTTGGGTAGATGAGAAGTCAAAATCACGCTGGGCACTGATCAAATAGGTTCAACATGCAAAATTTAAAGGACACATTACGATAAAGAGAAGGTTAAATGTTGATAAGAAGGCATACAGCCTTAACTTTCGTCCCGATTAATAGTTGTTTGATCCCAGACTCGATGAAACCCGCAAGACAGGTTGTCACTGCCATCATGAGTTTTAACATCGAGAACTTGTGTGAAAAGGCATTGCTGCTTGGGAGCCAGTGTCAGCTGCTCCCTTATTTGAATAATACAAGTATCTGAGTTTGGGAGAGCTTAAGCCCCACCATCACATTGTCCTTAGCGAATGAATCCATAAGTCGAAGGGCTGCTTGCTGGAGGATGTGTTGATACAGTGGACAAATTCTACTATCTGTAGATTTTGTTGTAACGTCTGAGCCGAGTTTAGTAGGAGCTAATTGTATTGCCTATAATCCTTGAAGCCATTCTTATCCACCTCTAATCACGATCATCAATTTGAGTGAGTTATACAGCACATTCCGGGAACATGACTTTGGGCTGATATCGCCCAGCGGCTTGGCATATGCAGCGATGGAAGAGGGTTGGAGTTTGCATAGTGCCAGGTGTTACGGAAAAACAAGGCGGCGGCGGCAATTGCGGAATGGCGGCGGGGATTGTTGATTGTGCGAAGACCTGCGAGAACCCAAAACGTATCTTGTACATGGGCCATAGAAAAAAGGAAGAAATTCTACCTTTGCGGTGAGGAAGGAACGATGAGCCTGAAGTTGGATCTCAAACCTGCACTTTTGTGGAATTAAAGTATCGTACTTAGAAGAAAATGTGCAATGTCAGTTCATTTATATCCTCCTACTTTCGATGCTTCACGGGAAACTTGATGCTGGATATCTGGCGAGGAGAACAAGCGAGGCTTCTTGGGTGGAAAATCTCTTATTTGAAGGGAATTAACCCTTTGGTTTTACGCACATCTGTTTAGAAGAAGAAGCGGGAGTCGATCGGGTAACCACGGCGAAGATTGAATCTTACATAGGGAAGTAGTACATCGAGTTCCTGAATTGTTACAAGATGGTATCATATACCCATATCGAATCTTTGGGTGGGTCTAACTTCCAGTTTGTGCCTAAAAAATCTGGGGTCACCATTATCCACTGTGAGAAAGGAGGTGCCCACCTTCTCTGAGGTTGGAGTATGCATTGGTCCTGGGAGGTTGAATGAAGTGTGAAAATCACTTCCCGGCTACCTTTTTGTGTATCGGCTCACGAGAGATTTCAGGTTGCCTTCTTGCTTTTGGATGGCTATTCGGGGTACTTCCCAGTTGAAATTCTTTATAGAGGACCGAAAAGACCACTTTCCTGTCCGTTTGGGTTATGCTTACAAAGAATGCCGCTTTGACTTATGTAATACCCTTGCCACATTCCCGAAGATGCGTGTAGCATCTTCCGTCGGTGATTTGGCGGAGCGCATTATGGAGGTCTACATGGAACTGACATTCCGCAGGTATGTGGAGGGTTTGAAGGTAGCGTCAACTTCAAAGCGTCTGCTGCGAGTGCGTGAAATTGGTGTTGTGCGGGAAAAATGCCATTTGTGGTCCACGAGAAATTGTGCTCGGCGTATCATATCGACCAAGAGGTGAGGTTGACAAGGCAAAAATTAAGCTAATTTCAAACTCCTTCTCCCACAAATGTGGCCAACAATGAGGCAATTCATGGGCATACGGTTTCTAGGAGGTTCATCAAGGACTTCTCTAAATTACCAAACATCTTTACCGGTACGCTCGAAAAGGATGCGGTTGTATAGGATGATGAGTGCTAAGGAGCTTTGGGAGCTCCAAAACAACGTACTTGCACTATCGTGAGGGCCCCAATTGGCAGTTACCTTTTGAGGTTTAATGATGAGTTTCCTGAGGAGTCCACTGCTTCGCTTCCAGATGCTATGGTATGCTCACATTACCAATTCTTGGCAGCTGGAGAATACAGTTGGTGGAAGAGAGCGTAGATGAAGTGTGCTTTACGAAGATTCATTCTCTGTGGGAAGAGCCATTCTTGTTCAAATATTGCGTTGATAAGATAATTAGAAGATGTTAGCGGGGAAGAACAGAGAGATCTCGGTCGCTACCATGAGAGTGCATGTAGGAGATGTTTGCGCTTCTGAGAAGGCGCCATGAAGGTGCTCCAATCTGGGTTCTAATGGCCTTATCTCTTGAGATACTGGCATATGCCGTTGCATGCGAAAAATGCCAAGACAAGGAAGATCTCGTCATCACATGATGCCCTAAGCCCGATTTTAGTGGATTGTTTATTCGATGTTTGGAGCATCGACTTTATGGGGCCATTTCCAGTTTCCTTTGGATACATATACATAATGGTGGGGGTTGACTATGTGTCTAAGTGGGTTAAAGCAGTTCCATGCAGAGTAGCAGACCACAAGGTTGTGAAATTTATGAGGAAAACATCTTTCAAGATTTGGTCCCCCCGAGCATAATCGGTGATGGAGGTTCACACTTTTTGCAACGACCTTTTGAGACCTACTGGCTAAATATCGTTGTAAAGATAAGCCACCCCTTAGCATCTCAGACTAGTGATTGAGTGAGCTCAAGCTAACAAATCAAACATATTGATAAGTGGTGAACTCGATAGAAATCTTGGTCTCTTAAGCTTCTTTGGACATTTACGTGGGCATACAGAACAGCCTTCAAGACCATTCTTGGAATGTCGTCGTATCTTTAATGTCTATAGCAAAGTATGCCACTGCGTGTAGAATTGAATATATGGCATAGTGGGCAATCAAAAGCTAAACTTTAGTTTGGGAAGCGCCTAAAGTCTCGACATGACGTTGGAAGAAATTGCTGAAAGCGATGCCTACTTGAACTCCAGAAATTTACCAAAAAGACAGATTGAAGAAATGGCATGAAGTCAAATAATAACCGAAACTTTCAAGCATGGGGACTGATAAACTACCATGATTGACTCCACCTCTTCTCGGGCAAGCTCAAGTCCGAGATGGTGATCCATTCATCATCCGCGAAGTTCATCCTAGCTGGATTGTGGACTGCTCAATTGAGATAGGGGTGAAGAAGGTCGATAGGTGAAACTAAAGCCACATCGATGCAGTTAGCGACGAGACAGGAGGAGTCCCCCTCCTTGATCCTCCTTGAACCGAGCTACTTGGCGGTAAGCGTGGTTTACCAGAGACTCGAGAAACCACTCAGTTTGTTGAATTTTATTTCTCTACTTTGATTTTTATACATTCCTCGATCTTAACTAATTTTCTTAGTAATTTTCCCATTCTCATATGCACATTATCTGTTTTGGTTTTCTATTTTTCCCAGAGAGATGCTACTTGATGCGAGTTCAGATTTCACGAGTCTTGAAATTTTAACGTGCAAAATTTCACAGCCTGCAAAATTCTATTGCCTGCGTCTTTTCAGTTCCTGCCTGTTCACCTTCCTTGACCTCTCGATTCCTGTAACTTAATTTATTTTTCCCCAGTTTTTTTTTAACCTAGTTTCTATTGCCCATTTATGGACACTAAATGGGTTAGCCTTTTCACCTTCCCTAACCTCTTTATATAAATAACCCCACCCTCGTTTCATTTCATTTCAACGCTCCTTGAAGAAAACCTCCCCCTTCACCTCCTCTGTCCTATAATCTAAACATCCAGTATGGCTTTAAGACCCGGAGAACACAAGCTGCCGGGCCTATGGTGTAGCCTTCCTCTTCTCTCTACTGCTCCAGCCTACTTGCCCACCTCCTTCCTCCTCTTGTGCGCCGCCTTTGCAGTCTAACGCCCACACCCGCAGACGAGGCCTCCTTCTACCCGGTAGCTGCTTCTCAGCCTTTGTTCTGCTGCCACCGCCGCATGTATGATACGGGTTGACACTCCTCCGCCTCTCTGCTCACCGTGGCCATCCGAAAGGTTCCTCGAGGCTCGGACCGGACTCGGAATTGAGTGTCAGTCCCAGGCCCCCAGATCCCATTATCCACTGATCGGGGACCAGCGATGACATTTCCCAGGATCTATCTCATGCTTCTACTATGTCAGGCATCCCATCTTCCATTCTGTGACCCCATTACGAGGCAATTCGGATTGCGATTACCCAGTGCACGATGAACCATATTATGATTTTCCGACTTTTGCTACGTCCAGGAGCTCGAGAGATTCCATGAGGCTCATGCAACGGTACTCCTTGGAGCCTTTATGACCTATCAGGTTTCTACCCTCAGTGGTCATTAGGTTCTACCATACTATGACATCCAGGCGAGTCCCCCATCCTACTGCCATCCACTTCTCCATTGATGATCGTGAGGGCACACTTCGGGCCGCCGACATTGCAGCTGTATTCAACTTCCCAATAGTTCTAGCCAACTCGATTCACTACAGACTATGGCCCCACCCCTCGCCTCGGGAGCTGGTTCGCCTATTATCTAGAGACGCCACAGCAGGATTTATCCTTTTTCGGACACAACTCCCCCCGAGTATGCTCCTTATTGACCATATCTTGCGATCCCAACCTTTTCCCACTCGATATACGATACAGGTGGAGATGAGCTATTATGGAAGCTGCCTATTGGATACCAGAGTGTTTTTGTTCAGCCCTCTTGAGCTTTCTGTCTCTTGTTCCACTTTGAGGGACAAAGTCCCTACCCTGAACGACTCGGGTTGAGTCCATACCCCTCTGTTTCTAAGAAACCTATGCGGGTGTTGGAAACATATGGTTTCTCTCACGAGCCAGATTAAGTATCAGAGATTGTGAGGCCATTCTTCTTGTTGATAGGTGGCGTTCTTTGTAGGTGCTCAGCCGCCCCTCGGACATAGTTGAGGACATAACAGTTGACCATCCTGCCGAAAGGATGCGAGGAGCCTGGATTACCATGTTAGCTCAGTCTGCTCCATTACCTACATCGTAGGCATCCTCTGCACCTCCAGTGCCTCCAATTCCTATAGCGTCAGTTGGACATAGTACATCAGCGCCACCACCACATCATATCTCCGCCATCAACCAGGATTTTTCTCACTAATATGGATGCGGTCAGCACGCTTCTCATTACATCAGCATCTTTTGCGGTGCCCACACAACTTTGCCATTGCACGTAACCACGCCATCCTCGCTCAAATTCAAAGTCACCCGGGCCTACCTCCTATCTCTCCACGCACCGCCCAGCTCCTTCGTGATCATCCTCCAAAGAAGAAAGCCACCCACCCACATCTCTACAACTTCATCGGGACATGCTAAAGAAAGCAAAGCAGACTCCCTCCTCCAAATTCTTCATCAACAAATTAACCCGCTCTAGGCAGAGGATGACATCCCACCAACTGCTCACCACTGAGGAGGTAGCACTTCCTTCTCTAACTTTCCAATCTGAGCCCCATTGAGGACAATGTGACATTTTGTTGGGGGGAGAGTTAGTGAAGGAAGTGGCTTTTACATTTATGTTTTTACTACTATTTTGAGCAAGTCCATTTTGTTTTGCTCAAGCGCTTGATGTTTGTTTTGGTTGTGAAGCTGTCAGTTTATTTTTGTAAAGCCGAAAATATAGTCATATCTCTTTTTATACATATCATAGAACTTACAATTTCAGTTTCAAAATTACACCCATTTTTTTGTGTTCTGCCTAATTAACAGTTTGAGAAGTTGAACCATTGTCCAATTTTGTTGATGTTAGATTAGTTTCATGCCTAATTGAGTGGATGATCAGTTGAATTATTGTTGCTTTCAACCTTTATCTTCCACCTCTAGCTAACCACACACTGTGCACATCAGGTTTCAACAGTAAGCTGAAAAACTATCTAGCCTCATAAATCTTGCAAAAGCCTAACCTAGTTTTGTTGACCACCTTTAATAGGTTAAGGACCCCCATGAAAAGAAGGCCAATGAGTCTTCTAAAATAAAAAGAAGTGAAAAAAAAACAAATAGAAAAAGAAAAACAAAAGAAAAATTGCTACGCTTTGCCTTGAAACCCAAGCACCTGGCCCGAGGTATACATGAAGTCTTAAAGCCTGGCACTTAAGCCAACTCGGTCGGGAGCCATCGATTTCTAAGGTTTCGCACGTGAATAGGCGGAGTTTAGCAAGTTGTAGAGGCCGGAGTTTCAAATCATTTGAAGTCCGGTGAAACCAAGATTTAGGGGTGGTTGAAAAACTTCAAGACTTGATGCCCTAATCCTAATTGGTCAGAGTCACCTAAGGGATCCCCATTACATGGACATTGGTGAAGTCGATTCTCAAGACGCACCCATGCAACACAAAATGAATCAGGAATAAGAGGGTCCCGATCTATTTATGCGTTGATTAGTGTACCAGTTGTGGCAATAGCTCGTCAGGGGATAGCGCACTCGCGCTTTATCATGAAACCAATCATATAAACACTTAGATTCGTGGAAGTTCTGTGTTGATTCTTCAGAGAAGGAAACTCTGATGTTGAATTTATACGAATTCACTCTCTCAAGATGGTATCGGGTAAGGTTTCTGATTCCTACTAAAGGTTGTGCATTACTCATCCACATTCTTTGAAATACCATTTTTTCGAGAACATAATTTTGTTTTTTTTTTGTTGCTCTTCAGAATCGCCCAAAAAATAACCTAGAATTTTTATAATAATTTTATTATATATTCCGGGTATGAATTGAGCCAAACTTGGGTTCTTCCGAAACATAATTTGACAAATTGTGCAATGTAATTGAAAGTGGAGCATATGATTTAATATTATATGCAAATGAGAATGATAACCCTGAAATAAACTCATGAAAAAGGGCAAATGTGGAAAATTTAGAAAATGAGGACCTAAGGGTCAATGGTTAGTAAAGAATAAATACCTAAGTGAATTATGATAAAAGAATGGCCAAAGTGTATAATAGGAGGCTAAATGGAAAATTGGATTTATTGGGTGGCCAAACAAGGGCTTATGGGGAATAAGTGATTTAAGACCAAAAAGATAAAAAAATGAGAAATGATAAAAAGTGTGTAGGCCAAACAATGCCTTACACTTAAGTGGGTTTATAAAGACCAAAAATGTGGTCTTAGGGCTCATTTGAAGAGCAAATCATGTTTTTAAGGAAGAAGAGAGGAGAAAAGGTGAGTATGAGGGCTCACAGAGATCAAGTTTTGCTGGTTTTCATTTCCATTCCGTCCTAAGAGACCAAGCAACAAACAAGAAGAGATTTGAAGAGGTTCAAGGTAATAAATCAAAAACCTAACTTCATCCTATTTGATTTGGATTTTGGGGAAAAGCCCTAACTTGAGAGAAAAGGGTTTTTATTGATTCTAAACCACTCTTGGAGATGTTTTGGGTGGATTCCATGGTGGATTTTTGATATGGGACGAATTGGAGAAGGTTTGTGGAAGAAAAATGAGTGAGAAATGCAAAATCCCACATTTTCTGGGTAAGAACCCGTAGGTGGTACTAGTACCAGTTGAATGGCACCTGCATCATGATGCAAAGGTAATCAGTACCCTGGCATTCACTCAAACTAGTACCCGCACTGATTGCAAGGATAACTAGTACCGCATCACAGTGGTATTTCAGATCACTACTTCCAAAGAGCCTTGTTTTGACATATTTCGCACCGTTAAGTCCTCAGATCAGATACTCGATGTTGTGTGGACCCTAAGAAATGATTAATGAGGGTTCAAACATGATAGAGCTAAGTAAAAAAATGTACCGGTGGGATGATCGCCTTCAGGCCGACTTGTCTAAACTCAAGACCGTTAAAGAAAATAAACTTGTAATTCACTAAAATTGTTTTAATAATTAATTATCCACTAAGAGTGGCATGATTGTTATTGACTAGGATCGTGATGATCGCCTAACCTAGATCAGAGATCGTAAGAGAAGTGTTGATCTCGATGTTCTCTAGCTTTGTTCCTTCTCGGGATCATTCTTATCAAGATTTGGTATTACCAAGTAACTATGAAATGAGTACATGAATGAGTATATGAAATGAGCATAAATGTGAATACGAAAGTGAATATGGAATTCCTGTTCGTGATATTTGAAACCGAATGAATGTGTGAATGATGATAAAGACGAGATTCATTAAACGGGACACTACAAGAAAAGGTTCTATCGACGCCACCACAAGATAAGGGATATCCGTCAGCAGATACGTATATGCATATGTCATCTATGCCAGTGTCAAGAAAGGGTATAAGTTAGCTTGACATATGCATATGTCAAGATTATGTTAAATATGTGTGAAGGTTGACTCATTATTTTGTGAAGATTATATTCAATATATGTCAAGCTTTCCAGCATCATATAATTTTACAAATGTCAAGGATGGTTTTTTTTTTTTTTAAAGTTAAACTTAATATGTTATGGTTCCTTGCTCTTATGTCACAGAATATATTGTTTTTTGTCAAGATTTCTTTGTTCATATATAAAAGAAATTATTTCATTCTATGTCAAGGTTGCATATGAAATGTGTCAAAAACTTAACTTGTTGCCAAAATGATTTGAATCTAAACTAAAACTATTGCAAAATTGCATAATCTATTATCAAAATTCAATATTAACTTTCATATCATAGAACAAAAATTATCAAAACTAAAATTATATATATATATATATATATATATATATATATATATATATATATATATTAATTTCAATTATACGAGTACATAAAATATATACAAAAAGAGATAAAACATGTAGCCAAATATATTGAAAATAAAAAGAAAAACCTTAACATCTACATGATCTTCCATTGTCATCAAGTATATCCAAAAAAAAAAAAGCCCAATATGTGCCCAAAAATCCAATAGTTATACATGATATATAGAATGTATCCAGGATCTTATTCTCAGTAAAAACCCAACTATTGCAAATGTCACCTGCAAGTAGGAAAAAGTGTTAGCTGTTTACGTTTGAAAGATTAATAAAATAAATAAATAAATATACCCAAAATGAATTTACAAACAACCTAGCAATTTTATATTATCATGTTATCAAATGTTACTCCAACCTCCAAGAAGTAAGAAAAAAATAACATTACTATATGTTTATAGTTATAAGTTTATTAAAGTTCAATGAGAAAGAATTCAGTGCTTTAGGTGTATCAAATATGTCACTCAACTCTTGCAAGTACAAAAAGCAAAATATTGTTTTTATGTTTATATTTGAGTTCATTAAAAAAGATGTAAAACATGTGCCCAAATATATCTAAATGTATCACAAACAACCTAGCAACCATACATGATATCACATCAAGAGTAAAATATATCCAAAAAAAGTGATAGATATTTACCCAAAATTCAATAGTTTGATATGAACATGCAAGAACTTATACATAATCTTATACTCTAAAATTACAAATAAGCTATGAAAGCCACTCAACCTCGTGGCAAGTAAGAAAAACAATATTACTTTAATGTTTATATTAAAAAGATATGTTTCTTACCTAAATATATCCAAATGTATTCCACAAACAACCTGATAAATATACATGATCTTCTACTCTTATCAAATATAGGGGGAAATGAGAAAGATAAACATTTACCTTAAAAATCTAGAAGGTAGATGATGACTATAACTTATGCATGATCTTGCACTCAAAACTGCAATTAATTAAATGTCACCCAACATCTCCAAGTAAGAAAACAATATTATTTTATGTTAGATTTGAATGTACCAATTAAAAATATATAAACTATATTCAAATATATCCCAAAACAAATGTAGTAATGTATTTTTAGGGAAAAATCTAGATAATGTATGTGTACCTAAAATATCCAAAAAATAGTTACACTCTACATGATAGCAAGAACATATATATGATTTTGTACTCAAAATGCACTTTTCGCAAATGGTCATCCAACATGTTGTAGATAGGTAAAACTACATTAATTTAAGTTTATATTTGAAAACTTACTAAAGATAGTAATATGCACCAAAATTATGAAAAGTAATCCTAGTAAATATATATATCAAAACAAAACTATGTATGAGCTTCAGACCTTCATCACATTAAGATGTAGATATATGTACCCAAAAGTTTTCAAAACTAACATCTATATATGACAAGAAGATCTATGCATCATCCTCGTAATCTAAAAATTCGCAATAGGTGCAATGTCATCATTTACTTTGTGGTAAGTAGGAAAAAGGCAACATTAATTTAAATTTATGCTTGAAATTTATTGAAAATTATAAAATTCACATACCCACTATACTTGATCTAAGATAAGAGTGGTAAAAAATGATACCCATTCAGATCTCACTTCATCTAACTCGCCTCGTGAGTAGGTTTTTTTCCCTTCAAACTAAAATATATGGCAAGAAAAAATATGTTAATATGTAGAATTAAATATATGTATTAGTTCTTATGCACTTATGACAATACATAGGTAAATAAACCTGAGATGTTAAGAGGCTTCATTTGCAATTATGTCTCATGTATCGATGATGTTATCCAGACATGACACCATCCAATCGTTAGCCTCGCGAGGAAAATTATATCAACAAATTTTCATAGATCTAAATGACATCATATAAACTTGGTTAATTTTTTCAACTTTCACATTTTTATAAGAATAATGAATGACATAATATTAATTTGAAGCCAAAATTACACCTAAATGAAGTCATTACATGAAACATAATATCCTAGAGTTAGTAGAGAACCCTAAGCTCCCAAATTTCGTACTTGGAGGGTTCATCCTGGTTTATAAATGCAAGTTATAAGAATGTCAAGCAATATGTTCATGTAAAATATGGATAAAAAAGTAATAGATGAAGATTAATGATTAATTAAATTTATTAATGGTGATTCATTATTAAAAATGGCAAGAATTCACTACTCATCAGGATAATATCCAAGATAAAATATCAGTGATTTTAAGGCCTACTGGGTATATCATAATCAAGTTTTAAGAGTAGTCATCAATAACATAATTAAATATGTGGTATTGACCTCTTTTGTGTATTACATCTCATAGATTATCATTATAAAAGAAAATGCAATTAGCAATTACAAGAAAAAATTGTTTTGCAAATGAATTGATTGAAGATGGATAAAACAGTTGAGAGTTTTATTTAAAGAGAGAGAGAGGGGTTATGCCCAACAAGGTGAATGTAAACTAAATATAGAAAGTATACAATACATACTAAGTCCAAATGAAAGATATAAGAACAACTCACACATAATTAGTAAGACCAAAGTTATCTATATGCTTGAATTATTTCTTACTCCACACACACATAAGAGAATATATGGATATAGTATCAAAGTTTAATAATTGCCTTCCTATGACCAACATTGTGAATTGACTAATTATAAATTATTAAATTTTTGCTTGAATTTCAAGGTTTGATATTCAACATTAGAATATGATTGAAAAAAAAATATATTATACTCACATTTTTACAAAATATTTCTTTTCTTCTAGTTTCCATTATTATTTTTTTATTTAATAATTGTAAAAAGTGGAAATGAATCATAATCTTTCAATCACATGATAAAATGGGTTTGTTCCTTTTTAGTACTACTTCATTACTAGCGGAATAGTGGACATATGAATGCATTGTATTCATAACAATTTAGATTATGTTTTCATAGTATGATCAACTATCCACATAATATATTTCTTAACTGGAGTTAGTTTACAATATCCTTCTCAACTCAAGTTAGGAATAGGAAATAAAACTAAAACTAAATATAAGTTAAGAAAATTCATAACTAAATGCAGAATTATATAAATATCCTTACATTTCAAAAAATCATGAACTTTTCAATAAAGTAACTCAAATGTAGGTAAGTGTTAAAAATTAGAAAAGAACAAAAGTTGAAGAGGGGAAAAATATTACCTCAATAACCATCCATTTGAGCTCTTTAGATCCTTTCTTCTTTCGAGATACAAAATTAAAACCTCAAATAAAGTTCAAATTAGTGTTCATTTTGGAGACATGAAAAACTAAAATTATGATAGACTTACATGTTCAATAGATATCTTTAGATCTTTGTATGGTTGTTGCAATTAGAGTCTAAATAGTAGACTATTTGTGATTTTGGGTCAATTATAGCCAAAACCCAATGAAATCTATAATATATCAACATATGATTTAGATAAATAACATACATAAGGCTAAGAAATTTAAAATAAATAATGATTAACAACTTACCTTGGGTTATATGGAACAAAAATAAGGTCCGCCAATTTAGAGTCAATTAGTCGATCGGCAATGAACCTTGCTCATTTTTCAATTTGTGGAGCTACTAATCCGCCCCCGACACCATCCTCGATGAACAAATATCATTTTCTCCTGTAGTGCATTATCCAAATTTGCATGCAAACTACCTAATGAAATGTCACCCAATTCTAGATCGACTTTAAAAGAAAAAAAAAATGAATTCTACTCTATTTATATTGGTGAACATAACAAAAGATTTATAACAATATCTTACCAAATATAGAAGCATAAAACAATTCATATTCAACTCTTTGCATAAATTTAGGATCATCCATTTCAGTTGTCAAGAGGAAGGTTTGAAATTTCATCCCAAATACATTGATTGGAAAGTTAACTTCTGGGGTGACTAAGCACCTCCAACAATAAACCGTTTTAGAAAACAATTGTATATCTCTAGGATTTTCTATACTCGACATTTTCTTTGGGGATGCTTGTATCTTCTTCATTTTATTCCTTCCTTTCGCAACATCCTAAACACGTATAAATAGATGCATGACATTAAGAAAACAAAACTACAAGAGTGTAGGAAAATGTAACTTAACTTGGAAATTTTAGTTATAAACACTAATATTCAAACTTATCATTTCACCATCTATCACAAATGTAGGCCACAAAACCTCATATCCAATAAATCCCTTATTTGTATGTATGTTTTCAAAGAAGTGGGAAATGGAAGAAGTGCATAGGTTGAAGAGGATAAAGGATGACCACTAATATATCGTAATCAAATGTTGAACTTTAAAATCTCGTAAATAAGTTCCATATGCAACAATACCCTTGAGTTTGAAGAGCCAATTTTGCATTATAAACCCGTAAAACATACATTTATAAACTCCGTAAAAAACATATATTATAACCTTTAATCTTTAATTTTAGTTATTTTATATATTGTTTTACAAACTTAACTGGAAAAGCCTATATACTGAAGTTAGTTGGAGAAGCTTTACAATCCCTTTGTGATGATGGGTCCTCCACATGAGCACCATAATGAGCCTTGTATTTCTTTCATGTCAACACCATTCCTTTATGTTTGTGCCGCCTACTTCAGAGCGTAAAAGAGGGGTTCTTTTTAGCTTTCAAACAATAATCTTCTTCCAAGGTCCTCACTTTCTCCCTAACATCCTTCGCATTCCTCTTCTTCAGAGCTTTGAAGGTGTTGGTGTGTTGAAGAATTGTTCGGGGCTTTTTTTCCCACCCTTTCCCCTGAACTCTGTCCAGATGCTCCTAAGTGTAACCCAATGCCAAAGCGAGGACATCTTACCAACGCATGTAATCTCCCTTCCTCAAACATCCTTCACTAACCTAACCCTCCAAAAAATATAAGATGCTTCAAGTATCATATAAAATAGAGAACATATGAAATTGACTATATATATATAAACAATGAAATTACCTAAATATATACATATTTAGGTTTGACAACTTACAATCTTTTCTACTAAAACCCTTGTAACATCATCATATTCACCTTTCTTCATTCTTGCTAGCTTCCATAAGATCCATCTATCAATAGGTTTCCTAGAACCTGTCTTTGCATCTTTCAAAAAAATAAAAAGGTAATCATTAAATTTTACAAAGGTAAAGTCCATCAAATGAAAATAAAATAATTAAACTTACCACCCTTCTTGAAGTCCTGCATTGATAGTCCTTTCTTCCCTACTCACCTCTATGGAGTATAGATGTTTTTGGCTCCCTCCTCTCTTCCTTTTGGATTTAATTTCAAATTCTTTGACAACCTATTAGCCACTAAATTTTCTCCAATCAGTTGAATGTAATTATATTCAATTGGTGGCTGCAAAGGTGCTCGCCATCCCTATAAGGAAGGATATACTCTTTTGTCAATGTGCCTCAATGATCTAAAGTTAGTCCCTATGGATGACATGATGTTGCTTTGCTATTCTCATCAACCAAGAATGCACCCTACAATATAAGAATATCTTAATTATTCATCAAGCATGTAAGTTATACAAAATGTAGAAAATAATTTCACAAGATCAAGCATACCTTCACACAATCCCATACTTCCTTCAATCATTTATGCACTCACCCCACCACCAATGATACACCATCTGTCCTGATGCCAACATAAACGGAAGGCTAATCTGTACATATCCTCCCCACTCCTCACCATCATCATTATATTGAATAATAATTTCTTTTCACTCTTCACTTCTCTTTAGCAATTTCAGGTTTTAAAGTCGTGGGCCTGTTAACCTTTCTGAAGTAATATTTTTTTTCCCTTTCATCCATCTACATGGCAATAAAAAGAATATGATCAATTTTCATAATATATATCTTACATTCAAAACTAAAGCATGGTATTTTAGTAGTTTACCTAACCTTTGTCTCTTCTTGGTGGAAACATTTATAAACATGTAACTTTCCTTGCAAGTTCCCAAATGATTGCGAATTAAGTAATAATAAACATCAATTGAAAATGTATGTCAACTCAATATAAAAGAAGTTAGTTACAAATTATTCCATTAGTAAGAATTAATTAATGTTGTACAAAATTTCCAATACATGAAAAATCTTAAATCTTGATAGCGAAATATTCACAAAAAGTCGAGGAGAATCTATTGCTTAATCTTAAATAAACATATCATCGAGTTTTAAGAAAAATACTACTACTTATCTCATTAAAATAATAATAAAAACATATTCCACCATTATGGCTTGATTAAATTATATCTATTTTATTCACAATTGTTACAAGGTTCTAGTTAGAATCCAAGCTTCAAGTCGAGATGTAATATTCATAAAAAAAGTTTAAAAGTGTGGGTCGATGATGCATCGCAAGGTGTTTGATTTTCCTACCATGAAGCACATAAGCGTTGATCAATTGTAATGATTCTAGGATACAAGGCTTCACTTATGTAACATTCATGATAAGGTAATGCCACTAATAGTTAACAATCACAAGCCAAATACATAAGTTTTATTTAAGTTAAATTAATTGAAGAACATATTCTCTAATTTGACATTTAATCGCAAATCCATTACTAGGGATTTACATTAATGAAACTTTATTCCAATTTTCTAGAACTAATGTTATTCAATTACTCCCAAATTTGCAACTTGCTTAATTATTTCTCAAAATAATTTTGTTACATATCATAAACAAGTTACTCTAAAACAAAGGAAGCAAAGAAAGAAACGAAAATCAAGTTCTTAATATATTGTTTTGTAGGAAAACGAATATTCAACAATCAATTACAAAGCATTCTTTCCTTATTGATGATTCCTGTATACAAATCAACCTTATGTAGACAATTTGTTATTATTATGTTTATACTATTTTAATAAATGTTAATTATTAGTGTTGAAATCCATGGAAATCTTTAATGAGATTTTTCCCTTAGTTAATTTAAAATTTCAATCAGTATGAAATAAGTGAGTGATTGTTTTATCTTGTCCAATCTAAAATTGAATTTAGAATACCAACATACAAGCAACATTTATTTATACATATCAATTAAGATCAAATAGAACTTGAAACTATTCAATAGACATGAAATATGATACTAGCTCCACTTATTTAGAATGTCTTAGAAGTGTATAATAGAAAACATATTTAATAGGAATCAAATTAAAACGTGAACATTTGTATCATCACATTGTATATTAACAACTCAAAATCACACAATACACTTAGCAATTACTTAGTAGTCACAAAAACACAAGAAAATAAAGCATGCCTAGCTATATGTTTGATCTTCAATCCAAGTCCCCACAATCGCAAGACGCATACAAATTCACCGCGCCTTCAACTTCATCAAAAGAGCCAATATTAGGCATCCCATTCGCAAATGGGTTATGCTCCATACAACTACCATGTTATCATCACCCTCAATGTCAAGTCCTCCATTCGGGCCTTGATAATGCAATGGACCATCTTCGATCAACTCGGGTCTTCTACATAAAATACTTGTTTGGGCTCTGCTAAGCTAAAATGAAAGGATCCGATTTAGTGTCCATCTTACTCAGATCAACTAAAGTAAACCCAAACTCATCAACTTTGACACCATTTGTACTATCAACCCAATCACACTTAAAAACTCAAATATTAAACATGTTATAATCCAAGTCCCATATATCTGTGACAACCCCATAAAAACACATGTCACCAAGCACGGGATTCTTATCTTTAGCACTCGCAATTAGCATGGTCGATGCCACACTACTAACGCCACTATTTTGGTTGACTCGTGTCTCATCACGATGCTTGATATGGTAACGACAACCATTAATGATATAACCAGGATAAGCAATAACTTGTTGCATTGGTCCTTGTGCAAGCCACTTTAATTTCCTCTCTTCAATGTGTACTTTCTTACCTATTTCATCTGAAACCTACATGTTTGATTGATGATATGTAAGTTTGTGTAATTTAAAATTTATAACAATTAAATTTAAGGGAAGTACTATGCGTATTGAGTTTCATACCTTTTCTTAACCCAATAGCTAAATGTGCACACATGTTCATCCTCCAACCAATTTCACCCTCTGATCGACGAGGATATTTTATCTTCAAAATTTCATATGTTCACTATAAAGTAAAACAAGCTACCATGGTTTGCATAAATATTAGTTAGAGTACTAACAAACTCATATATCCACATTTATGACACTTACTCAATATAAGGTCAGTATTAAGGTTGTATTTTGTAGAACATACTGACGTGCTTTCTCCACTAATTTATAATCATGAATAGTAATCAGGCGACCACCTCAAGCAAAGGTTTCCTACATTTCCATTCATCTTCATACTACAAGGAATCCCAATTGCATCCACGTCGATATGTGACTCGCATTAAAACTCTAAGCTTCTCCTCGCGATATAACAATCACAATGCACCCTTCTAAAGTATTACGATTTCAACATAACCCTTTAGGACTTTCATGTACCTTTCAAATTGGTACATCCATCCTATACACCGGTCCACATAATCTAAACCTCTCTTACCAAGTGTACCGTTGAACAAGCATGATGTCAAAGATCAAGGTGGGAAATACTTCTAGCAAGCATAAAGTGACCGCCTATGTCTTCGTTGTACATCATTTGAAGGTTGACATCCACCACCTCGCGGATTCGTGCCACGCAGGTGATCCTAATCAACAAAACTCAGATCCTATGTTCCTCCTATCAGAGTCGCTACCGTGAGTATACGGCCTAGGGTCATCACTGGATGGTTTCTTCATGAAATGAGAAGTGCGCTTGAGTTGAAAATGGTATTTCTTGATTTTGAGTTTTGTTCAAAAAACAAAGGTCGATGGTTGTAAACTGCATATAAATTAAAGGAAAATTTAGAAAAGAAGACTCAAGTTTTCGTGGGTCAATGATCGATTTTTGGGCGTGTATTCATGCCTCTAAGCTTCTCGCTGGTGATAATGACATATAGTCATTTCAAACCGACCTTGATTTGGTACTAAACCTAAACCTTAAATTAATTCCCTCATGAGATATGGCATTCAATGGGCATTCAAGTCCCTAACAGTGTGCATATGACCTCAAAGAGGCAACCTACAGCAACTAATAGGAGACAACTAATTGGATGACAGTAGATCTAAGATTAAGCATCCACTGTAACCACAAAGCTTGCCAAATACACATTGGCTAGGCTGGATCTAGGAGGTTTCAACCTGCAGGAGATGTGTGGAAATTAAATGCTCATAAATGCAGTGTGATGAATGAGAGGGCATGAAAACTTACCTCCAAACCTCCACCAGTGACCCTCCTCCTCAAGGAAAGGGGGCTTTAGCCAAGCATACCTTGGTTTGTCATCACCAAGGTATGTTTGGTTGCCGAGAAAATGAAAGAAAGAGGAGAGAGAAGAGAGCAAAATAAAACCTAAAAACTAAAGCCGTGAAAGCTTGCATAAAGTGGAAGTTAGGGTTACAAAGTTATAAGGTGGCTTATATAGCCAACCCAAATGTGTGAAATGACAAAAAGACCTAAAATATGAAATTACAATAGGGACAAAATGGTAATTAATCAAAACGTGGTCGTTTGGAATCAAAAACATCAAACACAGGCCCATTTTCGTTTATGTAAAGAAATTCGCTAGTATAGTTTAAAATTTCGCTTATAGCTAAATTTCGCTAGTCTATTAAATTTACAGATAGCTTAAAATGGGAATTTTCTCGCTAGAACAAGAATTTTTGCTAGTTAGCTGTAATTCGCTTAGCTTAGCTTAAAATTTCACATAGCTAAATTTTCTCTAGGATTGCGAAATTTTCGCTATGATTGCGAAATTTCAATCATAGAGAAAAACTCGGATTGCTCGCTTGCACGCATCACTTCCTCGCACTTTTATTCATCACTTCATTTCAATTCTTCAACCCATCTTGACATTTCACGCCAGCTTGGTGAAATTACTCGAGGATTCTATCTGAAGACCAATAATAGCTACTTGCCGATCAAGTTCTCAAGACCCAAAACTATCCAAAACATCGAAAAACAAATCGTAAGCACTATGGACATGCACATGACAATTGGCTTAATTCATATGATTAGTGCGCAAAAAGCACTCAAAACCTATCTTGAATAGGGCTCAAAATAGCACTTTTTGGGCACTAATCACTTTGCACAAAGTGCATTAAAGAAAAAACACAATCTTGTAATAGAATATCTAACATGCTTAGGCAACACAGATCTAATTGCTACTGGCAATAGTTGTTGCATAAGTGCATGATAATCATGAGACTTAAGACCACTAAGCTTTAGTTTCCGACAATAAGGTTTCTAAAGTTTGAACAATAACCTTCAGAACCTTCTCAAATCAGCCAAAGTTTGCACACTTTTCTTTCTCCTTTCTACTTAAAGTATAACATGCAGGGGAAGATAAGTCCGCTCAACCCAAATTTAAAAAAAGGTTTGGTCGTATGCCCATTTCAACAAGATCAAGTCGAGACTTTACTCCATCCTTTGTTTTACTGTAGAACATTAAGCAAAGTCTAATTAGATGCCTACAAACATTCTCTCAATATGCATGACATCCAAGTTACAGTTGAATATGGAAATATCTCCAAGATTCAAGTTCAAAGAATATAGACTTCTTTTCCAACAACTTGTAGGGATTAACAAAGGATTGGCATTGTTTCACCTTCTTCTTCCCCATGAATTATGAATCGTATCAACCTTCTAAATATTTCATCTCCAGTGTTCTTTTCGGGAGGCAACCTAAACTCTTGTTCACCATTGCCTCTTTGCTTTCTAAATGGATGGTTGCATGGAAGAAATCTTCTATGGCCTGTATACTGTGTTCTATTCCATGTTTTAGCCAATGACATGTTTCTTCACCACATACTCTGGACAAGCATAATATCCCTTAACTAGCAACCTGTGATAAGTCTCTACATGCAGTGGAAATCATTAATCATTCATAGCAAATAAACAATGTAAAAACCTTTGATGTGCATCATAAGCTTCGACCCCTACCTCCCATAAAGTTTTCAAATCATCCACTAAAGGTGCTCAAGTAAACACGATATCATTACCAGGTTGTCGGGTCCCGATATTAGCAAAGATAATATCATAAATTTCCTCTTCACGCATAACCAAGGGAAGGTCAGGTTATCGTGGAGGACAAACAACAACTATGCTTACTAGTCATAGAGATGTGAGGATTGATGCCATCTGCTGAAATGGCAAGTCTTAAGTTTCTACAATCTGAAGCAAATTCAGGCCACATTTGGTTCACTAGTTGCCACGTTGGGGAATCTACCGGGTGTCGAAGTTTACCATTATTTTCTCTTCCATGTGCATGCCATTTTAGGTCTTTAGCTGTTTTGGGAGATTGAAACATCCTCTTAAACCTAGGATGGGTGGGAAATAATAACACCTTTCCAGAACTTGGGCTTCCTCACCCCTGCCTTGTTTGCCTTCCACCGATGATTCCACAAGTAGGACATAAGCATGCATCCTTCAACTCATTCCGTAAAGTATGCAATCATTTCTGCATGTATGTATCTTTCATATTCCATGCCTAATGCATTCAATGTTTTCTTAGCCTTCATACATAGATAAAGGCATCTCATTGTTGACCTAAGCATATCCCCAATATTCGGGAGTAAATCCGGGTGCTTTTATCCTCGACCACCCATATCGCGGCCTTCATCGCTACAATTTAACTAATGCGCAGTTTTGTAAATCAGACACAAACTGTGATACAAAGGTTTTTCAAGATTTCAAGCAATTGTTTGAATGACATTGATTATTGCGAACTCATCTTTGTGGCATGAACCATTTTTATCAGATTAGAACATCACCACAATCCATTGTATCATAACACTGTACATTTCACTTATTACGCATTAGTAGACTCGCTTCTCCATGCCAATACCATTGAAACATATGTTCTCATCTGCTGGGTGTATGATGTATTAAGCTTCCACATCGTATACATGGACAAATTAATGGCACTTTGATTCAATAATGTTGCAACGCAAAATTAATGAAGTATCTAACTCCTTTCCTCGACTTTTTGACCTTCTATCTTTAAACATCCAACTTCGATCCATTCTATGATTCAAATACACAAAATCTTAAACCACGAAGAATTTTAACATTATAATCAAGTTGTTAAGAATAAGGGCTTTTGCCTCATGCTTTATATCACTTTTTTGGTTCTACACAATAAGTTATTGTTTTGTCCTAATTTGAAATTTCAGTCCTATATCATATATACCAAAAGAATCCATCATGTAATATACCCATGCTGTCTACAAGTAATAACGCTGGATGGTTAAATTTAAAATTCAAAGATTCAATTTTCATTATAGTAGTTCATGCCATAAATTATTAATTTAAAATTGCATGTCTCTTATTACTCATAATGTTTCATCTATTGAATATATGTAATTTCATATGTATTGAACCAAAGTAAATTGATGTTTCTTTATGTAATTATGATCTTATCTAGTCACATTACCATATAAATGGAAATCAAGATATTAGATTTATCTAAGTCTGCTCACTATCTTCAAAATCTCTTAATATGTATATTTCCAAAATTGTAATACAAATTAATTACCAAAATATTAAACCTAGAAACAAACTTAACTACTTCACTCTATCTTTACAAACTAAAATCAACTTAGGACTATTGTCTATATATTTGTTTTCTAGAATTTCCAACTTGCTAGTTTAGGGTCATGGTTCCTATCCCATATAGGAATACATAATCCCTATGTGTCAATCACTATTATGTTCGGCTTCACTTTGTAGTGTTCAGCAAAGATTCTCTATAGTTCTCCAAGTATACAAATGGGAAGGCTAATTATTTAACCTTACCCAAATATGCACCTGTGAGAACAAAAGGAGTGAGACAAATTTGAAATTTCTAAAAAATGAACCAAGCATAAGAAAGTAACTTCAAAAAAATTATGTTTTCCTTATACTATCCAATCGACAATTCAAGCATCATTTGAGAAAAAATGAACCTCATTCACATGGGATTAAATTTAAAAGTCATTAACTGTGACGCCCAAACTCGGGGTCCGTTGACTAATCCGCGGACACGAATGCTCTGGGTGACCCGACATTTTTCACGAAAATCAAGCAAGAGTCCTTTGTACGGGGAGCTCTACCCAAATGCAATATTTGTATAAAACCTGCCTTTACCTATCCCAAACAGTCCAATATATGCAATATATATCCTATACGGCCACTCGGGCCCATAAACAGTACTCAATATACATACCAATCATGAGTCCAACTATATATCCAATAGTTACAAGAGAGGTAATCAATTCTCCTTTATACAACACATATTAAAATTTCTAAAATTCTAATTACATGTATACATCATCAAAGCCACAACCCGCTTCTTCTAATCCTCCGTCTCAGACGAGCCGCCCTCGCACGCTCCCCAGACCAGAAAATATATCCTCGACGTAAGGAGCTAATGCTCAAGAGTGGAATCGCCCTATGGGCTACTCCACCTAAGTGCAAAGGGTAAATGTTCCAAATTAAACATACATTCAAGCAAAATGCATGATCCTACTTGAATGTCTACATGACCAACTCGGGATCCCGAGTCCTCACCGATCCCCCACACTCGCCTCTAAGCCTCGTATGAGAATTTATTAATTTTATTTTGTTAGTGGACAACCCTCCGATGTGTATATATCAATTGGGCCCGACGATTTATTACATATATTATTTGCTTCCAGGACTACCTCCGATGAATATCAATCAAGCCGCTCCGACGATCGATATTTTTAATTCATACTTACTACCCTCTCAACCATTTTCTAGACTCATCTCATGCACTCACTCCTATAGTCCTAGGGTGTTCCAGTGCATATGGAATGCATGTATGCCGATTCCAATACAGTCTAATCACATGCAAATATGTAAAAATGCCCATATCCACATAATATCCAATCACACAATCATGTCATGTAAATTCTCATTTCATACATCAAAATTAGCTCACTTGGGCTAATGATCAAACACGAGCAATTTAATTTAAATCACTCGACCAAACACATATTTTCACAAAATATATTTTGAGAACAATCGTTTCTGAATAGTGAAACCCTGTTACTATTCCTAAAAATCACAAATCAACGGTTCACTTAGTGAACCCGCATCACACGGCCATTCCCCACCTAACGTATATCAAGCAAACATTTAATGCAATAAATTATCACAAAATGCACCCAAACAGCCCGTACTCACACACGACTGCTCCAATCATTGTTTCAAAAATTATATCAATTCGGTCCCGTTTGGGACTCCATCGACTACTCACGGCCTCATTCGACTCAAACATCGACAGTAATTTAAAAAAGGAATAAAATCCAAGTAGGAGAAACCCTACCTCAAGGAGTTTGAGGGAAACTCCCTAACCGGCAGACTCCACGCCGAAGGCTTCCCTCTCCGCGTAGAGCGCCTCCTTCGTCCCGAAGACCGTCGACGGCTGATCGCCCAGATTTCAGAGAGAAGTAAGATCTTCACACTAAACCTCCATTTTTGCTTTCTGCAACTTTTCTCATTTCCCAATGCCTTGAATTTTTGGGAGAGACAAGTCATATTGACTATTTTTGCCCTCAGAGTGACTTAAACAATCTCTATAATGAACTTTATGTCCTTCTTTCCCGCTTTGGACATTCCTAAGACTATCTCGCCTTCCATTTTCATCATTTACTCATACCACTTACGGCAATACGAAGTACGCGTTATACGCGACTTCGTCAAAGATCGAATTCGCTTTACTACACCGAAATGCGATGCCTCGAAAAACGTGCCAACTCCAACTGTCTCGGAATATTACGAAATTTTACGTGCTAACTAGATTTCGCGAGACGATTCCAACGGTGAAATTCGTTTCGTCATTTGATATCTAGAGAATAAATTACGGATTCTTTTAGCTGAAATAACAATTTTGTAACGAAATTACGATTTTGCCATTTTTCCAAAATTTGGAATTTCTCGGGTCTTACATTCTCCCCTCCTTAAAAGGAATTTCGTCCCAAATTCAGGACAATCACTATCACTCACATGCATATGCAACGTGCACTATACCAAGCATGTAAACTCGTCATTTAATATTAAACGACAAAACCACGTACCTCCATCCCTAAACAAGAAGGGATATGTGGCCCGCATCGTGTCATCACGCTCCTATGTTGACTCCTCCACTCCATAGTACCGCCATAGCACCCTTACTAGCCTCACGGTCTTACGTTGCAAAACCTGATCACGGCTATCAACAATGCACACCGGTCCTCCGGTCCCATCCGCAACCCCAATCCGGCCCTCGGGCCCACCACATGAGCTGGATCTGGAGTATACTTCCGGAGCATGGAGACGTGAAATACCTCGTGGACACCTATCATGCTGGGCGGTAATGCCAACCGGTACGCAACAGTGCCTATCCTCTCGAGTACCTCGAAAGGCCCAATAAACCTCGGCGATAGCTTCCCGCGCTTGCCGAACCTGACCACTCCCCTCTTAGGCATCACCTTCAAGAAGACATGATCCCTAACCTCGAACTCTAAGGGTCGACGTCGCACATCAGCATAGCTCTTCTGCCGCCTCGAAATGCGGAGAAGACGCCGCCGTATCAAGCCTCACCTTCTCAAAGGTGTCTCTAATCGCATCGTGACCCGCGACGAGCTCTCTCCCACCCTGGCCCAACCTAACCGCGGACCTACGGCCTCCCATACAACATGCCTCATACAAGGTTATCCCGTATAATTTCGCCCCTCGATAACTATTGTCGAGGCGACCCACTCAAGGGCTAATGCTCCTCCCAGCCACCCTTATGATTCAGGACACATGCTCGTAGCATGTCCTCTAACACCTGTATATAATCCATACAACACGTAACCCTACACAACCCCTTCTTGGTGTGTATACGCTGACCTTCCCAAGGTCACAATCACTGACAATCCAATGGACCGTCAACCTAGTCCATGTCATGAATGACACATCCATATAACGACTTTGCCTACTAACAACACCCAATGCAATCTCCATGGTTATCCAACCGAGTCACTTCCCGACTCCCATCACCTCAACTCTAAGTCTACGTGATAACCTGTCCATGGGTTTTCATCTCGAGCAACATACTTCTTCGGCTTACACTTCGAGCCTGTTACATTCACACGTAAATTCTAATATCTCCTCAGTCTCTTACACTTAACCTGTGATTCTCACCTAGGGATTAACGTAGCCCCTTGCTTTCTGGGCTCACACACTCTAATTACTCGCCATTTCCGAATCGAACTAAGAGTTCTACTGACGTAGTCTCAAAGACAAACTCAACCCTCACTCATCAAGAGTGGTGAATGACCGTATTGTGCACCCACACCCGACTCGACGCGATGTTACCATGCACATGAACGCAATTATGCCATACTGTGACACCCACTCCCGGGTCCACTATGAACAGAATCTCAGAGATCTCTCACTCATAATCCCGACCTATTAGGTCAACTCTCACCCTACATCCTAGGGAAGAACATCTATACCTGGCTTCTCTAAAGGCCTTAACCTCTAAGCCCAAATCCAATGCTGTGTCGAGTATGACAACCCGGCTAAGGTCTCAATTACTAACAACCTCGAATGGTCGCCGACCATCCATGTCGTTTGAACATCAACAACCACGCTCACCACCCTAAGGTCCACCACGCTCGCTAGCGCCGACCGATCCGCCCCCACTTCACTCCACACTCGCCCTCCGGCCTATCTGTGTTACTAGGAGTGCTTGTATAACCCTCGAAACTAAAACTGGTTACTCCGAATTGCATCTGGAGCGTGGGAGGAATGAACCGTATATTCTCCCCGTTTCTACAAATTTAATCGGGACCGCGCTGTCCCACAAACCCGGGATCCCCGTTGGGGCAACTGCCTTATATGCCCAGTCGTCTGGGCAGAATACACATATCACCCGCCCCGTCGATCAACCGCCCAACCCCGGCCCCCAGTCTTGAAACTCATGTGGAAGCATAAGTCTTCTCGCTTTCCCCCGAACCAAGGTCGATCCTCCTCTCGCTACCACCCGCCTCCCGAAAGTGCGTCTCGAGCATCCTCGATCTCTCTCTATGGTCGACCATCCCAACCATGGAGTCCATGTCCAGA
Organism: Tetrastigma voinierianum; assembly: GCA_016808115.1. NCBI lineage: Eukaryota > Viridiplantae > Streptophyta > Magnoliopsida > Vitales > Vitaceae > Tetrastigma > Tetrastigma voinierianum. Next base: position 48,684 of record JAEQBH010002799.1, read on the forward strand.
GCAGGCGGTCCCACGATCCCGCCCGAACGGACAACTTCACCCCATTCTCGAGTCTCTCGTACCCGCCAATCCCAAGAAACCACGATCTCGAAGATCGACATTCGGTCTCACCAACCCATCATCGTCTCAACCTTCTCTGGTCGATCGACACTCCCTGAGCGCCGACACCACTCGCCCAAAACCTCACCTCGCAAGCCAAGACTCGCACTCATCGGGAATCCTAGCATACAAATTGATGGTCTCTTAACAACCGTAAGACGATCCTCAAATGATACTCATGCTCCCACTTATCAGATATATCAAAATGTCATCCACTAAGACTACGACAAACCTGATCTGGGATAGGGTTGAATATCCTATGCATGAGATCCATGAATGACGTGGCCGGGCGCATTCGGGTTAACCAAAGGGCATCACCGTAAACTCAAAGTGCCCATAACGCCGTCCCAAACGCTGTTCCTGGGGGTGGATATCCGCCTCCTAACCCTCACCGATGGTAACCAATAAGGTCTATCTGATGACTCTGTGCTCCTTCAACTAATCAAACAATTCACTCATCTCTAATTCGGTGCCGATTCTTGATCGTAACTCGTTTCAATCGTCAGAAGTCAATGTACGTCACCCGGTCCTTCTTCTCAAACGAACCGAGCGCCCCATGAAAGTGTCGGCCTAATGAACCCAACTAAGTAGCCCCAGTATCGTAATCTCCTGAGTTCTTGCAATCCAACCGGTCCCATCCTATGCGAGTCATAGAAACGGGTGAAGTACCAGGTGTAACTCGGTCGGTTCACAACCCTCTCGTGGAGGTAATCCTCGGTAAACGCGTTCCAAAACATCCATACCGCATACTACTCGAGGCATCGGTCCGGCTCGTCCCTCTGTGGTAAGGCCCCTCTAGCCAACCCGCAATCGTCCTTCGTCACTGGACTCAGATACCGGCCCGGGAAACAGTCACAGTTGACCCCTGAAATACCACACGAGTATCGTCCCGCAGTAAAGCAGAATCCCTCCCACGCCACAATCGATAACGCACCCCCGTAAGTCGTCACCAATCCATCCCTGTGATGACATCGAACTCCGATATGTCTCATGATCCTCAAGTCCACTATAAGTCAACTCCCAGATCTCTAACTCAACCTCGACATATCATACTCTATTCACCACCCTAATCCCTGCAGAGTAATCCCACAAACAAAGGCTCATCTCTAAGGTCTCTGTAGGTCCTCGCCCATTTCACCATACTGCCTCACTCTCTAGCTAGAACCAGCCTAACTAATCCTAGTCGTGTCGTTGCAATCTCCATACTCTAACACCTTCCTCGATCTCGCATAAACCAATGGTCTATCACCATCTGTCTCCTCCCTCCGTGAATGTCATGATAATGCTCTAAACCTCCTGGGAGGTTACTAGTGGTCTTCCGTTCACCGCTATACTACCGTGATAGCACGCCGTAATACCGTGGCACCAGAAAGCTCGTCGATCAAACACTGACAGCTCAGACTTCGCAGACTCAGTGACATCCCTTCGCACGCTCCTCGCAGTCCCCACTAGCCATCTCACGGAAATCAATGGCAAGTTAAATACAGTTTAGTATCTCTAAGGCATAAGCACCGCCCCGAGACACTATTCATACACATAAATCAAGCAGTATACCCATTGTCCTTGCATTTACAAGTAATGTAAGACAATCAATTATGCATTTAAAACATTTTTTATCAACAAAAATTTCATTTTTTTGAAATTTTATTTTTTTTTGAAAATTTTGTCTAATTTTATTTAATTTAATATTTTTTTTCCCAATTATTTCCAGCTATTGGAAAATTTTGAAAAAATTATTTATACATATATTTTATTTTATTTTATTTTCTCATTTTCCATACTCAAATAAATTTATAAAAATTTATTTCTCTATTTTCTTCAACTTAGAAAATTATTTTCATCACCTATCAGCCAAATAAATTATAAAGTTTATTCTTTCATTTTTGTTCCAGCCAGATACCCGGTAAAAAATTTTCCAAAAACTTTCCATCACACCTAGGTGCTATTTTCTAAGCACAACATTCACACAACATGACATGGTATATATACCATCTCATCAAACATTCACTAATAAATGTTTCACTCAAATCACACAAACACATCAAACACATGCACGCAAATAACCTAGTTTTTGTCCCGCGATTTCCTGTAATCCCAGCCACCTAAACTCAACATCGAACCACATCCTAGTGGTGATGTTCTTATACTCAAAGACTATGGCCTAAGCCCCAAATCCCTCAAGCCCTAGGCAGCCGATACCTAAGCTCGACATCAAGCCGTGACGCCTAAACCTCGGGGTCCACTGACTGCCCGTCGATCCAATGAGATTTAGAATGCCTGGGTGACCCGACATTTTCGATCGAAAATCGGGCGTAGTCCCTTTGTACGAGGAGCTCTACCCAAATACAATACTTGTATCAAACCTGTCCCAAACAGTCCAATATATGCAATATATCCCATACGGGCCACTGCCTATAAATGCACTCAATATACATACCAATCATGAGTCCAACTATATGCATCCACAGTTACAAGAGAGGTAATCAATTCTCCTTTATACAACACATATTAAAAATTTAAAAATTCTACTACATGTATACATCATCAAAGCCACAACCCGCTTCTAATCCTTCCGTCTCTAAAGACACGAGCCGTCCCCAAGACGCTCCCCAGACCAGAAATATATCCCCTCGACAGGTGAGCTAATGCTCGCAGTGGAATCGCCCTGCGGGGCTACTCCACCCAAGGGCAAGCAATGTTCCAATTAAACATACATTCAAGCAAATGCATGATCCTACTTGAATGTCTACATGACCAACTCAGATCCCGAGTCCTCACCGACTCCCTCACACTCGCCTAAGCCTCGTATGAGAATTTATTAATTTTGTTTGTTAGTGGACAACCCTCCGATGTGTATATATCAATTGGGCCGCTCCGACGATTGGTATATATATTATTTGTTTGTGGATCATCTGGTGAATATCAATTGGGCCGCCTCCGACGATTGATATTTTTAATTCATATTTAGACTACCTCGAACTATTTTCTGGGACTATCTCATGCACTTCACTACTATAGTCATAGGGGGTGTTCCCAAGGCATATGGAATGCATGTATGCCAATTCCAATACAATTCAGACCACATGCAAATATGTAAACATACATTCATATAATAGTCCAACCCCACACAATCATGTCATGTAAATTCTCATTTCATACATCAAAATTAGCTCACTTTAGCTAAGACTGAAACACGTGCAATTTAATTCTAAATCACTCCGATCAAACACATATTTTCACAAAAATATATTTTGAGAATCGTTCGAGAATAGTAAACCTCTGGCATTGGCTCCCCAAAATCACAAATCAATCCGCTCAATTTAGCGAACCCGCATCACGGCCATTCCCGGCCCAATGCATATCAAGCAAACATTTAATGCACAAATTATCACAAATGCACCCAAACAGCCCGTACCCACACACGGCTGCACCAATTTTTGTTTCAAAAATTATATCAATTCGGTCCCAAGGTTTGGGACGATCGACGGCCCTCACTCGCTCATCTCGACCTTGCACGATCGATAAAGGCCTCTAAAGAATGAATAAAACCCAAGCAGGGAGAAACCCCTACCCCAAGGAGTTTGAGGAACCTCAATCCCAGACTCCACGAAACCCTCTCCTCTGCTGCAGGCAGCTTCTCCTTCTCGTCCCGAAGACCGCCGACTGGCCGGAGTCGTCTCGTATTTTTAGAGCAGGCAGATCTTCTCACACTAAAATCTCCATTTTTGCTTTATATAACTTTTTTCTCTCATTTCATTTTTCCTTTGAAATTCAGAGACAAGTCCTATTGACTATTTCGTCTTGTACTGACTTAAACTATTCCTATAATGACCTTACAATCCTTTCCTCGTTTTCTGACATTCTAAGACTATCTCTAAACATCCATTCTCATCATTTCCACTCATACCCACTCTATGGCACATGAGTACGTGTTATATGTGATTTTCTGTCGCATCCAGACCTGCTTTACAGACTCGAAATGCGACATGCCTCGAAAACGTGTCAACCCGACTATCTCTGAATATTAATGGGGACTTTACGCAGCACCAGATTTCATAGACGATTCCAACTAATAAACTGCTCCGCCATCCGAGATCTAGATAGCGCTCACGGATTCTTTTAGCTGAAATAACAATTTTGTAACGAAATTACGATTTTGACCTTTTTCCAAAATTTGGAATTTCTCGGGTCTTACAACTTCAAACTAGTTCATTCATAGAACTATTTTAATCCTTTGACAACTTCAAAGTCTAAGCATGTAATAAGAGAAATTTTTGTCATACAATGATGCTAGAATGGGAAGTCTAATCTTCAAGTGTATGTACTAATTATTGAACTACTCCAGTACCCTAAAAACATTAAAATGAAATATATTTAAATCCTTTAATATATTTGCTATTTTCCAACTAGAAGAAAAAAGAAATACATTCACTTGAAAACTCATGAGTAGAGAAATTTAATTAGACTTGGCAAGAACAAAAATAGAAGTTAATACTCAAAATCTAAAGTCATCAACTTCACAAGCAAATCCATATGTATGATAATGTAACCTATTTAAGTTTCTAACATAGGAAATTTTCTTTCACAATACTAGTGACCAAATTAAACATGCATATGTAGCCTAATGGCCATGCTGATATAATTTAGATGAAGTTGCCATGCAATAATGTTGGATGTCCTTATCCCTATGCAAAATTAAGGGAAGTTATGGTCTTCTATTGTCTAATTAACTCAACCATCAAGCATGCCTAAACAAAAACACATATATAGAAACCTCGGTATTTCCATTATTATTTTTCTTTTACATATGCCTTAATTGTCAATGACGATTTCCTTATTTTTCGATTTCAATTGGAATTTCATCACTTTATTCCAATTTTATTTAAAAAAATTATAATCCACTTGTCTTACCTAACTCCCTATATATATATATTTTAAAAATATTTTTAAAATTTTATATTTTTTCTAAAATATATATATAATATTCTAAGTATTTTGAAAAATAATAATTCAAATGACCTATCATGAGCGAATACCAAACATACTTAAGCTACGCTTGGAAAAAAAAACTCCTTTTCTTCACCTCTATATTTATAATTTTCAATTTATTTTTCAGAACTCTATATCTTAAAATAGTAACAATTGACCAAGTTTTCTTTTAGAATTCATGGTTTCAATAAGTTTAAATTTGTGTTTTTAGTTTAGCCTTCATAGAAAAGGGTAAAAACATTGTTGAGATTACCTCAAAATATTAAAAAAAAAAAAAAAAAAAGTACCAATCAATGAAATTGAAATATTAGTATCATGAATTAATGCAATATTATAATAAATCACTTTACTTTCACTAGTATTCTACTTCATAAAACAAGACCAATATAACTTAAAATAAATTCCCATACTAGTTGAGGAAACACGTATAAACATAAATCTTATCAGATTCACTCAAATTCAACTAATAGAAAAAGTTTATAAAGTTGAACCATGAGTACATATCCGCAAATTCATAAATAGCAAACTATTTTAGAGGGCTGTAAAGGAGATAATTGAAAACAATCAAAACAAAATGGCATGACATATGTCTTGAGCTTTGACACTAAATTCAAAAAATAACAACCAAAATTATAACATTAATGCATTTGGATAAAATTTCAAATCGTTTACCATCCAAATAATAAAATTGAGTTCCTCATGGAAATGAGTTTTTCTTTTTTACTATGTCTAATATAAATAATTTAATCACCAATCGATTAACAACTCTCTCACTCCCTCTTTAAATTGTTTCATTGAATGAGTAATCTATCGATGTGTAGTTTAAAAATTTTATAGATGTGTAATCAAATATAATTATAATTTTCAAAATTTGTATACATTTTTAAAATTCTTAGTCCTTATAATAGGAGAATTGGTTTTGAATAAACATATATAATTAATTTATTAAAATTAAAAAAAAAAATATTTTTTAATTTTCTTCCAAACTTTTATTTCTTTCCAATTTTCTCTCTATATTTTTATATTTTATTTTCTTTCCTTCCTTAGTACTTTTGCAGAAGGGTTAACATGATCTACCTAATCCAATCTAATTTAAACTCATGCTAGATGGGCCAATCCAAGCAAATTAAATAGGAAGCTCAGCACTGCCAATAAGTCTATGGATCAATCTTAGTGTGCCTTGTTTAATACCATTAAAAAAACATAGTAGTTCATAAATGTACTATCAAGATGGTCGTTATTCTTATCCTTATCTAAAGATCATCAAGCTTCTCAAATTTTACAAAAACAAAGGAAAAGGCATGCATAGTTTTTTCCTAATCTACATTTTTGTGACGCCCCATTTCCCGGGGGTCCGTTGACTACCCGTCAACCCGCGAATACAGTGGAGGCTGATGACCACGTCACTTTGTAGTGTGTAACCCGGCGCAGTCTCCTTGTACGGCGAGCTCTACCTGTAACAGTACCCGCATATACCTGTCCTAAGCAACCCAATATATGCAATATATATCCACGCGCTACTGAGCCCATAAACAATACTCAATATACATGCCACCTATGAATCCAACTATATAATTAATAGTTACAAGAGTTAATATGTTTTACTCTTATACAATACATACATTAAAAATTAGAGAATCTCTAATACATGTATACATCAAAGCCACACTCTATTCTAATACAACCTCAAGGACGAACCGTCTCCTCGCACGCCCCGTACTGAAAAAGGGGTCCTATTAATCCGGGCAGGAAGCTGAAAAGCTCAAGAGGGAGAATCGCCCTAAGTGGGCTACCACCACCCAAGTGCAAAGGCAATGTTCCACTTAAAAAACACACATTCAAGTAAATGCATGATCCTACTTGAATGTCTACATGACTAACTCAGATCCCGAGTCCTCACCGACTCTCTCTCACACTCGCCTAAGCCTCGTATGAGAATATTAGTTTTATTAGTGGACAACCCTCCGATGTATATATATATATCAATTGGGCCGCTCCGACGATTGATATATATTTGCTCAGGACTACCCTCCGATGAATATATATATCAACCGGGCCGTCCGACCGTTGATATATTATTTTGGCTTGACTAACTGGTTTTATATTTTAGACTACCCTCCTAACCATTTTCTCTGGGGGATTTGTCTCATGCACTCACTCCTAAAATCCTAGGGTGTGTCCTGTAAAGGTATATGGAATGCATGTATGCCGCTCCAATACGCTTCCAAACCACATGCAAATATATATACGTGAATATATTTACATAAAAATATATCATATTAACATGTTATGAAATTAGCATTTCAAAAACAACTAAAATTACTCCTACTTTGGCCATTAAAGTTCAAACACAAGCAATTCGATTCGAATTACTTTAACCAAACACATAATTTCAATAAACTATATTCTTAGGAATATTTCAGAATGTTGAAACCCTGCTACTCATTCCCGAAAAATCACAATTCAACCGCTCACTCGTGAACTCAGACACACCGCCATTCCCCATCTATTTCCATACCAATACATGATCAACACCAAAATACCCATTTTTCACACTAAATCGCTTTAGATAAATACCACGGCCTATTATTTCCTTTCCAAAAATTTTATAAATTCGGGTCCTAAGTTTTGGGATTCCGATCACACGCCCTCACTCGCTCCAAACAACCGAAACATTCAGAAACACTTAATAATAGGAATAAAACCCAAGTAGGGAGAAATCCCACCCGAGGAGTTTGAAGAAACTCACTAAAACCCGAGTCCACGCAGAGTCTGTCTGCAGATCGTTTTCCCTTCCTCGCCTGTCCGCCTGCCAACCCAGCCTGATCACAGACAAATCTCTAGAGAGAGAAGTGTTCTCTCTCTCTAAAATAAAAGCTCCATTTTCGGCTACTGCTCCTACTGGTTCTTCAAAGTCCCGTTTTTGCTTCTTTTGTGGCATTTTGAAGAGATGGCCACTGTTCCCTTTTTTTGTCATTTAGTAACTAAATCAATTTAATTAATTAATTCCCTTCTTTCTCCAAGCCACATTCCTAAGACTATCTCCTAGCCATCCATTTTCATCATTTATCTACTCATACCACTTATGGTACATGAGTACTTGTTATATGTGACTTTCGTCAGACTAGTAATCGCTTCTTTATGGCACCCGAACCGCGATGCCTCGAAAAACGTGCCGACTCCGACTGTCTCAGAAAATTATAAATTTTACGTGCTAACTAGATTTCACGAGACGATTCCAACTGCAACTGCTTCGGGCTATCCGAGATATAGAGAATTAATTACCGACTTTTAACCGTAATTATAATTTTGTAATCAAAATTACTATTTCGCTCTTTGGTCTCGTAAATCTAATTCTCTGCGCCTTACATTCTCCTCCTTAAAAGAATTTGGGTCCCAAATTCAGGACTATCATAATCGCAAGACATGCATATGTGTGCAACGCGCACTCTATCATGCATGTAAACTAATCATTTAAATTTTAAACGACTAAACTACGTACCTTCATCCCTAAACACGGTAAGGGATATGGCCCGCATCGTGTCCCTATGCTCCCACGTGTACCCTCCACCCATAGTGCCTCCATAGTACCAACACACCTTCACCTGGCTTTGCGTCGCAAAACCCGATCACTTCCGCTTATCAATAATGCACACCGGTCCCTCCTCGAAGGTCTCATCCACAGGTCAACCTTCAACTCCCCAATCCAATTACATGAGCTGGATTTCGAGGGCATCGAGTACGAGACGTAAAATACCTCATGGACACCGATCATGCTGGGCAGTAATGCCAACCAGTACGCAACAGTGCCTATCCTCTCGAGTATCTCGAAAGGCTCCAATACACTCCTACGAGCTTCCCGCCACGAACCTCGACTACCTCTCTTAGGATTCACCTTCAAGGAAACGTGATCACCAACCTCAAACTCTAAGGGTGGACGTCACACATCTGCATACTGGCCGGCTCTCCGAACCGTGAGAAGATCGCCGCCGTATTAAGCCCACCTCATAAGTGTCCCCTAATCAGATCAGACCAAATGATAGCTCTCCTTTACTCCTGCTCAACATAACTATGATCTACACGGCTCCATAAAATACCTCACATGGTGCCATTCGTATGCTCGCCTTGTAACTGTTGTTGTATGCGAATTTCACTAAGGGTAATTAATCCTCTACCCTCATGATCCAGGACACATGTTCGCAGCATGTCCTCTACATATGTATATAATCCTCACAATGTATATCCCTACACAACCCTTACTTGGTGTGTAAACGCTGACCTTCTCAAGGTCACAATCACTGACAATCCAATGGACTGTCAACTTAGTCCATGTCATGAATGACCTCCATGTACCGAGTCCTTGCCGACTCAACCACACCCAATGCAATTTCCAATGGGTATCCAAATCTCGAGTCACTCCCGACTCCTATCACTTAACTCTAAGTCTGCGTGATAACCATGTCCCTGTGTTTTCATCTCGAGCCACATAACTTCTCGACTTACACTTCGAGCCTCTTACATTTCCTGATTCAACCATGAGTCTTCATTGGACGTAGTCCTAAAGACAAATCCCAACTCCACACCTACCAAGAGTGGTGAATTGACTCGTATCGTGCACCCACTCTCACTCATGAGCGTAATCCCGTAGATCTCTCACTCATAATCCCGACCTATCAGGTCAACTCTCCCCACCCCAGTGGAAGAACATCTATACTTGGCTTCTCTTAAAGGCCTTAACCCTAAGCCCAATCCACGTCGTGCTCCGTATGACAACCCGGCCTAGTCTTCACCACCACAACCCGATGGTCACAACCATCCATGTCAACTCGACATCAATAACCAACAGTCTACCACCCTAAAGTCCACTACGCTCGCGCAACTTCGATCCGTCTCCCGACTCACCTACACTGGCCCCTGCCAACTGCGGCTATTGAGAGCTTGCGCAGCACCCCAAACCAACTAGTTCCTCTTACTCCGCATTTCCAGCGGAGGAATGAACTCGTATACTCTCATGTCCTACGGCTAACTGACCGCATTGGCCCCAAAGTCTTCGATCCCCGTCTCGGGAAACCCGTCACCTGCTCAATTCCGCCCTAGTCCCAAACTAGTGTGAAGCAGGTCTTCCGGGGCCTCTTCCCGAACCAGAAAACCATCCTCCCTCTGGGGCCTACCAACACCCGTAGATTCCGAGCGCCTCCAAGTATCCTCACTTCTCTCTCTGGTCGTGTGGCCGTCCCAACCATGGAGTTCATGTCCCGTAGGGAGAAATCCTATTAATCCCGCCCGAATGGACAACTCAAATCCCATTCTCGACCCTCCGTAATACCCAAATTAATCCCAAGAAACCACGTGATCTCGAAGATCGGGACATCTTGGCCTCTCCCAACTCATCACGCTCAACCTTCTCAGCCAACCCGACACTCGTGCGACACCACGTGTCCCAAATCTCCCTCAAGAAGCTAAACCGGGTGACTCATCAATCCTATGCACAAACACTGATACCCAAGAACTGCAACAACCTGCGATACTATGCCTGCTCGACCTGGAGTGTATCAAAATGTCATCCACGAAGACTACGACAACCGAGGGATTCAGATAGGGTCGAAACACCCTATGCATGAGGTCCAGGAACAGACGGCCGGCATTCATCAACCAAAGGGCATCACCGTAACTCAAAGTGCCCATAACGCATCTCAAACGCCGCCTTAGGATATCCCGTCTCCCTAACCCTCGCGGATGCAGGTAACCAGCATGGTTCATCTCGAGCAGACTCGCACTCCTCAACCGGTCAAATAAATCATCAATCCCCAGAATGGGTACCGATTCTCGATCATAACCCCTCACGACCGTCTATAGTCAAAAAGCACGTCGGCTGGTCTTGCCCTTCTTCTTCGCAAATGTAACCTGAGCGCCCATGGTGAAGCGATCGGCTTGATAAACCCTCGGGTCTAACAGCTCCTTGTAATCGGACTCGCAGTTCTTGCAACTCAACCGGTGCCATCCTACGTGGAGTCATAGAGAGACGGGTGAAATACCCGGGCGTAACTCAATACCGGTCTACATCCCCATGTGGAGGTAGTCCAGCTATCCGGGAAAACATCCACATACTCGCATACCACTGCCGAGGTAGATCTAAGTTTGTCTCCCCTGGCCCTCTGTAAGGCTCAAGCTAGCCAACCCGCCAACTCGGCCCCCGCACTTGGACTCAGATACTCGTCAGCAAAATGTCATGCCTACTCGAATACCACATACGAGTACCGGGGCCCCGTGCATGCGGTAACCTTCCTACGCCACAATCAATAAATGATCCCTCGTAAGCTATCACCAATCCATCCCTCGTGGATGACATCGAACTCTAACATGTCCAAAATCCTCAGGTCCACTGTGAGTAGAGTTCCCAAGATCTCTAACTCGCAACCTCGACACATCGTACCTATTCTCGCCCTAATCCCTAGGGGAGAATTCAAATGCAACGGCTCCTCTAAGGTCTCTAGAGGTCCTCTCGCCCATTTCCATTATTCGGGGCCTCATTCTCTAGCTGTAACGCGCCTAGTCTAATCCGGTCACACTGAGGTAATCTCCATAGCCTAACACTTTCGATCTGCATGAACAAATGGTAGGCCACCATCAGACCTCCTCCCCCTGTGAAGGTCGGAGGATAATGCATCCTAAACCTCTAAAGGTTACGTGATCTCCCCGTCTACCCACTATACCAAACGTGCTATAGCATCTAATCGTAACACCTATAGCTCCTGCAAAGTCTCGTTAATCAAACACCGATTGCGGCCCCGACCGCACTCCGTGGACGTCCCTATGTCCTCGTCTCACTAGCCATTTCACGCAATTACCATGGCAACAAGAATCATTTAGCTTTCATTTCGGGTTTCAACTAGTAATGCACATGCCAATTACTAATAGACTTGACAACCATGAACTGACTCGTTCATTTCCTAAGTGGCGCTAAATTCCAACCACCCAGTTCAGTATCCAAATCCCTAAGGTCATCGGTCCTAACCTTAGCATTCACCATTTTTCCTATACGCATCACACTATGCATATAACTTCCTACACAACTACCGCGCAATCATGATTTCAAACGGTAGTTAATCCAATACAGTATCTCTAAGGCATAACCACAGCCCCGAGACACTAATCATACACATAACTCAGTGTATACGCAATCAATTTCACAAGGCTTAAAATATTATTTTCAAAGAAATTTTTATTTTCAAAAATTTATTTTTGAGTAATTTTTATTTTTCTAAAATTTTATCAAATTTATTTGATTTAATAAAAAAAAAAATTTTTTTTTTTTTTCGAAAATTTATTTTACAATGAACAGTGTTCATTTAATGACTTAGGAAGAAAAACGAGTCAAAATCCGATCGGGGTAACAGCTCGAGTGCACCGAGTACGCCCCAAGGCCAAATTTCTCGCGCCAAGTCGCCAGTCTAGCCGCTTGTGCCGCGCGCTGCGCTTTCGCCAGCTCGGCCATAAGCTCGCACGCCAAGGCTGGGCTGCCATACACGCTTCGCCGCTTCTCGCCAAGGCTTCGCGCGCTTTACGCGCTGGCCGCTCTGCCAGAGCCACACCAAGAAGACGCTGGCCGCTCGCCCACACAAGGCCTAACAAGACTCAAGGCGCTCACCAAGGCCTCATAAGGCGCTTGTGGCGCCTGGGCTCTGGGCCACAACTTGCCGTGGTCAGGCACGTTGACTGGGATGAGGTCACACTAAGCTCCCGTCGCCCACTATCGTCACATATCCAAGACTCAACAAATCAGATTGCAATACGCTTGGTTTCCTTCCAATACAAATCAGGCAAGAATTTCACTTTAAATTTTCAGACTATATTTTTTTTTCGTTTTTTCATTATAAATATTTTTTTTTCATTTATTTAAATTGGAAATCATTAAAAATCACAAAATTCATTTTTTTTCTCTTTAATACTAAATAAATTTATAAAATTTATTTAAACTCATTTTCTAAATTTTACACCCTATAAAACCTAGAAAATTATTTTTCATTCATACCAAAATAAATTTATAAATTTACTTTTCTTCTTCCAGCTTCCCATCAAAATTTTTTCCACTCAAATTTATAAAATTTATTTTCTTCCATTTTCTTCAATTTTACCACTAGAAACATGCAGTAAATTTATTTTCTTTCACTCTCAATAAATAAATTTAGTAAAATTTATTTTTCTTTGTCTATAAAATTTCTTCTCACTTTCCAACAACCCAAATAAATTTAGTAATTTTATTTTATTTAATTTTCGCTCACTTTACACTCAGAAACCTTAAAATTAAATTTCTTCACCTCTAAAACCAAATAATTATGAATTTACTTTGTTTATTTCCTTGGTTCAAGTTTACACTATATACACTCCAAATATTTTCTAAAAAATATTTCCTTAACTCATCCATGTGCTAATCACCAAGCACACAACATCATAACACATTACAAACAACATGGTATACACACCATTCATCAACATTCACATGCTCACACAATAACTCACAAAATCACACAAAACACATCAACACACGTGCATGTAGTGTCCTAGTGTTAACCCGTGATTTCCTAGGTAATCTCATACCTAAACCGAACATCAAACCACACCTAGCGGTGATGCTCTTCCTCAACCATGGCCTAAGCCCAAATTTTCTATGCATAGGTTCCCATAAACCCATACCCACACCATACCACCTAAAGGGTGGATGATACCCAAACCCGAGTCCCTAGGTGTATTCGTGATACCCAAGCTCGACTCGTCGACGCCCCATTTCCCCGGGGTCCGCTGACTAATTCACAACCCGCTGAATACAAATGGAGGCTCCAAGTTACCCGACGCCACTTTAGAGCACCCAAGCAGAGTCTCCTTTGTAATGCAGGAGCTCTACCCAAAAACAAGCTTACATATACCCGTTCCCAAACAAATTCAATATATGCAATATATATCCACGCGGCCACTGAGCCCATAAACGCACTCAATATACATGCCAATTCATGAATCCAACTATATACTCACAATACAAGAGTTAATATGTTTTTTACTTCTATATTAATACATACATTAAAAATTAGAATCTCTAACACGATACATCAAAGCTCCAATAAAAATTCTACTTCTTCTATCACAACCTCAAGGACGAACTCGTCTCCCCTCGCACGCTCCCGTACCGAAAAGGTCCCACGACTGGTGAGCTAAAGCTCAGAGAGGAGAACCCGCCCCTAGCTGGCTACTCACCACCTAAGTGCAAAGGTAATGTTTCATTCTAAACACACATTCAAGTAAATGCATGATCCTACTTGAATGTCTACATGACTAACTCGCATCCCGAGTCCTCACCGACTCTCTCACACTCGCCAAGCCTCGTATGAGAATATTAATGCATGCTGGACAACCCTCCGATGTATATATATCACTGGCCGCCCGACGATTGATATATATTTGCTCGTGGACTACCTCCGATGAATATATATATCAACTGCTGCCCGACCTGATATCATTATTTGTTTGACTAATTCTCCGATATTTTATATTTTAGGACTACCTCCGAAACCATTTTCTAAACTCGTCTTCATGCACTCACTCCTAAAACTTAGGGTGTCCCAGTTGCATATGGAATGTATGTATGCGCCCAATACGCCTAAACCACAAGTAAATATATATACATGAATATATTTACATAAAAAAATATATCATACAACAAGTTATGAAATTAGCATTTCAAACACCAAAATTAGCTCACTAAGCACAAATTAAACACAAGCAATCTGATTCGAATTACTTAACCAAACACATAATTTCACGAAACTATATTCTTAGAAATTATTTCAGAATAGTGAAACTTCTGCTACTATTCCCGAAAAATCACAATTCAACTTGCTCACTCAGAACCTCAGATCACCCGCCTATTCCCGCCATTCATTCAATACATGATCAACACCAAAATACCCATTTTTCACACCAAATCGCCTTAGATGTACCTACCTGGGCTGCCCCATTATTTCTTCCAAAATTTTTGATAAATTCATTCCCAAGTTTTTGGGACCAATCACACGGTCCCTCACCCGCTCCAAACAACCGAAACATTCCTCGTGAAACACTTAATAATAGGAATAAAACCTAAGTAGAGAGAAATCCTACTCGAGGAGTTTGAAGAAACTCACTAAACCCGGAGTCCACGCGTAGCTTGTTCCGCTGTGAGATCGCTTTTCCCTTTCTCGCCCGGTCCGCCTGGGCAACTGGCCTGATCACAGATAAATTTAGAGAGAAGTGTTCTCTCTCTCTAAAATAAAAGCTCCATTTTCTGGGCCATCGTCTCTACCGGGTTCTTCAAAAGTCCCGCTATTTCTTTGTGGTGCATTTTGAAGAGATGGCCACTGCTCCCTTTTTGTCATTTAAGAATCCAAATCAATTTAATTAATTAATTCCCTTCTTTCTCCGGGGCTACATTCGCACTATCTCTACCATCCATTTTCATCATTTATCTACTCATACCAATTTACGGTACATGAGTACTTGTTATATGGGACTTTCTGTCAGATCGAAATCAAGCTACTAAGACTAACCGCGATGCCTTCGAAAAACGTCGACTCCGACCGTTCTCAAAGAATTGCGAAATTTTACGTGCTAACTAGATTTCGCGAGACGATTCCAATCTGCAACTGTTTCATCATATGAGATCTAGAGAATTAATTACGACTTTTAACCGTAATTATAATTTGTAATCAAAATTACGATTTTCGCTTTATTCAAATCAATTTCTGCCCTACAATTTCCGTAATAACAACCAAAATAAGAAAAGTAACATCTTCCTGGTTTCCAAATACACACCATAAATGAGGTACTTTGAAATCTGCACAGGCATATCTAAAAAATAACTCACATGAAAACATTCATATATAAGCAAGTTGGGACCTAAATGGAGTGTTGAACGGGGGAGGCGGAGCATACACTGTTGTCTCAACGGAAGAAGACTAGGAGCTGCCTCTTCATTTAAAAACACTCAACAGATTCTGCCTTTCTATCGTCGCATTGCCCCTCCAAAACCGAACCCTGGAAGACCTCCATTGAATTTAACCAAGAGCGCCCGCTGAGAATGGTAATAGCTATTCGCGTTATCACACCGTCATATCTCGCAACGCTAGATTTGCTATGTGAGAGCATGTTAATAAGCTTTGATGGTCGCCATCAATTCAAGGCAACAGAGCTCATAACCTATGACTTCCACAGACGCGGGTGGTATCAGCCGCTCGCAGGTTAACCTTTGGCGACAAAACTCAACAATGGTGGAAGTATTGTCATATTTAATAGGTGAATGAGATGTGTCTTGGTAATGATGTGTTGTAAATGTCCTTCCATGTGTAAGTACATGTACCTTGTTGAAACATTTTTATCAAAATTTTATCTTTTGTAACAAGTGAGACTCGAATATCAGTTCCACTTAAATTCAACATTAACTACCCTAAATCAAAATCCCGGGCCCCACCCCAAAGATGTTCTACCCGGCTCCGACAAAAAGTTTTTATTTGTTTTTTTATTTTTTAAAGGTTAAACCAGCACATATGAAGATTTTTTTTTTTTTATACGTGAAAATAGTATTCTAAAATAATGGGTTGTTTTTGTTGACCTTTTAGTGGTAGGGCCCACCACCCATTACATTCTTTTTTTTACCCCTCGTCATATAATTCTTTCTCCATTCACTCATCATATTCTTTTGCTTATTTAACTTACCCATTACCTTTTAATTATTTATTTTATCTATTACCATTTATCTCTCTTTACTTATTATTAACCTTACTTATTTTTAATCTTGTATATTACCTTAATGCTCTTTCTCATCATCCTTGTAATTTTCACTAATTATTGATTATCAGAATAATTCATCACTTATTATGACTTCATTTTATTATAAATTATTTTTATTTTTGCTAATTTTATTTTTTTTAAAATTTTCTCATTTTATTTGATTTGGATTTTATTTATTTACTTTTCAAAAAAATCAAATTTACTGCTCACGATCGCCACCACATCGTTCACAGATACTATTCATCTACATCGTTCACCGATTAATGTTCATGTGATTACCGGCTCACCGACATCAGAGTGATTATCGCTGACACCTAAGTTGCAATACAATAATTATATTGCAATACAATCCTCAATAGCCTCCTACTCTGTTACATCCTATTGTATTGTACACAACTCGCCCATCGTTTCCTTCTCTCGTAATACAAACCATCACACAGAATACAATTTTTTGGCCACATCAGACACCCATGCCGCAATACAATCCTCTATCAATACAATTTAACTTTTCCAAATCCACCAAGCCTTCATTCACAATACACTAAATCAGACAATACAATTTCAACAAATTTAACCCTAGCCTCTTGCAATACAATTCCTCATATTGCAATACAATTCCAACCCTACAAGCCTTCTCTTTTGCAATACAATCTCATCCTCTTAGGGCCATGTCACAATACAAATCCCTCTCTCACAATACAATTAATCCGGGCAAAGAGGCCCAAACTCCGCTTGCACACATTTTTCGTTTTTTTTTTCCCACTGGAAAACATAGAAAAATATATATACATATATTTTTTTTTTCTCATTTTCCAAAATACTCAAATAATTTTATAAAATTATTTTTCATTCATTTTCAGTTTTACACATTGTAAAACCTTAGAAAATAATTTTCTTCATCTCTTCATTTTTTTTTTTTTTCTAAGTCTGAAAATCACCAAAACATACACACACACACACACACACACACACACACACACACAATAACACACACACATATATATATATATATATATATATATATATATATATATATATATATATATATATTTATTTATTTATTTATTTATTTTATTTTTTTTTTTTAATTTATTTTTTTTCATCTTGCTAATGTGGATCGGAAACACCAAAAAAAAAAAAAAAATTTTATATCCATTTTTTTTCCTCATTCTCCAGAACACCAAAATAAACTTATAAAAATTTATTTTCTTCACTTTTTCTTCGCTTACACCCAAAACCTTTTGAAACCATTCTTCTACTTCATTTTTTTCGTTTAAATTTGGACATCTTGTCTAAAATCTCCTCTAAACTCTCTCGATCCAACATCAATCCTAAGTAGTTCAACCCTAAAATTTATTAAAATTTTAGTTTATTATCCATTAAACCAAATAAATTTATTCAAAATTTATTTTATTTCTCCTTCTGTTCCGCTTTTTACACACTGTAAAACTTCTGTACCCCCAACACATCATGTTCTTTCCTATGTCCTAATCACTAAGCACACAAACAATCACAACACATAATTCATGTTATGCATATTTTCACACAACAAAATTATCAAATCACATAAAACACACCAAACACATGGATGCAGTGTCCTAGTTTTGCCCCGTGATTTCCTAGGTAATCTCATACCTAAACTCAATATCAACCACACCTAGCGGCGATGTTATTACACTTCAAAGACTATGGCCTAAGCCCAAATCCCTCAAGCCCCCAGTAACCGTATACCCAACTTATCGACACTAGTTCTGCATTTATAAACCTAAGCTCGATACTGCCCGCGACGCCTAAACCTCGGTGTCCGTTGACTACCCGTCAACCCATGAAACCCATGTCTCGCATCGCGAGACTCATACCCGAAAGTAAAAATGCCCCGGGGCTCATAAACCAACACCATAAAAACAAATAAAGACAACTATATTCCAATTATCTCCCAATAATTCAATAGTTGATTACACTTTTTTATATAAATATATATTAAAATCTAAAATTCTAATACATGTTATATCCAAAAGCATCAAAACCACAACCCGGCTTTCTTCTATAACGGCCTCTATGATGAGCCGTCCCCTCTACACGTTTTCTTTTGCCTTTTTCATTTTGAGAAGACAACTATTCATGTCTTGTCTCATTAACTTTCCAAAATTACAATTATGCCCTTCTTCCCATTAGTTCGACTTTTCTATCCAATGGATCATGCCATGTGTCAACATGGGTCCCACCTTGGAGCTCAACTTGACCGAATTGGAGTTACATGTGGCACCTTAGTGCCACTAAAAATGAGCTAAGGTCCCACCCGACGCCGTTCAAACATGCAAATCTCGACCGTCTCTCACCCGACGAAATTCGACGTAGCTAGAATTACGGTATCGATTCCAACGATGAAGTCCGTTTCATCATCCAAGATTTAGAAAAATTTCAGATTTTTACCGAAATTACGATTTTGCTCTTTTTTAGAAAATTGGATTTTCTCGTGGCCTACAACACCTCACTTCACACCTTATCTTCCTCTCATTTAATTCCTGAGTATATTATTTATTATGCTACTCTAATTAATTTTACTTACACCTTGCTCCTCATATTTCTCATTTCTTATATTTTACGATTATGTCCTGTTTAATATGATAATAATTTATATAATTTATTAGTTTACATGGTAGATATATATCACTATATGAGATATATTATTTGATAGTTTTTATACTAAACATATGCTTATATATTTTATTATGTTTCATTTACTTCATATTGTTTCCTATTATTCATGATTTTATAAAACCAAGTAATATCTATTTTATGTTAATATATGTTGCATCTTATGTATTCATTTCTTATATTTTGGTTTGATGAGATTTTATTTTTACTACTTTAATTTTTTGGAAAAAAATTTATTATTTTTCTAAAATAATTTTAAAATATTAATGCTATATTAGCTATCAAAAAAGTAACGGAAAATAGTGAAATGCACAAAATAGATATGAAAATAGAAATAAGAATTAGAGTTAAAAAATTATTTATTACTTTAAGTTTATTTTCATTATCTTACCATTAACATGAAAAAATTAAATAATTTAAAGATGCATGATTTTAACTACTATTAATTTTCTTTTTAATTTTTAGAACATGATTAAATATAATAAATTAATTTTTAAAATTTTTAATATTGTCTAAATCAAACATAATGTTACGTTTTTTGTCTTTGGATTTATTTCAAAAAAAAATAAAAAAATAATATTCAAATATGTTTTCTATCCCAAAGTTTAAACATTTAAAATAAAAATAAAATAGAAAAAACGATACTAAAAATGCTTAAAATTTTGTAATGGACAAGAGGCGTGCATTATTTATTAGTGAGACTTCTTTAGCTAAATACATGTTAAAAAAAATATTTAAAGAACCAAAGCAAGTCATCATTGTGCAACATTCATCACTTTAATAAATTTTCATCATTTATAATTTTTTTTAAATCCTCCATGTGTTTTCAATGACATGACCTTTAAAATTTTAAAAGAAAAACTCTACTATCGCTAAACCAAGCAAGTAATGGAACACCTAAACCTATGATTCCATCATCATCCCCAAAAGACATCTTTACATGTGAGCTACAATCGTTCCTAATTAGCCTCCCAATTTTCAATCAATCTCACTTTCTATTTTCTATACTACTCTTCCAACACCCAAGGGCACCCTAAGTTTATAACTAGTATATGGTAATCACAAATAATAGCACTTCTCTATGATTCAATAATATCATATATATATATATATATATATCATATATATATATATATATATATATATATATATGTTATATATATATATATATATATATATATATATATATATATATATATATATATATATATATATATATATATATATATATGATATCGTATAGTTTAGCAATCCACGTTTAATGTTTAAATAGCTACTAAGGTCGAAAAGGAGGGTCGTGGAGTTCGAGTCATAGTAGGAATAGTTTATTATAATGTAACTAAAAGTGTATAGTCGTGGAAAAAATCATATATATATTAACTAGTGTTGATTATTTAATACATTATTGAATCTCTTAAATTAAAGTTAATACTTTTACATTTTCGTGAGAATGCTAAAATGCTCCAAATGGGTCCACGTGGCTTGTACCCGAAAAATACTTTTAAAATAGGAAAATAATGAGCCAAACGAGCCTGGGCCGAGGTATGCTTTATAAAATTGTGCTCTTTTCTCGAAAAATATCTTAAAACTCGTAAAACTATATTTTACAAGACATTTTCCGTAAAACCTTGCTTGCTTTGTTATAAAAGTTTCTAAAACTTTTCAAATCGCTGTTGTTTTTATTTTTAAAGTTTATAAAACTTTTCATAAACGCTGAGCCCAGTTTCAATCGTCGTTTAAAAAGTTTCTAAAAACTTTTCATAAAATGCTTGCTTGTTTACCAGTGGTTGATTTTAAAACATCCATGAAAAATGCTTATAAATCAAGATCAACCACTGGAGGCCTTTCTTGCTTGCTGTACCCTAGTAAACACGGGAGCCTGGGCTTCAACCATGCTGGTGGAAGGACCTCGTGTCCACGTCACCTTCCGCAGAAATATGGTGGGAGACCTCGCGGTCTACGCCAATTACAATCTAGTTAGCGCTAACCCTATATACCCGAAGACGCGCTGCCACTGTCTCCTTAAATGCCATGATGCATGAAATTAAGATTGTCACTGTGCAAATCTAAATTGCATGAAATGATGTACCTCTGACCGGTATGCTTGCTTAAAACTAGGGATTTTCATTAGGTATGTTTTATAAAATATAATTTGCTTGCTTGAAACATGGTTTAACAATTCAAAACCATTGTTTGCTTGAAATATGGTTTGATAATTCAAAACCTTTGTTTGCTTGAAATATGGTTTGATAATTCAAAACCATTGTTTGTTTACTAAAACTCATTGCTCGTTTGTTTTTCAAATATGGTTTAAAATCAACCATCATTTGCTTGCTTTCTAAATCACATCGCTTGTTTGCTTTTCAAATATGGTTAAAATCAAAACCATTACATACCAAGTTGTAAACGCATTTATAAATAATACACTAAGATTGGAAAATGTGAGTTTAGAACACTCACCTTCCGATTACAATAATCGAGCACGACTTCAAAATTCCTTCCGCCTCCGCTGCCCTGCCACATCCGATGTATTAGACCACACACACGCGACAACCAAGCAATTTGCACACTCAGCGACAATTAAATTTTTCAAAATATGTGGGCCTCAAATGCCATCACAGCATATGGCTAGATTCTGCATCAAGGGACTTTCCAGAGAGTCTAAAAACACCTAAAACATTTCTGAAAATTTATGTTCGACTATAGGAAATAAATCGAAATTTCAACCCGAACTGTCCTCCAAAATAAATTCGAAATTTAGCCCGACTGAATCAAAAGAGTCCTAAAAAATTCCTAAACTCTACCTCTAAAAATTTCAGACCGAATCTCATGGCATCTCACGACTTCTAAGAATATTCAAAACCATACAGCCTTTAGGGGCTCAAAAATAACACAAGTAGGGAAATTTTTCTATATCTCAAGTTTGCCGAAACGCTAAGATATCGGGTACTCACGAGTAGCTCGCCGCGTAGGGTCCGACTTTGCCTCTCGGTCGCGATAAAATCTACAATCCGATTTTCATAAATCTAAGAAAGAAACGAAGAGATAAAAAAATTAAAAATATCTCTCTCCTCTATGCTCCCGTCCGTCTCACATTCTCCTACTTTTTGATTTTATCTTTTTTTTTTAATGTCTTTCTCTCTTTATTTGTTTTATTTATTTATTTATTATTATTTTATTTTATTTTTCTACTTATCCACCCAAACACGCTTCGTTTCCATCCTCTTTTCATTTTTATTTATTATCGATGATGCCTTTTTCAACCTAACTGGCCGAGGTAGCCGGTCGTTGACCGACCAAGACCGCTGAAGGATCGCTACTGGGGAGGATTTCGCAATGCTCGCATCCACAGTTCCTCCGATGCTGCACGCCCCCGCAATAAGAACCGTGATGAAGAGGGCCTATGAGGATGCCCGTAGCCGCTCCGATGCCAAAGTTAGATTCTTCCTTGAGAGAGAAGAGAGGATGCTTCCATTGCTCAGAAGTAGCGTACCTTTTTGTGTTGGACCGGCCTTGCATTTATAATGGATATTCATCCAATTTGGACGATGATTAGGGGTTCTTCCCTTGGGAGGATAGGCTTCCTCACGTAGTCAGCCTTAGATTTAGCGATGGATTAGTCAAAGGAGTTTTATTTGGAGTAATCCTCCTAGGACTTGATTGGACAACCAGGGCGTCTTTTAGGGAATATCCTATCTTCTGTTATTTGTAAAGATATGGTTTGACTGGCCGAGTGTGGGCTTCCCTATTTTCCAAATCCATGTTTTGGGCCCAATGGGCCGGGCCTCTGTCCGGGCTGCTATGTAAGGACACCTGACCGTGGCATGGTCTTCATCATCTTTCGGCCAAGCACACCGCCCGCTCCATTTCTCAGATCCCTACCGCTGCTCCCCCACCAGGTACGATCGCGTGCAAGACGCCCCGGTTGTTCAACTGTCCTAGGAGGATTACTCCAAATAAAACTCCTTGACTAATCCATCGCTAAATCTATGCCGACTACGTGAGAAGCCTATCCTCCTGCGAAGAACCCTAATCATCGGCCCAAATCGATGAATATCCATATAAATGCAAGGCCTGGCCCAACACAAAAGGTACGCTACTTCGAGCAATGAAGCATCCTCTTCAAGGAAGAATCTAACTTGCACGGAGCGGCTACGCAAAGCCCTCACCGGCCCTCTTCATCCCTTTGCTCTTATCAAGTAGAACGTGCCGTGATCTGCAGCCTCGTGGATCGACACAGAAGAATCCTCCCAAGCCCAAGCGATCCTTCACCGGTCTTGGTCCCAGCCCAACGACCAAAGACACTCCGTACCCCGCCGCTGAAAAAGGCATCATTAGCTTGCGCCGTCTATGGGAACGACAGCCTTTACTAATATAACCGATTTCTCGCCATCGATGGTATCAAGGAACACAAAGGTGAGTAACACTAATCCACCGAGGACACGGGAATCCACCAGTGATACGCCGGCAAGTACTTCGGGAAGGTGGAACGATGCCTTACGCTCAACGAAGTGGAAGCTGGGCCGCTTTGTCAATCAGATCTGGTCGAAGAGCTGGAGCAAAGTACTGCATAAAATACAACATCAACAGGAGACACAAACCCAAGAAGTTGGCCAACCGCTCCCGCGAGGAACAACTTGATCGAGACATTCCCGGCATCGGCGTAGGTTTCGAGTCCACCAGCTAAAGTGTGGACCACCGTTGGTCGCAGCCGAGGGGGAAACGGTTATGCCTGTGAGGCAATTCAACGGAAGCACCAAATCACCAACAACTAGAGGCAAGGGAACAGTCATGGGAGCAGAGATTCAAAAGCCTTCAACAAGAACTCATCCGCGTGAAGGAAGTAGTGAAGGGACGGGCCCCAGATACTATGGATACATTAGTGCGGCAAACAGAATCTCTCTTCACAACCGAGGTGCTACATTTCCCTTCCGCGAAATCTCGTAATGCCCTCGTAAATATTCGATGGAGCCGTAGATCCCGCCGATCACCTTAATACTTACAAAAATCGATGGAGCGCATGGGTATCGTGACCTCAGGCGATGTGGCTTTCGCCACTATGCTCAAGGGGCCGCCTTGGCCCGTCTAATAGAATTCCGCCATCCATCTCATCATTCAGTGAACTATTCTGTTGCGTTTCGCCTCACTTCCCCCGTCGAGCCAGACGCATGCAGCTGCTACCACCTATTGACCATCAAACAGGGCACGCAGGAAAGTTTGAAGTCCTATGTACAAAGATTCAATGCCGAGTCCTTGAAAATAGACATACCCGACGAAAAATTCATTGTCACTTCGCTCATCGCGGATCAGCGTGCATAAATCAAAGGACCCGATGTTCTCTATCCAAAGAACCCTCGCTAGCATGGCCGAGGTCCCGCCAGTCGAAAAGTACATAAACGACCCAGGAGGCCCTCATATCAAAGAAGGAGAGCTCCCACCCGCAAAGAAAAGGGCATCACAGATAATGACGAGGGCTGAGCCCTAAGAGATAAGAGACTTACTCCAGAGAAATCCCTGTGTACAGACGGAGCGATCCCCTCAAGTATTTGGGAATCTCAGAGACCGCCCTCCGTCTCCACTACAAACCGAAGGATTAAAGATTATCCGTCATTAACGCTTCACTCCGCTAACTACCCGCATCACAAGTTCCGCATGAGGTAACAACGTAAACGAACAATCTTGGCAGACGTACGACACAAAGATGAAACAAACCAGATCCCGCGACAAGGGATCACACCAAGTATTGCGAGTTCCACAGGGACTATGGACATCGCACGGACAGTTATATACAACTGAGAAGAGAAATAGAATATTTGATACAAATACGGTGAGCCTCTGCATTTCATATCTCCGTGAAACCAAGTCGTAATCGTGACTCCAGCCAAGCCCATAACCATAATCCGCCCAGCCAGGCCGCCCCGGCCAGCGCCGCTTCGCACCAGCAGCCCCGGGAGAAACTATGGATTCCTGGAGGATTTGGCCGGAGGAGGAGAGTCTAGCCATTCCGAAAGCCCACCGCGGAAAGCATAAGATCAACCGACACGGGAAATACAGCAAAGGTCTAACCGCCAATCGATTACCAACCATCACGCTCCGATCAGATCTAGAGGGGTGCCGCGACTTCATGACGACCCAATTAGTAGTCCGCGCAATCGTGCACACCACGCTCAACGGGGCCTTACACTGATAATGGAGCTCGGATGACATCATCTTCGCGTCGGCCTTCGACAAGATGGGTATTGGAAGAGAAAAGCTAGATCCCATCAACACATATCTGAGGGGATTTTCAGGAGAGAAAGTACTACCGTTGGGCTCGATTCAACTAGTGCTAACCCCGAGAACCCCCAACGAGACGACCGACAAGGTTCCTATAAGACGCTCCATCGCCCATACATCCTCGTCAAGTGCATCTCTCTCAACGCGATAAAAGCCATCCCCTCAGCATACCACATGGTAGTTAAATTCCTCGACGCAAACCCGAGCTGGGACCCGTCCGAGGAGATCAACTGCGGCTCGTGGAATGTTACACCGCTTCTATGAAACAAAAAGCGGTCGACAACGTGAACATAGGCTAGCTTGATATGCGTGACGAGGTGCTCACCCGGCCCGAGCCCTCAGAAGAGTTAGAACCAGTGGCACTAGATGATCTACTCCAGGAGATCCGGGCCACGCCGGCTCCGTTATCAAAACTCAAAAGCCGCCTCACGCAGCTGAGACGTAACAGTGACATTTTCGCATGGAAATGCATCGAACACGGGTGGAATCGCCTACCTGGTGAATCACCATAAACTGAACACCAACCCATCCTTCAAGCCGGTCAAGCAAAAGCGCAGGAGTTTCGCGCCAGAAAGGCAAAAAGCCATCAACGAGGAGGTCAGCAAGCTCCTCCAGGCAGGAGCGATCAGGGAGGTAGACTATCCTGAGTGGCTGGCTAATGTTGTGCTCGTCAAGAAGGCCAATGGCAAGTGGCGACCAGATCGAATTTCATCGACATAAATAAAGTATGCCCAAAGGATGTTCTTCCTCGCCCAGATCGACCTCATCGTGATGCCACCGCAGGCACGAACTCTCAGCCTTACGGACGATTTTCCTAGCTTAATAATCGATCAAGACACCTCGGGACTAAGAAAACTTCATTCGTCACAGCACAAGGAACCTACTGCTATCGGGTAATGCCGTTTGGACTCAAGAATGCAGGAGCGACCTACTAGAGGCTGGTGAACCGGATGTTTCAAAGGCAGATAGGTACGACAATGGAGGTGTACATAGATGATATGCTGGTAAAGTCCACTAAGTCCGATCTCCATATCACCCATCTTCCGCCGCTTCAGATCTCAGGAATTATAACATGAAGCTGAACTCAAATGAATGAGCCATGTGACACCGAAAAATTTCGGGCTTCATAGTTAACCACTGTGGGATCATGAATCCAGATAAAATAAAAGCATTGCCGATACGTCGCTTCGTGGATAAATGGTGTCCAATCTGACAGAAGGATTGCGGTGCTCTAAGCCGCTTCGTATCTGCAGTGGGGTGACAAATGCCAGCCTTTCTTCCAAGTCCTGAAGAGAGCCTTTCAGCGGGACGACAAATGTGAAGAAGTTCATGGCATTAAATATACCCGAAGTTCTCCCATTCTAGTAAGTCCCGCCAAGGAGAACTCCTCACTTATACTTAGCCATATCGATTTCAACTGCGGCGTACTGGGCAGAGACAAAGAGCGAGTCCAAAGACCCGCTTACTACCAATGAGCCTTTGAGAGGAGCGGAGGAGAGGTACCTAAGAATGTGGAAAAGTTGATACTAGCACTGCGGACTGCAAACAAGTCCGTCCCTATTTCCGTGCCCACAATTATGAAGTCCCAATCAGTACCCGGCGAAGCGTATTACACAGCTTTGGCTCCGGAAGGTCATGAAATGGGCCATAGAGCTAAGCGAAGTTCGACATCGTGTACAAAGCCGAAACTCGCTATAAAGGGACAGTCTCAGTCGATCACTACGGAATTCTCTCCGATAGACCCTGTTGAGCCCACGCAGTTAGAGGACGACCTCCCCGTATGGAAACTCTCTGTAGATGGAGCCTCAAACGCACAGGGGAGCGGAGCAGGCTTAATCCTCACCTCACCAGAAGGAATAGACATTGAATACGCACTCAGGTTTGGGTTCCATGCTTCCAACAACGAAGCCGAGTATGAGGCCGTCATAGCAGGCCTCAACCTCGCCCACTCATTAGAGGTTGACCAGCTAGAGGTCCACAGTGACTCCCAACTGGTGGTCAGGCAGATCGAAGATGCATACGAGGCCAAAAGTGAGACGATGGTTCTATATCTCCAAAAGGTCCGTAATTTGCTAAAAAGTTCTCAGATTGGTTCCGAGCCAAGTACGCCCCCGTAATGTAGAATACGAGCCGACGACTTAGCAAAACCAGCTACCACCGTGCAAGAAGATCTCTGCGCGGCCGGGTCGTCGATCACCCAGCGTAACCCCGCTGACCTCGCCGAAGATGGTGGTCTCCCAAGAGGATCCGCGCCGAGCCGACGGACCCTATTTGGAATTATATTAACGACGGAACCTCACTGCACGACCCGAAAGAAGCTGCTAAGATAAGAGTGCGTCTTCCGTGTTTACCAACCACAAAGGAAGCCTTTACGTTTGCGATTCTTCACACCTTTCCTAAATGCATCAGCGGAGAAGACACTCGATTACGTACTAAGAGAAGCACAATGGCATATTAAAACCATATCGGCTCTGACGCCAGCGTGAAAAGTTCCGAGGCAGGATACTACTGTTCACTGCATTTCAAAGATGCTAATCGACTTAGTCAAGAGATGCAGAATCTGCCAGGAACACGCCAAAATACCACGCCTCCCGTCAGAGCCCCTGACGTCAATAACCAGCCCCTGGCCCTTCCAAAGAGTTGGGGTCGGGACATAGCCAGTCGCCTGTACTCCAAGAAGGGCCAATGCAAATTCATAATAGTCGCAGTAGATTATTTCACCAAGTGGGCGGAAGCAGAACCTTTAGCCACGATCACAGAGCAAAAAATACGCAATTTCGTATGACGAACCATCATATGCGTATTCGGGCACCCTGCAGCCCCGCATCGTATAATGAAAACAACACAACACTAAATTGTAGATTTTTGTGCCGAACTCGGATCAAAATTACTCGTCACCAACAAGCATTCCCGGGGCCAAACGGACAGGCCAGAAGTCACCATTAGAACCCTTAAAGCGCCTTGAAACCAAGTCGAGGATCTAGCGAAGTCAGAATACCTTCCCGAGGTACTATGGGCATAAGAATCCATTACTGTGTCAGCAACACGGGGAGACCCCATTCGTTCTAGCTTTTGCATCTAGCGAGTCTCCTGAGGTTGGAATAAAATCTCCTAGAGTCGAAGTTGCACGAGTGAACAAATGACGAGGTCTCGGGCTCAAACTCGACCTCCTGGATGAGAAACGTGAACAGGTTCAACAGCGCACAGAGGAGTATCAAAGGAAGACAGCCAGGTACTATAATCAGAGAGTCAAGCCCAGAGGTTACACGCCGGGAGATTTGGTCTTAAAAAAGCTTCTCCCATCAAAGAAGAATCCAACGCATGGGAAACCAGCCCCAACCCGGGAGTGGTCCTGCATATGGCCAACTCGAGTCGACCAGTACCTATGAGCCCAAACAGAGGAGGGAAAGACCTTACAACATGCATGGAACACGGAGCACCTAAGGCGTTTCTATCAATAGGCACCGGCTTGTAATAAAACCATATCAAGTCTCATGCCTAGCCTGCACACACTCTGCAATTTAGTATCTCAAATGTGGATATATAGAAACATACACAATGAGAAAATTCATGAAAATAAAAGTCTCTCTTTATTTCATATGAGTCATATTCGGTTACCAGCAGTAGTATCCTTGATTACATCTTGAAAAACACTCAGTACAAGCAAGTGCGCAAAAAAAAAAAAAAAAAAAAAAAAAAAAAAAAAAAAAAAAGTGAGACAAAGGGGAAAGACGTATCAAAGAAAAGAGGATGATAGGAGAAAAGAAAAGAAGAGAAAAAAAAGAGATGGAGACAAAGGAGAAAGACACAAAAAGGAAAAGAGCTAGATGAGAAAGCAGCAGTTATTGTTAGCGAAGAAAAGCCAAGAGGGAAGAAGAGGGAAGAAATGAGATAAGAAGATAAAGAGAAATGTAGAGGCGCGCAAAGGGATACACCGCCTTTCTCTAAATGCATCTCTAGCAAAAAGCCAGGGAATAATATGACTCAAAGGGAGACTAGGAAAAACACAACTCCCACACATGAAGACCAAAAGGCTGGATCCAAAGGTGTGTCAGGAGGAACTCAGCGAAAAGCGCCGAACACCTAGCATTCATCTCAAAGTAATTTCATCCAATTCACCGTGAGAAGCGACCTCCAAAAAGCGTAAGATACGAAGGCAACAGAACCACCATTTATAAAGAAGTCGGTACCGAAAACTTCATGTAACGTTCAATCCCTTACAATTAGCACACGACGGCCGCTCGGTGACATGTACGAGACGCCGCTCACCAAAACCCTTCGCATTGAAGGTCACGCAACCCAGCTCGCCTTCCTTGACGAAGCTCCTTCTACTTCTCAAAGCCACGCCGCTTTCAAGAGTCAAACCGCTACCAAAGCTGGCGTAACGCCATTCGCCAACTGCTTCGCTATAATCGCCGCCGGGCTTGAACGCCACCGTTAGGTTTTACGCCAGAGCCAGTCAGCCGCTTCCTTAACGAAGCTTCCTACTCGTGTGCCACGCCGCTCTCGCGTCAAATGTATCCGCCTTAAAAAGCTGCTAGAGCGATTCACCACTCCACCGGCCGGCTAACGCCAATACTGGCGCGTTACGCCAAGAGCTCCGCCGCTTCCTTTGACGGGAAAGCCTTTACTCTCGCGCAGCCACGCTGCTCTCGGTGCAGAGTCGGTCAGCCAAAGTTACAAATCGCCATTCGACCACAACACCATTCGGCTACAATCGCCAATCGGTGCCAACGCCACCAAGAAGTTACGCCGCTAAGAGCTGCTCCTTCGACGAAGCCTCTACTGGCGCAGCCACGCCGAGTCGTATCAGCCGTGCGTTAACGCCATTTTCGGCCATGCCAACGCCGGCTAACGCGACCCATTCAACGCCTCACCAAGTAGTCACGCCGCCAAGAGACCGGGCCAAGCCCCTTTCGGCCAGCCTTCTACTCGCACAGCCACGCCGCCCTCAAGAGTCGTACCGCCAAAGCTAAGTAACGAACATAAACCTAAACGCTCCGTGCGATGCACTCATTCCTCTACGGCTCATACCACAACTCGAATGATTCCAGCTCCCAAGCTCATTCAGACATTGACGAGCCCTTCGGCCGCATCCGTGCACAAAGTGCTCTCATACTTATAATTATATCCCCGCAGCTCCCCGCGGTCCCTCCTCAACTCCGACGATTCAGCCCTTTCTCAGCTTCAGCCTCCACAGCTGGGACTCTCGCCGCACCCGCACACGGGGGCGGGCTCCCCGTACTTCTTGCCACCATATCCCGGCGATAGCTCCGGTCCCTCAACCCCAACGACGAGCCCTGCCTTCCACAACACGAGCTCCGTCGCACCCGCACGCACCCGCCTCCCTTCCTCACGCCTCATGGCTGATCCAG
Organism: Tetrastigma voinierianum; assembly: GCA_016808115.1. Taxonomy (NCBI): domain Eukaryota; kingdom Viridiplantae; phylum Streptophyta; class Magnoliopsida; order Vitales; family Vitaceae; genus Tetrastigma; species Tetrastigma voinierianum. The sequence continues at coordinate 79,898 of JAEQBH010002799.1, forward strand.
GCTCATCCCTCAACCTCGATGGATTCCAGCCCCGCACCACGCCACGCTGACGAGCCCCCAAGACCGCAGAACCGACTCCTCGCCAACCCAAGCTTCCTCCAGTCTCATATATTTGACGAGCCCTTCCCTCTCGCTCCGTACGACCGCACCTTCCCATAACGATCACGAGCTTCTCCCCTCAACCCGTAGGGACGAGCTCTCACAGCCATTGGCGAAGCCCTTTACAAGACTCAAACCGCACGGCTCCCACCTACAAATCACAAGCGTGTTTCAAATGTTTTCCATCTCAATGAAGCAGTCTCCGTGACACGTCTTACCCGACGAGCCTCCCCCTTTAGCACACGTGGCTGAGCTCTCAACCAAGTCCATCTCGACAGCTCTTCCCACCAAGCCACCTGGACGCCCCATTTCACCATTCATTCCGCACGAGCTCATGCCATCACACAACGGGGACGAGCTATACTTCACTATTCATTTTATTCCAGCTCTTTCCCATCACAACAACATGGACGGAAGCTCACCATTCATCTCCTCTGAATGAGTCATCCTATCACCTCAAGATGGATCTAGTTTCATCAACGCTTTCATATTGACGAGTCCCCGCCGGCGATCTCGGCATGTACGGCCCTTTCTACAAGCCCCAGGGGCTACTGCAGGCTCGCCCGAATGGACGAGCCCCCTCTTATTCACATCGATCAGCTCCCCACCGGATCTTGTAAACAAATATGGTTCTTCCTATTACGCCTCCACATCACGAGCTCTCCCAACAAATTTCTACCAACTTCACACACTCGACGAGCCTCCATCCAACGGCCTCCAGGTGAAAGCCTCGCCTCGGCGTTGTGACCTCGGCCCTGAAGCAGGCAGCACCCCCTTCGGTAAGCGGCGAAGGCCACGAGGCCCCCGAGCCGGCGACTCCGCCCCTCCCGACCATATAAGTGGAAAACCAAGTAATCAAGCGGATGGTATGCAAAATTTCGGTAGCTACGGTCTAAGTGGCGAGATCTTCAAATCGGGTTACACAGTTCAGGAAAAAGAGTAAAGATATCTCAGTTAGAACACAAGTTTTCAAAAAAGGGGTATTTATTGCAAAGGAAGGCTACACACGAGGTGTCGGGCCCAGGCTGACAAAGGAGGGAGGTCGACATCGAGGAAAGCATAAATGAATCTGAGCGGGCATCAGATGATGAAGAATGAGAAGAGATCTCAGTAGGAGTAACAGGCTCCTGGGAATGATTCGTATCGGAAGACCCCTCCGCCTCCTCGTCACTTGGGAGGTCAAAATTGAAATCTAAATCTGAGTACGCCTGAACGGCCTTCCGTTGAAAAGCAAGCCACCTAGAAGCCCTTGACGCGACGATCGCCCGGTGTTTGATAACCTCGTCCTACGGCGGCCATATTGACTTACTATGAAGATGCGCTCGCCAAACCATTACATTCATCGCTCGGCCCGTCTTGATAAATTTGCGGCGGAAGACTCCGGCGGCGGCCTCGGCGACACCTTGCTCTCGAAGCCTCGAGGCAGCGGCCGGGTGTTTTCTTTGGCGCTCAAACCACCAGTAACCGCGCGAAGCTCCGTTCGAAGATCTCGTTGCTCACCTCGGGAGGTGGCGAGTTTCCTCCCTAACGGTTGGAGCTCACCTGGCCGGACATCAATACTTCTCAGTCTCAACCAAATCATCACCGTGCAACTGGCTTCGCTCCAAGACCAGGAGCTGCGCCACAACCACCAAATCAAAACTACCACGGACCTCGTTCTCTATTTTACGCGAAACACGGCGAGATGAAGTATAGTTAAGATCGAGACTTAAGCGCTCTGTTTCTTCAATCAAGCTACTGCGCTCACGCGATTCGACCCTTCAAACGAGCCACGCCGCCTTATAAATCCGGGCAATCTTCACATGTTTCTCATTCAGTATGGCCTTGTCGGCCAGGCCCTTCAAATAAGTGGCAGCCTGCATGTTAAACATGGAAATAGCGCTCAGCACAGAACAAACAGGGAGGTAAACACAATAACGGACTTACCGAAGCGAGTCCACTGAAAACGCGACAAAACTCATCGGCCGTGACTGCTGGGCGCCCGACCCATCGAACTCCGGATGGCGAGAGTGGCACTGTATGGCTCGGCATTCGAAGCCCGAAAGAATTTACGACCGCGTAGCTTTTGTCTTGATTTCTTCTTCTTCAACTCGGTCGCCTTCAGGAGATGACCGGGAACTGCCGTCGAGAGAGGCGGATTCAAGCGATCATGGGCGGGGCGGGTCTGCGACGACGACGGGATCACCTGAAAGATCCTTTGTCTCGGCGACATGCTTAGGGGAAGGCGGTAAGGTCAAAGCCGGAGAGACAGCGACTCAGCTCTAGCTCAAGGACAGGAGAAAGGGGATCTGATAGCCATCGAAGGGCCTGGGCCGGGGCGGCCGGTGCCCTCTCAGGCTCCGGACCCCCGGGAGAAGAGGGAGCCGGTCCGACCGAGACAGCAGCGGAGGCCGTAGGATCCTTTTCGGAAGAATCCCAGGTTGTCTTCTCTTCACTCTGGAACCCCACGAGATGTCGCCCCCAAATGAATTAAAATCTCTCTCCCTGGTAGGGAGTGGCGTGATGGGCTGAAAGGAAAAACTCCGAGGGTAGAAGGCGACCTGGTGACGAAACGTGCGGGCGACGAGTGGAGGGCTGAAGTGGGCCTTATCGATACACGTAGAAGACGGTGAGCGTTCCTCCAACGCTGGAGAAACCCGCAGCCCGGTATCTTCGTCGGCGAGGTCGAGACGAACATCACGGGAAACATAAAGGAAAGCATAAGACCCGGGGGTATTCAATCGTCTTTAGACGAGACCAAACGAAAGTGGCAGAAAACACTCCACAGAAGGTTATCGGGGAGCTCCGTAATCACAGGCACGCCCGGTATCATCACAATCACGAAGTCATATTCAGTCGGAACCACTAACGAAAAAATATCTTCCTTTCCCGCGACCAGTGCGAAGGAAGGTGCGAGATTACCAGTGGAGACCCAGAACGTCTGGAAAAATATATAAAACCCTCTGTAGTAGTCATCGGACTGAAAAGATGGAGGAACGAGCCACATTGGGGACGCCAAACCCTCTATCTTTAAAAAAGACCAGCAAACCAACTAAAATACCCCAACCATTGGGAGCCAGCTGGGAAGGGCAGATGTTGAAATGTTGTAGGACTTCTTTTATGAAGGGATGCAACGGAAAGAGAAGGCCATTATTAAAAGCAACTTCAAGCGAGACCATACGGGGGCACGGAGCGTGTAAAGTCAAAACATCAGAGTCCCATGCTCGGACACCGGGAAAGAGGCCGTGCTTATTTCAGTAGTAGATTCATATGAAGGACCAACCACACTAGGGCCCGCCTTCGCGGCATCTCCGAGTGGCGGTCCCCGAGGAAGTCCGACCCCTTAGGATGTTGATCAAGTTTATCTTCTTTTTACCTTTGCCCGAGGAAGGAGGGCCTCGGGAACAGGTTGAGGAGCCCCGAACAAGCTGTCAAGCAGCGGGAATGCCCTGACTGTCGGGGCCAGAGCATCAACGAGGAGAATCATCGTGTAAAGAAGGAAGGCAGCGGACCCGTGGCGTAAGTAAGCGGTACAAACGAAATCAGATGGCCCGAACCCTAGAGCCTGCGATCGTATCAATAGAAAGAAACACGACGAGGACGGGGCCGTGGGCGGGAATGAAAGAAGCGCCAGAAGGACCCCGGCTAAACGGTGAGAGAAAAATCCGAGAGCGAAATACGGGAAACGCAAAAGTATAAAGCCAAAAGGAAAATTATAGAGGCCAAAGTGGAAGCTGGAAAGTTCTGATAAGAAATAAGGGAAAACAAGGGAGTATGAAGCATGGAGTGCGAAACTCGAAAAACCGTAAGTCTTGCGCCACGTATGGCGGTGGTTAGGTTAATTAACCCACCTTTAAGCAGACACGGGGAAATAACAATCGTCGTGAGATTAACTTCTGGCCACGCAGTGCATTTACACAAGAGTACGGGGGCAAGCGTGAGATACGAGAAATGGGCCAGGCGATTCATGCGAAACCTCAAAGCGGTGAACCATTACCGTCAGTGAACCCATATGACCAGACCAGAGGCCCACATTAGACTGAAACATGGATTTGGAAAATAGGGAAGCCCACACTCGGCCCGGTCAAACCATATCTTTACAAATAACGAGAAGATAGGATATTCCTAGAAGCATACAGGTTGTCAATCAAGTCTAGGAGGATTACTCCCAGATAAAACTCCTTCACAGCTAATCATGCTAAATCAAGAAGTGACTACGTGAGGGAAGCCTATCGCGAGAAGAACCCCTAATCATCGTCCAAATTGGATGAATATCCATTATAATGCAAAGTAGAGTCCAACAAAGATGCATTCGCCACGGCGTGACATCTCTCTTCTCTCTCAAAGGAAAGTCTAACTTTGGCGTCGGGCGACTCACGGGCAAAGCCCTGTGACCCCTCTTCATCACGGTTCTTGTGCGGGGGCGTGCGCATCCGAGCACGTGGATCAAGCATTGCGACAATCCTCCCCAAGCCCAGCGATCCTTGGCGTCTTGGTCAGGTCCGACGACCTGACCTGCTCCAGCGGTTCGAGGTTGAAAAGGCAACATCAATTATTATTATTATTATTATTATTTGGATACATAGCTTATATTACGCCTTATTGGGTCCATTTCACAATAGAAAATTTTATTCTTCAGTTCAATTTATTTTAAGCGAGACCTTCGACCATTTCGACTTGAGATTTTCGTAAATCTCGTCCTGAAAAGTCAACGACAACTTATCATCCGAGAAATTCGGAAAATATTCGGTATCTTAAAATTCGCCGAAACTTTTAAGATTCACTAGATTTGCATAAGGCAGATTTAATGGCGTAGTCACAGGTCATCCGAGATCTAGAGAATTTTCTAGGCTTCCTGAACCATTATGATAATTTATTATTATTATTATATTTTGAAATTCCATAATTTATACTTTCACTCCTCGCTTTCTTTAATTGCAAGTACCACAATGCTTTGAAAGCAGTTAAGGTTCGTGGACCTTAAAAAAATGCAAAGCTCAATTAGCTAACTAGTTAAGCGATCAACGTCCTTTAGGCTCGATCGAATCGGGCCAGTGTGTCTCATTTTTACTAGGCTCGACTAGCTCATTGAAAACCCCTATTATGAATGAGAAATTATCCCCATCATGTCAACTTATTTCAATAAAAATGCTATTCTTGATTTATTTAAAAATGAAACTTAAAAATAATTTAATATTGAAATGGGAACAATATTATTTTCTATATAAAATTTATTTTAATTTATGATAAAGTCATTTCGTTAACATTAATATTATTTAAAATTTTAATTTTGATTTTAATTACAGATTATTATCTCTTTCTCTTCATATATATATATATCTCTGCATATATATATATATATATATAATGCAATATAATAGAATGATTTTGGCTTTGGGTTAATAGTTGTTCGAATATTCAATATAAAATATTAATATTTTAAACAAACAAGAAAAGTCGTTTCCACTCAAATCCTTACATCCACTGTCATGTACAAATATTGAAATCCTTACATCCATCCCCTTATAACACATCTATAACACTACATATAGCAATAATGTTTAACTATAATGATTGTATTTTCGACATGACAAAGAAAACTCATTTCTTACATGACAAGAGAACTTAGAACTCTACCACCTCAAACACCCCTCATTACCCTTTCCCTCCTCACGCACTTAAAAGGTCAAAGGTTATCTCTTTCCCAGCATGAAATCTATAGTCAAGACGCTCAGCCCCAACACTGAACTCCGCAAAGACGCCCAACCTCAGTACTAAACTTTGCCATGGGCTAATCCTTACATGCAGCTTTAAGTCATGATCTCAGTTCCACGAACTCCGTCGGAAATGAGGTACAAGCGTGAATCCGTCGGATGAGAGGAAGAGATTCGCGTATTTGGTGGTGTTGATCTGCGTCGATGGTGAAAGCGGTGCTCCACGAGAACCATGTATCGATCCGTTCCAATATGGGTTTTTGCTTGTATCGACCTTTTTTATGTGTTACACTTACAAATTATGAAGGCACTGCATTCAAAGCAACAGAAGAGTTTGGGAGGCCCGAAAATGACTCATTGATTTATGTATCATTTGCCGCTAGGCAAGCGCGTGGCTCACTCTAAAGTTTGGTCGGATCCATCTGGGGTGTCCATGTCGGCCACGATGAACTCAACATCTAAATTTAGTGTGAAATCGAGCAACAAAGTATTCATTATGATCCCGTCAGTATTTTTTCTTGGTTTCCTTACCGCATGGTATGCGGCATCTTTGCGTGACACGATGACACCATGGCTTCAAGGTCAAATAGATTATCATTCTTTTACTAGAAAGTGAGGTAGATTTTTATGCCGTACAACTCTTCAAACTATGACTATGAAGATCTTGTCACTTGGTTTCATCCATTGAAGACCATCAATAAATACTATTTCGGTAATCTCGCTATTTATTATAAATTTGTTATTTTTGATGGAAGGATCAAATCTCTTTATTTATTATAAATTTGTTATTTTTTATGAAAGGATGAGAGTTACAGTTATGTTGAATTCCATTTATAAGTTTGATACTTTTTAAGCCGCGAAGGACCTATTATTAAAGAAAAATGAATACCCATCCTTTATTCTTGATTCCATTGCACTAAAATATAATTAGATTTTAGTTGATGCATTGTAATCTCAAGTATAAAAATTTAAGTGTTTTTTTTTTTATTTAAGTTTTTGTATTTGGTTACTAGAAAATATGAAAAATGGAAATAAAGCATAGAGAAAATGATATTGAATCGATAGAAATGATTGAGATTGAAGATTCTATTAGCATTTATTTGGTCTACGAAATAATACGGGGAAGAGAGTGAATATATCTAATGTGTAATTTAATTTTGGTTTTGGTTTTGTTTTTCTTTTATACTTTTACTAGTTAAGAAAAATGGTGTTAACCTTAACTTGGTAAAGTAAGCTTTCAATCATACTATAAAGCAAGCATATATTTGAGAGAGAAAAACATAATATTGAGGTTTATTTTGTTTGCTTTTAATTATATTTATTTTCAAATGAAAATACAAGGGCTAATTCTAAGGTTAATTTTTTTATTAGCTTTTATTCTGTTGTTGACACAATATGGAAAAATGATGACACTAGTGAATGAAGTTTAGAATTTCTTAATGAAATTGAACCATTAGCTTTAATTGTTAGTCATATATATAACTATGCAAGGTAGAAGAAAGGGTTGTTAGCACTACCATCATGCTATATTGTCCTTCAAATTTAGATGGTTCAATGATAAAAATTATACTATGTAACTCTATTTTTAGAATAACTTTATTAAAGACATGATTTTAGGGAGTTTTAGGATGATGGTTGATATAGTATGGTAGCTGGCGCATGTTCATTGATGGCCCGAAGTAAAGAAGATTGAAAAAGGGAAGAAGTTTTTTTCTCTTTTGTTTAAGCTATTAATCTGGAATTTCTTTTTGGGCATTTTTAATGCTTTTACTTTTTATGGTTTAATTTCTCTCAGATAATTTAAACTTCTTTTCATCGAGGAATTTGAGAAGTGATATCGCTTCTTTGAAAAACTAAGGATAAGGCAGGCGTGGGTTTTATATTGGAACAAAATTATTAACTTGCTATTGGGCTAAATGCTTATACTTGCCAATTTAAATAGACTATATTTTAATTAGGTCCTCATTGGGCTAAGTTACACTATGTCATTTTGCTATCCCACCTGGGCTTGGGCTGAATATGACTTATTTAAAAGTCATTGAATTGTAATATGCCTAAGATCTTTTCATGAATTTGTTTACTATGCTTTTATTTTCTTACTATTATTATTTTAGTTTTATCTTCTTCTTTTTAATTTTGTTTTATTTATTTCAAACATTTTTAAACAATCAATTTCTTTCCTTCAAAGTTTCAGATTTTCTAAGCGGAAAACTTAGTTTTTTGAAAAATAAATATGTTTAGTTGCAAGTTGAGAGACTTTAACCATTTCATTGTTCTCAATGGGATAGCCTAGCTAATAACTTAAGTATTTTTGTTGTAAATTTTAGCTCAATAAATAATATTTCTAAATTCATCAATTTCCATTAAATTTGACTTCTTTTAATGCTAACTTCAAATAAATTATATCATCATCATCATCTCTTGTTGAGATATGAACACCTAAGACTTACTTAAATGGATAGTTGTCGATACCAATATATGTTTCATAAAATCACTTCTACATGTTCACTCATATACATCCTTTTCATTCTATTTTTCACCTTGCTTTTGATTTATGGTCTCATTTGTTTGATGTTGATAGATTAATCAAGCAATTGTGATATATGCTTTAAATTAGCTCAATAGAGATTCGACCTTAGGGGCTTAGACTTGGTTTTCTCAAACTCGCTTTTCTTATTATGCATCACATTTAGGGTTTTTTTTTCTTATTTTGTTTTTCATTTAAAAAACCAAATGAAAAAACACGAGTTTTTCCATCGAATGAGAAACATATAATATTAAAAAATGCCGAGTCCACAATAGTCATGAAAAACATGTTATGGAGCACTAACATATATAGTCATCAGATATCTTGTTTTCACTTATTTTTAGTTAAAAAAAATATTAGTGTTGTTGTGATAAAGCTCAAATTTTGGATATACCAAAAGCAACCCATGAACTTTCCATCACAGGCAAGATCTAGGTGTACTGACACATTGAAAAAAGACTTGTAGAAGAAGCAGAAATGTGAGAACTCATCCCGTAGTTAAGGGACTCAATTCCCATTTTATTTTTCGGCACTATGCCGATTAAATCCCGTTTCATCATTTCTTTACTCATGCCACTTATGACACATGAGTATTTATATGTGACTTTTGTCACATCATATGTCGTTTTATGGCACCCGAAGCAACGATGCCTCAGCGTGCCAACTCGTATCTCGGAATTCGGCGAAGTCGACGAAATTCGACGTGCTAAATTGGAATTTCGCGAGACAATTCCAACGGTGAAATCCGTTCGTCATCCGAGATCTAGAGAATAAATTTCGTCATAAGCAATGCAAGACCATTTATCCAATATATTAAATCATATTTATCAACAAAAATTTTATTTTCGAAAATTTCATTTTTTTTTTCAAATTTTAGTCCCATTTTGTTTGATTTTATTTTATTTAAAAAAAAAATTCCCGAATTTTTGCGTTCCTGATTCTTGTTCATTGAGCTATTCATTGTGCTGTTCCCTTAGTATTGTTCACCGTACTGCAATACAATTTTTTTCCTATTGCAATACACTTCTAGCCTACTGCAATACACCTCCTGGTCACAATACAGTGAGTGTATTGCAATACAATCCATGGCTCAACAACTAACCTCCCAATTCATTATATTGCAATACAATACTCTCTTCTTGACCCCTCTGGTCTGCAATACAATCAAATTATTATTGTGACCCAATCTCTGTCAAGGCTCCTATATTCTTGTCTGATACCCGGCCATTGCAATACAATGCTGACCATTGCAATACAAACCATCCAACTACCACTTCTCTTGATACAATTTTTTTTTTCCAGCCCTCTCTCTTGCAATACAATTGCAAGGTTACCATCTAAAAATTTTTTGTCACAAGACAGACAGGCGTGTAGTGCAGTACACATTTTTTCATATATATGTTTTTCATTTCTTCCAGTTACTAGAAGACACTAAATACATACCTAATTTTTTCATTTTCGGAATACAAATAAATTTATAAAAATTTATTTTAATCAATTTTCTTCAGTTTTACACAACTGTGAACCTTGAAAAGATTATTTTCTTCACCTCATTTTTTTTTTCATTTAAATTTGGACATTTTCTCTAAAATCTCCTCAAACCTCTTGATCCAACACTAAACCTAGTGTTCAACCTTAAAATTTATTAACATTTTAGTTTATTATCCATTAAACCAAATGAATTTATTCAATTTTATTTTTATTTCTCCTCTTTGTTCAGTTTTATCTTTGTAAACTCTCAAATTATTTTTTTCCCTATGTCTTTATCTACTAAGCACACAAACCATACACAATACATGATCACACATCATTCATGTTATGCATATTTTTCACATATTTCAAAATTATCAAATCACACAAAACACCAAACACATGCATGCGGTGTCTAGTTTTGCCAGTGATTTCCTAGGTAATCTACGTACCTAAACTGACATCGAACCACACCTAGTGGCGATGTTCTTACACCTCAAAGACTATGGCCTAAGCCCAAATCCCCTCAAGCCCTAGGTAGCCGTATACCTAAGCTCTGATACCAAGGCGCGACACCCCAGGCTTAGGGGTGGTTGAACTCCCAGGTCAACTTGCGAATACTAGTGGATGTCAGTTGCAGACACCACTCATGAGAAAATCGGGTAGAGTCTCAGCTATGCAGGGGAGCTCTACCCGGGATACATAACCTGTATATAACCTATCCCAACATCAATCAATGACCACACAAGGTCTCATATACAACTATACTGAGTAAAAATGACCATTATGTCCCTACTTTCCCCAGTTTTGACACTCGGCACTATCTCGGCCGTCCGTTTTCATCATTTCTTTACTCATGCCACTTATGACACGCCCAGTCGTGTTATATGTGACTTTAGATCACATCACATGGCGTTTTCTGGCACCGGCTTCGATGCCTCGAAAAAAGTGCCAACTCCGACTATCTCGGAATTCGACGAAATTCGACGTGCTAGCTAGATTTCACGAGACAATTCCAACGGTGAAATCTGTTTCGTTATCCGAGATCTAGAGAATAAATTTCGGATTTTTGACCGAAATTACGATTTTGCCCTTTTTCTAGAAATTGGAATTTCTCGGGTCTTACACTTATGACACCGAGGACTTAGATAAGAGAGAATTAAAATTAACTATGTTATTTTCAACTTTTTATGCATAAATATAAAACAAGCTCATTATCTTAAGAATACAATTAGTAAAATTTGATATACATTTTTTATGTATTTTCCTATTGTTCAAAAGAATTATAATCATGCTTGTAAAAAATACTATTATTGTAAGACCCGAGAAATTCCAATTTCTGGAAAAAAGGGCAAAATCGTAATTTCGATTACGACATTGTAATTTCGGTTAAAAATTTGTAATTTATTCTCTAGATCTGTGACAACGGTTAGGTGGAATTGTCTCATTAATCTAACTATCACGCAAAATTTCATAAAATTGAGCGGTCGAAGTTGGCACGTTCAGTATCGCATTTGATGTAGATGCACCGATGCGACGAAGTCGCGTATAACTGGCTGCTCATGTGTATAAGTGGCATGAATAGAAGGAAATGATGAAAATGAAACTGCGAGTAGTCTTAGAATATCAGCGGGAAATGGCAGACATAATAGGCATTTAAGGACTGTTAAGTCACTAGAGACAAGGAATAGGAATAGTGACTTGTCTTACTCCCAAAAAGAAAGAAAGAAAACGTGGGAAAGGAAAAAGGAGATCCAGTGGCTGATTTTCTTAAGTTCTAGTGAGAGAAAGTCTTCGCTTCTCTCACAGAAATACAGACGTCAAATGATCGGCGATCTTAGGACAAGAAGGAAGCGCTCTGCGCGGAGAAGGGCTTCTGTAGGTACCAGATTTAGGGAGTTTTCTCAAACTCTGAGAGGTAGGGGTTTCTCCCTACTTGGGTTTTATTCTTCGTTTAAGTACTATGTTAATGTTTCGGTTGGTTGAGGCCTTGAACGGCCGTTTGATCGGTTCCAAACCTTGGAACCGAAATGTTGGATTTGAGACCCACGAACAGTCCGTATCAGTTCTACGGACTGTTTGGGTTAAATGTGTGATGAATTGTTCCATAAATCATGTATTGGTTTTTTTGATTGATGGGAAATGGCAGAAATACGGGTTCACAAAGTGAACCGATGATTTGTGTTGATAGGAGCGATGTGAGGTTTTCTTGTTCTGAAACGACTATTACAAAAAATATAATTTGTGAAAATGGTTTGGTCGAGTAATTCAAGTCGGTGCTTGTGTTTCATCATTAGCCCAGTGAGCTAATTTTGATGTTTGAATGATAATTACATAACATGATTGTGTGATTTAATTTTTTTATGTGAATATATTCATGTATATATTTGCATGTAAGTGAAGCTATGTGGAATTGGCATACATGCATTCCATATACATTGGAACATCTTCAGGATTATAGGAGTAAGTGCATGAGTTAGTCACAGAAAATGGTTCGAGGTTGTCAAAAATAATTATCGGAGGGTAGTCAAATTAAAATATCATCGTCGGGTGAAAACACAATTGATATATACACATCGGTTGCCCTGGAAATGCTAACAAAACTATAATTCTCATACGGGAAGCAGGCGAGTGTGAAGTCGGTGAAGACTAGGGGTTACAGGAGTTGGTCATGTAGACATTCCAAGTAGGATCATTCATTTGCTTGAATGTGTGTTTATTTTGGAGCATTGCATATGCACTTAGGTGGAGAGTAGCCCACTTAGGGCGATTCCACTACTGAGCGATAGCTCACCCGTCGTGGGAATTTATTATTTCAGGTATAGGGAGCGCACGGGGAGACGGCTCATCATAGAGGCTGTTTTAGAAGAAAGTCGAGTTGTGGCTTTGATTTTGTGATGTACTACATGTATTAGAATTTTAGATTTTAATATATGTTGTATAAGAGCAAAATTTGAACTCTTAGAACTAGTGGATATAGTTGGATTCATAGTTGGTATGTATGTTATGAGTCTTGTTTATGGAGCTGAGTGGCATTTTACTCATGTTGTAATTATATTGAATTTGCTTGGGACCGAGGGTTTCATGCAGTGTATTTGGGTAGAGCTCCCAGGTACAAAGGAGACTGCGCCGATTGTCCTGAAGTGGAAGGGTAACCGACAGCCACTTGTATTCCGCGGGTTGACGGATGATCACGACCCGGGTTTTGGCGTCTGAATTATTTTTAAATAATTGATCATGACATTTTTCACTTCCATTTTTCTTCAGATATTATAATGAAAATTTTCATCTTTTATCATGGTTGCAACAATATAGAATAAAAGGAAGTCATGTTAGATCATTTAATAAATGTCATAAAAATGCACAAATAAGAATTTAAACCTTATAAAGGATATATTTTCGCATGAAGAATAAATATCAAATTCAATAAATTTTCATAAAAAATATTTATACTTTTCACAAAATTTTCAAGTTCGCCTATTGCCATAGATTTTTCTTTCAAGTTGTTTGCATATGAGATTAAGTCTAGATAAATTAAAATTAAAAATAAAATAAAATTGAAGATTTTCAACATTTAGTAATATAGCTTTAATAAACATAACCTTAATAGATTTATAAATGAGGTTAAATTGGCTTATAGAATTATTCGTTAAGATAACTTTACCAACCTTGACATGAAGCTCTTGAACTATATATATTGACTTTAATTTTTCTATCAAGGTTATTATCATATATGTCATTATTGCTTTTATTTAGATGTCTTGACATATGAATATATTAATTTTATATTGACTTATAAATTATGTCAAAGTTGCATTATCATAAGTCATGAAATAATCAATATAATTCATATATGTCATTATTCTTTTTAACTAAGTTTTATATGTCATAGTTACCCATTTAAATAAAAATTATTGACATATATTGCCTTATGTCAAGGTAATATATGTCAACAATGACCATTCTTCTTGTAGTGGGAATCCGTCATAAATGTGAATTGATTGATATATTGAATGAGCGCTTTGACGGGATGCCTGAATCGGCATACGTCAGAAGGCACCACAGTATCCAATGTCCCGCAGGCGGGATGCACTAATGCGACATAGTCATGATGGCGTATGGCATTGAAGAAATGTCCCACTTGGCGGGATGCACCAATCGGCATCCGTCATGATGGCGTATGGCATTTAAGTGATACCACATGTCGGGGTGCACCAAACGGCATCCATCATGATGGGAGACCGAATTGTTAAATGTGTAAGTGCATTACGAATGATGAGTGAGTTCATCAAACGGGTCAGTCGGGGAAATGTAAATTGAATAGTTAGGTGAAAGAACTAACATTGTGAGTGAAAATGGGATTTTTATGTATATGCTTAAATCTCATAAATTAGATTGTAGAAATGAATGTTGCGTGAAAATGCATGTTGTGATATGATAATAGATTGTAAAAATGAAAGCATGCGAAATTGAGCAGCATGAGTATATGTTGATATAATAGGCATGGTTTAATGTTAAATGCATCTTAGGGATTAAATTGAATATTGAAATAGAAGCGTATAGAACCATAGCATGAAAATGCTTAGCGTATAGTTTTTATCTATGCGCGAGGTTTAGTGGAAACGAGGAAAGACAAGATCGTGAAGCGCGAGTCATAAAGCGAGATTCGCGATATAAGTATATACCGATCATTTGCATATCATTCCTTTTGAACAGTGGAATTTTGTAAACAAAAGGGTTAAACTTTGAACCTTAGTTTTTGTATATCTCGTTACGGAAAGGCATGAATGCCTTCTTTGTAAATGTATTTTGTTAAATGTTTATGGGCCCTGCAGTGCATTGAATTTGTAAATGATTATGGGCTTGCCTAAAAGCGAAACCGCTTTTCGCAATGACATAATTAAATGTTTGATAAGATAAATGAAAGCGTCGGAGTAAATGGGGCTCGAGGTTCGGATCACGTCATTGGTCGAGCAGGGAGTTAGTCAGCGACACTTTTGAAAAAGAAAACTTAATAACACGAAAATAAAAAGAATTAAACCGAGCGTCCCCGGGTTTCGGTTCAGACTCGCCATTCGGGTCAGACCGGGCTCAGGGGTCGCTACATTCTTTCTTTCATTGCTAAGGGACTAGCAATGTGTCGGTTGGGGGGAGTGATTAGTGCCCAAATAGTGCTATTTTGAACCTTGTTTATTGGGGGTTTTGAGCACTTTTTGTGTACTGTCGAAACGAAATAACCCGATTTACTATTGGGTCCGACTATACTATTTATCGCATTTTGTGGCTATTTTTATAGTTTTTGCAAGCTAATCTCGCCAAAATTATTGATTAACTCAAACACGAAGAATCGAGTTGAACTCAATATTGTAGATCATAAACCAGAGGAAATAGGAGCAGAAAACAGAAGAAAATGGGCAACTGCAAAATTTTGTAGGGTTGTGAAATGTTTGCAACTGTGGGGAGCCCTACAAGTTAAAAATTTTAGCGGGTTAATAATTTTCGCAACCTGCTTCCACATTTTTTACCAGTTGACCCTCATTTGACCTTTCTTTGTGATTTTTCCTAAAATACCCTTCATGTAATAGTGGTATTCCATGTATTTTGGTAAATTTTCTTGATTTGGGGCTATATAAGCCCATGTGTACTCAGCAGCCAAAGACAACTTTTTCATTACGCATTGTCTGAGAGATCTGAGAATTTGGAGTTTTCTGTTTTTCCTTTTCTCACATTTTCTCCCATTTTCTCTCATTTTCTCGCCTGCCAAACACCCCATAAGGATGACAACTCAGAGGATGGTTGGCTAAACCCCCTTTATCCTTGAAAAGGAGGGCTACTGGCTTTGAATATGAGGTAAACTGCTGGTTCTCATGCTTTTAACATAAGCATTTATTGCCATTTATGTTTCTATTTCTCACTCTAGGCTTAAATCCCTTGGATGTGCCTTCATTGACCAGTACTTCGCAATCTTTTAGGGTTCAGTGGATGCTTATTGCTATATCCACTAAGATTCATTAATTTCCATTTATTTGTTACTGTAAGGTAGACCAAGGTGATGAATTTTAACTACCTGGGAGCATTTATGTCTAATAAATGCTATATCTCAAAAGGAAAATTATTAGGGTTCAGTTTTTAGTGTCAAATGAAGATCCGGTTTGGGAAATGACTATAGGTCAACCTCCCCAACGCGAGGAAAGGGACTCGAGGACCCCTCAGTTACCTTAGGATTTCAAACCCAGTGGCCCGATGCTTCAAGGAGTTCTTTTTATATTTTTCTTCACCTTGTTTTCAGTTTCCAACCATTGAAACCCACTGTTTTTACAAAACCCTGAAATCCAACTTAAATTCACCATTTTGGGCCAACTGTTAATCATTTGTGCAAAGAAAACCCATCCCTGTTTTCGACCCTAGAGCCACTATACTGCAGTAGCTATGCTACGACAGTAGAAGGTTTAGGTTTATAAATCTTGTTGATTTCGGAGCAACCTACTTGCAACACGAATCACTTGTGAATGCTTTATCAACATTTGCTTATTTTGGCTTCCGATTTTAGATTAAGAGATGAGAATCAAAGGGGGCATGGGTTTACATGTGGCATGTAGGGATCTTCGACTTAAGGTGACCTTAACTCCTAGGGTTTGAGGCCATAAGGCAGTATGACTAATGAGTCCTAAACTCGTCTATTTTTAGTCCATTTTTCTTGCATTTTTTAAGCAATTTATGATTCATTTTAATGTAGAATTATGGAATAATCACCAACTTTGTGTTTTGCAGGTTTTGAATGAAAAAGAAACAAATCTAACAAGAAAAGAAGAAAAATTGGCTAAGGCAGAAATGTAGCGTCATAATTTCAGAATGTCACGACATAATATCAAAATGTCGCAACAAAAGCTCAGGGGTAACCCAATGGTATGTCGAACGAGCAATGATATGTCATGACAAGACAAGGCGAGCTAAAGTTGGAAGTAAAGATTGTCATGCTTGTTCACAACTTTGTTGCGACATAATGAGAAGGATTGGATGATAAATGTTGCAACAAAATAAATTTATCATTGCAACATAATGAAGATCGAGAGGAACGCAACTATGTAACGACAATGGATTTTTATGTCGCGGCATTGTCTAAGAAGTTCCTGAACAAGAATGTCACGACATTCCTTTGTTTTGTCATGACATTGATAAAAGCAAATGACAGTAAAGTTTTTTCAAAACATCCAAAACTGTGTCGCGACATAAAGAACTGAAGTGGGAAGAAAGAATGTCGCGACACAAAAAAAACTATGTCACGACATAAAATTGTTGAGTAAAGAGACAAGTCAAAGCAAGTTGATCGTGACAAAGGTTTTTATGTTGCAACAAACATTTTAGAGAATGACAAGATCAAGGTAGAAAATATATTACGACATTCAAAATATGTCATAACATAAAGTTCAGAAGTTAGCATCGTAAGGCAAAAAGACTATGTCGCAACAGAGAAGTTTTATGTCGCGACAACTACAACAAAATGCTGAGAGGGAACTCTATGGCGAAATAGGAATTTATTGTTGCGAAAAAGGTTGAGAAGAACTATAGAAAGAATGTCGCGACACATGAATTTATGTCGCGACACATTTGTCACAACATAATGAAGAGCTGGAGGCTGAGATATTTGTCTTGACAATCGGAAGTTATGTCACGACATTAATCTAAGAGAAGCACCTAGAAGAGAACTGCAGATTGTCGTGACACGGTTAGAGGAAAAGAGACAACGTATGTCCCGACATTCCAAACTTATGTCAAGACATAAAGCGAAGTTGAAAACTAAGAAACTCTATCGCGACATAGATTTTTATGTTGCAACACAATTGAAGAGCATCAAGAAGCAAACTTTGTAGCGACAAAGCTTTTTATGTCGCAACATACCATTCAATTATTAACATTACAAAGCATGAAAGAAATGTCGTGACATAAGACATTTGTGTCGGGATAATGACAAGAAAAATTCAGCTGAGCTTTATCACGATATTTGCAAAGTATGTAGCGACATAATTCAAGAAAAAGACACAAAACACTGTCTCGACATAACACTGTAAGCCACAACAAAGCTGGGGGACAAAAATAGGTACTATGTCGCAACAAAGACGTCACTTGGGCCACTTTTAGGGATCCATAATTTCAGCCTCGAAGTGCGGCCCAACATTTGAAAATCTATAAATAGAAGCACAGAAGGCATTGTGCGTAGCTTTCGCCGAACCAAGAACATCTAGGTAGCTGGAGTCTCCTTTGTATATTATTTTTTTTCCGTAGGTTTAGGTTCAACTTACATTTTAGTTAGCATTTTCTTTGGATTTGAGCAGTGATCTGGGTTGAAGTTTTGAGTTGCGTTCATTGTAAAATTTTGGTTTTCATTATTGCCTGATTTCAATGGAATATGGAAATTTTATGGAGTTAATTTATTTCAGTTTTCTTGCAATTTTAGTGAATTTTCCTAATCAGTTAGTCACTATTATTCGCACTCAAATATCGAGGGACTGAGCTCCCTCTGGGAATGGCTTAATGTTAGTTATCATTTTTTGTGCAACTTGAAAGAATGTCATAGTTAGAAATATTGAATTTATTTAATTGGTATTGTTCTTGAAATTAACTGTTCCGAATATTAGTAACTTGTACCCAAAAAATGACTGTATCTTGCTTTGATTTCCAAGAGGCCCTCTAAGTGACACAGAGATGGAGATTCATAAGAGTATAGAGTAGTTATTTGGGGGTATGCTAGACTAACATTATGGAACTAATGAATTCTGAACGATTACTCTGATGCGGTAGAAACCTTGCCAATTTTGCAAGGGTTACAAATTTTTGCAACCCCTCTGAAATTTCGCAATGCTGCAAAATTTTGTAGACCCTGTGAACTTTCCTGCAATATTTGACTTTTTAATTTTTGATTTTTTCCTAGTCTCTCCTCATGTAATAATGTTAACTTATGCACTTTTTGGTAATTTGTATTAACTATATATGGGTTGGGACCCAGGACAAGAGATTTTTGGACATTCAATAAAGTAGTTTTGGAAAAGCTTGCTCTACAAGCTTCCATTTTTCTCTCATTTGGGTTGTGATAAAGAAGTGCATTTTGAAAGTAAAATAAAAATAAGCCCAGTAAAATCAGGATAAAATGTAAAAAGGAGAAATTCCTTGGAGTTCCACGTCACTAGGTTTCAGGTTCCTTAGGCAAATGAGGGGTTTTCCCAGGTCTTTTCCTCACATTAGGGAGGATAACATATATTTATCTCCTTACCAAATACTAACCATTCAAGGTTACTCGAAGGGATCAAACCTAGGATTTGAAGGAAATAAAAACAACACCTTGAATTGCCTTCCAATAACTGATTCATGCCACAGTAGGGTTCCGGATCAACAATATTTATACCTAAACTACTCCTACTGTCGTAGCGTAACTACTGCAGTATAGCGGCTCTAGGATTGAACACAGGGATGGGTTTTCGTCTTACAAATGGTTTTGTAATGAGTCACAATGGTGAGGCTTTTGTTTGGATTTTGGATTTGTATAAAAAAATAGTGGTTGTGTTCACTATGCTAACTGAAGGCAGTTTGAAATAAGATATAAAAAGAATTCCTTGAAGTTTTGGGTCACTAGTTTGGTTTGATAGGGTTGCAAAGGTGTCCTCGGGTTATTTCCTCGCATTAGGGAAGATGACCTATAGTCATTTCCCAGCCAAGGATCCTTTGTTTTAACTTTAAACTAATCCTTAGTACCATTTCTCTTTGAAACATAACTTCTTTGAGCATTCAATGTTTCCCAGAAGCTGAAATCTAGCATTTAAACTACTTAATGGCTCGTAAATGATAGCTAATGGATGTCGGTGTATCTAACACAAAATACACTGAACCTAAAAACTTGCAGTATTGACGAAGAAAGTACATCAAATAGCTTTTAAACCTACTTTTGAAAGTTTGAAACATAAATACTCAGTACCTGCTTCGTGAAATACAGAGGATCACTTGCAAACATATCAACCTACATAGCAACCCTCCTCTTAAAGGTTTAGAGGCTTTAGCCAAACATCCTTTGAGTTATCATCCTCAAAGGGTGTGTTTGGTTGCCTAGAAAGTGAGAGAAAGAAGAGAGAAGAAAGTGGAGGCAAAAACAGGGGCACATCTTTGAAGATGCCCAATTAAAAGTTAGATTACAAAATGTTCAAAAATGGCTTATATAGCCTTACAAGCAGTGAAAATATAATCTAACCTAACTAGTATAGTGCAGTGAGGTAGAAATGAAATTAACCAAAAGCGGAGGTCGTTTGTACACAAAAACAGGAGCAGGGATTTTTCGCTACGGGAATTTAGCTCATCTAGAAATTTATTATAGTGCGAATTCACTACATATGAAATTTTCTCTCATGTAGCGATATTTCCACAACTTGCTCCTCGTTCAATTTCTTCGCTCCCAGCTTGGTGTGAAGTTAAATCATATAGACTTCATTGTCGACTTCGATATGCCTAGCTTGACATGATAGAATAATTTTGAAACACACCAAAAGCTACCACAAACGACCTCGAAAATACAATCATTAGTACCAAAGGCACACACTTTTGTATCAATCGGTTTAACTAATATGATTAGTACACAAAAAGTACTTAGAACCTATCTTAAATAGG
Source organism: Tetrastigma voinierianum (assembly GCA_016808115.1). Lineage (NCBI taxonomy): Eukaryota > Viridiplantae > Streptophyta > Magnoliopsida > Vitales > Vitaceae > Tetrastigma > Tetrastigma voinierianum. The sequence goes on from JAEQBH010002799.1 coordinate 100,337, forward strand.
GTTCAAAACAGCACTTTTTGGGCACTAATCACACCCCCCAACCGACACATTGCTAGTCCCGTAACAATGCCAGAAGTAATCAACAAGTAGAGAACAATAACATGGGAGGTCAAAAATCTTTGTATAAGTAATGCATAGCTTGCGATGAGAATCACGAAAACTTAAGCTAATGACCATCTTGAAAGAATGAAAACTATACCGCGTTGACTGTCCAACAAGATCCCTCCTCGAGGCATGAACCAGGCTCTTCTACATAAAGCTATGGGTTTGTTTGATCAAGTCTCAATCATAAACTCTGGCTTGTACGCTCTCCCCCACCCTTAGCCCACGTGAGCTAATGCCACTTAACCTTGTGTGTTAACTAACCTAAATAGATCGGGACACCGCCCCTTATTACACAATTCTTTTTGCGTTGTAGGGTGCAATGCGAGGTTCGACTTCACCAAAGTCCGTGTGAGGATTAACCAGCGACTCGACCGGTGGCGTTTAGGGCGTGCAGCCATGAGGATCTTTACGACCACAAACTCAAGGTTTTCACCGGACCGAATGATTTCGATCCTCGGCACCCCGCTTCGCTGGCACCGCCCATCCACCCGTGTAGCGAACACTAAGTCAGCGACTCTCAACCAGTTGGCTTAGGGCACCAAGCTTTAAAGGCTTTCGCCATATGCCCCTCGGACCGTGCTCGGGTTTCAAGGCAAAGCAAAGCGATTTTATTCTTTTCTTTTCTTTTCTATTCTTTAATGTGAAACACATTGGCCTTCTTTACATGGGAATTAGTAACCTATTCAAAGTACTTGACACTAGGAAAGGAGGTTTGCATCGTAGAGGGTTTTGTCTTGTTTCTTAGCCTATCATTGAGACCCTACTTGTGCTCGATTGTGTGGTTAGCTAAAGGCGGAAGAAACAGGTTAAATACAACAAGAATTCAACTAGTCATCCACTCAACTCGGCATAGGACCCTTCTAACGCCGACACCATTAGGAAAGGCTTAAGTTCATCACGTCACAAGGCTAATCATTATGCATATACAAAAGTTGATTATAATAAAAAAAATGTGGGTGCAAAAATAGAAAATGAAAATACTGCTATAAAGCTTTTAATATAACCAAAAAGGCTAGTACAAGCTTATAATAGCTGAACACAATACTTAGCTAAGCAAAATAAACCCTTTTTACTATTGGCTGTGCATACTAACAAATTAGTCCCTTCTGAAGACAAGTGGCGAGTTGATAAACTAAAACAACACAGAGTATAAAACAAAACAAAACATAAGTATGATAAATGCCACTTCTGACGCTAACTCCCCTCAACCAAAGCATCACTGTGTCATCATTGGGTAGGGATCGGAAAGCTAGAGAAGGAAGTGCGACCTCCTCACTATGCTGGTGGTGTAGAATCTGGCGGATTAGTAGCTACTGCTGTGGCCGCGAGCACATCGAAGCGGGTGAAGGCGATACGATTGGGTTGCCCGTGAGTGGTGGGTGGTATAGGTCTTTGTCTGATGGCGGTGGGAGACCAAGGTGGCTCTGTATCTAAAGAAGTATAGCTTGATTCTGTGCGAGAGTAACCTTGGCGTTGCCATCCGCTCGGCCAATGTTGTTTGAGAAGCTGCTAAAGATGCAGACGTGGAAACAAATGTGCGGACGACATCCATAACAGCCAAGAAATCCATAGAAGTGATAGGGATGTGCTCGGATGGGCTGTCGTGACGTGGGGGCGAGCTTGCGATCTCGGAGGGGCGGGGCAATAGGAGCGGAGCTGGAGGGGATGAATCGGGGCGAGGAGTTCCCTCTGCCTCCTTGTAGGAGACAATTGCTCATCCCTAGGTAGGTCCTCCGCATAATCATCCACGACATCCTCTTGCTGGCGAAAAAGAAAAAAGCATTGCATAGTGTTTGCCTTTTTCTATATAGACTAAAACCCCTCAAATTAAAATAGCTACAAGAGTCATACACTTCTTTTGCACCCATGTTACTTTGGATAATTTTTCTTGATAAAATAATTTTCTCTTAATGTTCATGATTTAAAAATAAGGGTTCAGTCTATGACGCTGCAAGTGCACCGGTCATACAAGTAGTAAAACCTGAATGTAAGTCCGGGTATCATTCCCATAGAGATTGATAGCGAATTACAGATCAACTACCCCAACTACTAAAATTCCATACTATTTGGACTCAAAACTCATAATGAAAGTTTTATCTAAACAACTAAAATTAAAAATCCTATACTATTGAAAATATTCAAACTAAACTAAAACAAAGTAAATGAATAAAAATAAATTGTATATAAAAGAATGGATTGAATCGATTTCTTGTGAAAGCGAAAACCATCAATGAAATACAATGGAGCAGTCCAATTCCGGCACTAAAATACATTGCTGCAATTACATGTATGGATTTAGTTGTGTCAAAAATTTCTAGTTTTGGAAGTGGATTTCTCCATATTCCGCAGATTAGATATCCTTGCTTCTCTCGAAACTTGGTCGACCCAGTACATGTATTCCAAATTCTCTTGCAAGATACGGGTATTTTTTCTCAATACTTCACACCCATTTCTGATTGTGTGAGAACTTTTCTTTTTCCTTCTCAGGATTTTCGCAAAGTTTCTACCACTTAATTGGTAGCTCAACCTTCAGATCTATGGGTTTATCCCGTTCCCTTGATTAGATCTAAGCTAACACGGGGATTGGAACTTACCTTTAGATTAAGGTGAACTCTCTGATTATTTATATTGTTAAATACACCCTCCAACTTCAATTATATGAGTGAATGGGGATTTATCAAAATGAACTCTCCCAGGCTGTGATTCGTCAATGGTAGTCGAACATACCTAGAAAGAATCCTCGGCTCGGAATCTCGGAGTCTACATTGTCGCGCAGAGGGCATCCTGGATATCAGTAGATCATTCCCTCACTTGGTATTAAGTACTACTATTGGGAACTTATCCATTCAAGCGACACCGATTAAGTAAGAACCGAACCCAAATTAATTCTCCATAATTGTGCGGAAAGGCGTAACTAAATGTAAATCAAATCCGAAGCGAAATTTAGTAGCTCTGATTACGTACAACGAATTAAATGGAACACTTAGATCACGTACGACCACTTGTAATTGCAATAAAAGCGAGAAGAAATGAATTCGAGAAATTTATTACAGATTTCATAAATTTTCGAATTTGTAATACTTGAGAAAAAGAATATAACTAAAAATCCAACTCTACTCGTCTCTACACAGTTCGTAGATTCAAAACCAGAAAAATAAAAATAAAAATAAAAATAAAAAAATAAAAATCTACTCTAAAATATACACTGAGTTCCTCTTCTTCCCCCCTTTCTGAGTAGTGAAGACGGGAAAAACTACTTTACTCTTCTAAAGCTATCTATTTATACTGTAAAAGAATTTGGGCGAATCCTAAATGCTCGAGGTGGAACTCCAAACAAAAGCCCGGCTCAACGCGTCTATGTACATGACCTGAAGTTGATGTCTCGACACGGATTTCTCTTGATTGCTCGTGATCGATCGCGACTTCTTTCTTTAAGTTGCAACCGGTTATCACGCAACTACTTTGATCGATTAATTCGCGACATCGTTTGTGGTCGCGACCTCATTTGTAAGTGTTCGCCCGATTATTGATGTCGCGACCCTCGGTTACTATTCTTCGGCCGAGTTGCGACATCAGTTTTAGGTTGCGACCACTTTCCTGTTTGTATGATGACTTCATGTTGTGACTTTGATTTCTTGGTCGCAATCTTGTTGGTGGTCTTCTTGCCTTCATATGTCTCAATTTTATGTCGCGACCTCATGGTGATGTCGCGACCTCTTTTGCTTCCCATTTCTTTTCTTATGGTTGCAACCTCATCTCTACGTTGCAACAAATTTCCTCCTTCCACCTATTTTCGGTCGCGACCTCAAGGTGGTGTCGTAACCTCAATTTCTGTTCGACTCTTCTTGGTCGCGACCTTAAGTAAGTGAATCGGCGACATCATTTCTAATCCTTGATTTGTAAAAAGATTCGCAAGTTCGGTTCTTGGCAAAGTGCTTGTTTGGCTACAGTGCGACCTTCTTTCAAACTATATTTTTGGTTGCACTTTGAATCTTCACATTTTTTATGTCAGCGACATCATAGTGGTGTCGCGACATGAAATGAACCCTTGCATTTGAAAAGCTAGATTTACCGCCCTCTTTCTTTTGCAAAGACCTTTCTTGTGGCTTCGCAGCAGTCCTTGTCGCGACCTCAGAGTGGTGTCGCGACATCATTCATATCCTTTTAGCGTCGCGACATCGAAGTGATGTCGCGACATGAATTTCTTCCTTTGATTATTTCCTTTAGTCTCGACCACGTTTTCGTTGTCGCAACCTCCTTCTTCAAGTCACGACTTCACTTGTTCAAGTTTTCTATTTCTTCTTCAAAGCCGAATTTGTTGATGTCATGACTTGGAATGGCTGGTAACTGAGCTTCCTGTCGCGACTTAAATTTTCAGTTATGACCTCAATTCTGCTGCGGCTGGTTTCTTCTGATTTTTGCTAAGATTTGAGTTTCTGCTGTATTTTCCTGCAAAATGAAATTTGAGTTAATTATCCACTTTTCTGCAAGCAAATCAGCATTTATCTCATAATATCTTTCAGAAAAATGGATTAAAGCAATAGGTTTAGACTCATCAAACTCCCAGACTTAAAAATTTTGCTTGTCCCCGAGCAAGAAGAAAAATTGTTTGTCCTCAAACAAATAAGCTTAGAAAATTTTAAGGACATTTTCGATTCTTACCACAGTCTTTCTCATTCCACCTTTTGATGCGAAATTAAGAGATGCGGCATCATTTTAAATTTCGATTTAGATTCCAAAGAATAAGACATGGTATACTTCTATCACAAATTTCTTGATGAACTAATGTATTTAAGCCAGTTTTATTCAACAAGTCTTGTTACGTATTGTGTGTGCGAGGTCTTCAATCCTTTCATCTTCATGTTGAATGTAGTAAATCTTTTGGGAGTTTTCTTGGGCGGTGTCAAAGTCCCATAGGCTTGTTTTTTTATATTGATCTCCCGCTCTAATGTAGGTAAATTCAACCTTCAAAATCAATGAGTCTTTCAGGAAACTGTAATGTTGGGCTTAGGTAATTGGGTAGATAATGGAAAAATTTAAGTTGTAAATCACCCAGTTTCCACTTTTTCTCTATACTTGTTGCCTTCAACTTTCATCATTTTTCTTCATTGTTCTTGCTGATTCTCTTCAATCTTGGCCTAATTCATCTTCATGTTGAATTTTTTTTAGGGAATTTCAACTACCATATGCTCTTTATTCCGGCCAGTTCCTTTGTTTCTTGAACTCTTTTGCTTTTGTTTTTCTAGGATTGGGAATAGTGCAATGTTTTGGCTTCTTAGGCTTTCTATTACTCTTAGAGAACTTTGGGCTAGCAACTCCCATACCAGTTGGTATTAGGGTACTAGGTGTTAAAACACCCCTACGAGCTTACTTAATTGTTCGGAAATAGGCCACAAAGACAAAACTTATTCCTTATTTCACTAGCTTACACTTCCTTTACTTCTTCACCTCCTTCATTGTAAAAATTTGGAAATATTTTTCCCCCAAACTTGTTTCTTTTTTTATAGTAAATTTTTACGGTAGGCTGGATAATTTGGGCTCTTTCTTCTGGAGTTTGTGCAAGGAAGGGAATTTAGGTTTCGATTGTTGTTATTGAAGAAATAAGGCTTATTTGGCTCAAATCAAGGAACTAGAGTATATGCTTAAGCATATATTGAGGGTAGGCTTAGAAAAGCTCAATCTGCCAAGGACGACCTCTATCATTTCTTGTTGGCTGTTTTCACCTAAGATTTCCCCTCAATCAATAATCTTACAAGTTCTAGGACTATGGACTCTTAGTCTTGAGTTTCCCAGAAGATGTTCCTAATTCCTCTCAAAGTTTCATAAGTTTTGTTGACCAAAGTGTATTATTTCTTCAAGACTTGTATTTATTTAGCGTCTACTTACATTATTTCATCAGTATTTTGTTCCGTCGGCCAATAACGATTTTCGATTTTTGCAATCTATGCGAAATTAAGCAAATGCAGGCAATACTCCTAATTTCCAGTTTAATCATTCACTATACTGATTCTTCCTGAGGTATTTGTTCTTGAGAAATAACAGAATTATTTATTTGATTCTTGCACAGAAAAGGCATTTATTTATTTGTCATGCTAAACAGAAAATGATACAAAAACAAAATTTCAGTTTACTCATAAACAATCAATTTGTAGGTCAACAAGAATTTTATTCAAATATCAAAACATTTCGATATTGTACAATATGCTTTCCTTACAAATAAGACTGTAACTAAATTAGAGAAAAACTCTGTATTTCTTGATCTAAAATCCTATATCTTCCCTCTGAAGGTTGCAGCTCTTACTTTAATTTGGTTCACCAGACCTTGAGCTCACTCCAAGAGTGATTCGGCCGTGAACAAGGTCGTGCAACAAATTGGAGCCCTTTCTCCCTTTTTCTTCGGAGAAGTTGATGGGTTCTAATTAACCCTTCTTCCAATTCCTTTCCCATCAACCACTCTCTTGATTACACATCGTTTTATGGAATAAGGAATGGAATTGGTTTGTTTTTCGACTCATTCATTCCATAAACTCTTGTGTTCCACTGACCTTGGAGCTCTTAACTCTCTCATTCTCTCTTCTCTTCATTCCCTTTGTTTGTTTTTCCTTTGTTATCCCATCCTTTTATAGTGATTTGCGTCTCTTGAGAACTACAAGGCCATTTATTCTTTCTTTAAATTTTCGATGAATGAATTGAATGAGGTTCCTCGAATTCTTGCTCTTTTGATATTTCCAACAGAGGTTTTGGGAATTAAGTTGAGAATATTGATCGTTTTTCCTTGAAGTTATTAAATTCCCTTTGATTATTCTCCTTGAAACTGAGCATTCTAAACCAATTAGTTCAATCAAGACATTGATTTCTGTTTCTGCATTAATAACTATTTATTTCAAAGATTCTGAATGAATGATGCAGAACAGAAAGGTTTGGGTGAATTGTAGCCTAATGGAATTTGAAGTGGAATAGACGTTGGGTTAAATGTCATGACAGCGATATGGGAGTCGCGACATTAAGTATTGAGCCTTTAAATTAATGATTTTGTGAATTTAATTTTAAGCTGCTGGATGCCCCATTTGAGAGGTTTAAAATCACTTTTATTTACTTTTGGACTATTACAGTCGCAACTTCAAAATTTTGTTGTGACTTTGAGAAATGTGGTCTGACAGGAATTTGATGTTGCAACATAAAGTAATTAACACATATTTATTTCAGTCGTGACCTTAGTTTATTATTTTGACTTTCTTTTCCACTTTTATTTTCACGTCGGCATTCTTGGTTGCAACTTTTGGATTAATGTTGTGACCAAAACATAAACATTCAAATTCACAGCAATTTCAATTTATTCAATTCAAATCAAAACAACTACAACTCAATTCATCTTCATCATGCAAAAATTCAACAACTTCCACTTCACATTCAAAATTTAGGCACCAAAACAAGATAAAAATTCCCCTAAACTTTCAATCATGCTATATCAAAGACAAATTTTAAAATCAAATCAAGAAGAATATATTGCCCCTTTTTGGTCTCTTATGCTGATTGAAGTTTGATTGCAGATGCTCTCCTTTTGCACAATGTATTGTCTGTAAAACTAAAAAAATATTTACCTACTCTTCAATCAATGATGAATAAAATCCACGATAATTTATTAAAAATTTAAACACATAAATTTTAAACTATATGAAAAATTAAAAACAAGCTTGGTGTGGATTGCCTTCCTAAGTGCTAAATTTTAGTCTTTAAGGTAGACTTTTCTTTATATTGTTCTGTTTCTTCAATTTTCCTAGTTCAAAACTAAGGGTTACTCTTTCCAATTGCTTTTCTCCCCAGGTAGTGCTTTAATCTCGGCCATTAACTTTGAATTCCTCGCTGATTCTTTGGTTACAGTGTCAGCACTAAGCGTGTGTGATACAACTGTAAATGGTCCACTCCATTTGGATTTCAGCTTTCCTGGAAAGAGTCTTAGTACGGAGTTGAATAACAAGACCTGATCTCCTTCCTTGAATTCCCTCCTCAAAATTCGTTGATCATGCCATTTTTTTGTTTTATCCTTGTAGATTATGGCACTATCATAGGCTTCATTTCTCAACTCTTCAATTCATTAGCTAGGTAGCCTATCTTCCTTAAGCGACTTTAAAATCAAAAAAATTAAACTTCTTGATGGCCCTGTAGCTTTATATTCTAGCTCAAGAGGTAGGTGACAAGGTTTTCCAAAGACAAGCCTGTATGGGGACATTCCAATGGGAGTTTTAAAGGCAGTCTTGTATGCCCAGAGTGCATCATCAAGCTTCAACGACCAATCTCTTCTGCTGGAACTCACAGTCTTTTCCAAAATTTTCTTTATTTCCCTGTTGGAAATTTCAGCTTGCCCATTTGTTTGAGGATGATAAGCCAAGCTCATAATATGTTTGATACCATATCTGCTCATGAGTTTGTCAAACACCTTATTTTCAAAATGGCTCCCTCCATCACTAATTATAGTTCTGGGTGTCCCAAATCTGCTGAGAATATTTCTTTGTAAAAATCCCACAACTGTATTGGCATCATTCTTTGGACAAGCTCTTTTGCCTCCAGCCCATTTTGATACATAATCCACAGCTAGGAGTATGTATATATTTCCAAATGAAACCGAAAAAGGCCCCATAAAATCCATTCCCCATTCATCAAACAACTGCACCACCAGGATACCTTGTAGGGGCATCTCATGCCTTTTGCTGATATTTCCCATTTCTTGGCATTGATCACATAACTTCACCCATTCAAAACAGTCCTTAAAAATAGTAGGCCAATAAAATCATGATTGGAGAATTTGTGGGCTGTTTTATCTCCTACAAAATGTCCTCCATATGGTGATGCATGACATTCTTGTAAAATCTTGCTTTGCTCTCCTTCTGGTACACATCTCCTTATAATCAGATCAGCTCCTCTTTTAAACAATAATGGGTCATCCCAGATGTAGTACATGTAATCGGTCCTTAGCTTCTTTCTCACGTTGGTAAATTTGGCGAATTACGGTGGCATAATTCCACAAGCTAAGAAGTTCCACATCGACATACCAGAGTGATTGGGTGACAAGCGGAATAACGCTCTGTCCCGAAAAATTTTACGCCATTCTCTTCCTTCCTCTTATCTGATGGGTTTCTCTACTTGAATAGTGATCAGCTATCACATTGTCACAACCCTTCTTGTATTTTTATTTCTAAATCAAATTCTGCAATAATAGTACCCACATGATCAGTCTAGGCTTTGCTTCTTTCTTTGCCATTAGATAGCAATTGCACTGATCGGTGTGTATAACAACAGGGGATCCCAAAATATGGCCTAAAATTTTCACATGCAAATACTATTGCCGACATCTCCTTTCGATGGTAAGTGAATTTTCTTGAGCTTCATTAAAAGGTTTTGCTAGCATAGTAGATGACCTTGAACACTTTTCCTCTTTACATCCCCATCTGGCTCCCATTGCAAAATCACTGGCATCACACATGATTTCAAATTCTCTATTCCAATATGGTTTTGCCATGATGGGAGCTTCAACTAATCTAGATTTGATTTCTTCAAATGCATTATGGCATGATTCATCAAAATAGAACTTAGTATCTTTTTCCAACAACACACATAGTGGTCCTAGCAATTTTTGAGAAATCTCGATAATCTTCTATAAAAACCAGCATGTCTAAAAACTTCTAATTCTTGGCGTAGTGGGTGGCAATAGATTTCTTATAGTGAAACTTTTGCTGGTCTACCTCGAGCCACATTGCGAAATCATGTGCCCCGAAGACAATGCCTTACAGCAACCATAAAATGGCATTTCTCCCAATTTAGAGCTAGATTCTTGTCTTTGCACCTTTGAGTAATGTCCCGAGTTATGCGAGCCTTGTTCGAAGCTGGTCCATACCTTGTAAAATCATCATGAAGATCTCCATAACTTCTTACGCTAGATCAGAAGAAAATATAGACATCATGCATCTTTGGGAAGGTACGGGGAGCATTACACAAACCAAAATGGCATTCTCACAAAAGCAAAAGTACCAAATGGCCATGTAAAAGTGGTTTTCTCTGATCTTCAGGTGCAATAGCCCAATTTGATTATATCTAAGTATCCATCGAAAACAAAAATGGGGTGTCCTGTGACCTATCGACATTTGATCAGAAGGCGGGGAAAATGATCCTTTACGGTTGCGGTATTCAATTTTCGTAGTCCAATACACCCTCCATCTTGTCAAAGTTCTTGTAGGAATCAGTTCTTTCTTTTCATTTACGATCTGATGAATCCACCTTTCTTGGGAACCACATGCCTTTGGGCTTGCAGAACTATCGATATAGCATATATAAAACACGCATTTAACCATTTCGAGAACTTCTTTCAAGTAACGCCCAACTATCACTTTGAGTTCCAGCCTCCTTTGATGCCAATAGAAGTTTTGCATTATCATCGGCAATATTTTGGTAGCTGCAAATGGAGAAGTGTACCGCGGATCCTCAATTGACCAAGCAATTGCTTCCTTGTATTTTCTCAGAATTACCAGCAACTTCTGTTCTTAAGCTTCATTCAATGCAGCTGATATGATAATTGGTTTTCTCTTTTCTTGTTCTAAAAACTCATATTTTAAATGACTGAAGCGATTCTGATGTTAACCGCCTGCTGGTTTCTGCTCATGAGTTCTTGTTTACATTTGCATACTTCATCTTGGTATTTTCATTTATACTGAAATTTGTTTCCTTGTTAAACAAATTTGAAGGCATTACTTCACAATCAAGACTCTCAAGATACTGAAAATTCATCTCAATTTCATTGATAGAGTGTTGAAGGATACAATCAGAATTCAATTCAACATCGAGAAGGCTATTGTTTCCTACAGCCATACAATTGTCTGTATCTACATCAGGATGTTCCAGACTCCTATTAGTATTGGAAATGCCTTTGCTTCATTTCCAACCACATTAATGGAGTTCACCTTTACGTACATCTATACTCAGTTCTTTAGAAAGGATCTTCAAACTATGAAAAGTTGGGTATCTTCCTCCCATGCGCATGATAACAAAATCCCTTTGGAAGATAAATTTCCCAACCTTACTTATATGCATCTTGAATACATACGGTTGTGCCATTGATCTATCGGCCATCACGCAATGTAATTCTTTGTTGGGGTAAGTTCCCGAGTGGAATCTCTGCACGGCCCGATGAAACATGAATTCTCTAAGCTAGAATCCACATAAAGCTTTCTTGAATTCATATTTCCCTATCAGACGAGAATGGAGTGGCCTGGGGTCTTGTCTTTCTTGTGGGAGCTTTGTTTGGATAATGGCAACACAAGTAGCAGGTCAAATTTACTATTCCTCTTATCTATCTTCCTTTTCTTGCTCAACTCTCAATACATAAATTTTGCATAAAGAAACGTTCTGGATGATTACTCTGTGAATGTGATGTTTATTTCTATTTTCTTAGTAAATTTGCTTTGACATTCTTCTCTTTATACGAGTCTCAAGTGGAAATGGCATTGAAGGTGTAAAAGCTGGTACTCCTTCCTTCTATTTCTGGTCATTACTTCCTTTCGGGTACATTAATCTAGTTTGCTCTTCTCTCGTGCTCCAGTCTTTTCTTTTTACTACCAGTCTCTTCTTTCCTTTGCCATCCTTTTATTTCTTGCTCAAATCTTCCCATGTGATTGATTGCCATGCGGTCTTTTGGGTTCTTGTGAGTGTCACTAGGCAATGTACCATACTCACGTTTAATGTATTTAGGGCAGGTTACTTTACTTGTGTCTCGAATTTTTTGGCAGGCACTAGCATTCTTCTGAAACATTTAGTATGGTTTCCAGCTAAGATCGGATAGTTTATGTTCATGGGCGTAATAGCCTCTTGTCCCCCATGAGGCTACTGACATTTGTTCTTTAAATGGTTGAGTCCTCCTCGACCACCCGATATTCATTTCTGCTTTCCCACGCCATGATCTTTGCTGACCTTGAGTGGCTGCGTGTCACTTGTTGAGATTATCATGCCTTGGGCATGCCCCTCACCTTGAGAAATTCTCATGGTTCTCGATCTTTGGTGCAGTGTGTGGGCGAGTTAAGTTTGGCTTGAAATGGTAACTCTTGGCTCGTTCACGTATAACCTCCTCGGCACCATAGAAGTATTCATACATTGCTTCATCAGCTACTTCTTCTCTCCAGTTATCTTTCCATCCTGGCCTGAAGCTAGGTGTGCATCTTCTCTGCTGTTGTCCATCCTATTCATTATGGCATCCAACTTTTCCCTCGCCTGGCATCAATCTCGCCAGCTCCCATGACCCTTCCCTCTGCGGCTCACATGCAGCTGGATGGAGCTTTCATATTGCATTTTACTTCAGGTCTTCTATCCCGGATCTCGCCTGCTTGACACTTTTTCGTTTGAGATGCTCCACGGCATGAAGCATCGATAATTCCCTTAGATGTATCATTTAAAGCATGATACACTATGTCCATCTGGGTCTTCGTCTATTCCATGCATCGGGCACCTCTTGGCCAAACCTCTTGAATCTTTCTAAGTTACATATAGGCTCTCATCTTCGCATTTGGAATACTATTATCTCTCTTCTTCTCTTTGAAGTGAGAGATGGGGAAAAATACGCTTGAAGTAGACTACTAACTCTTCTAAGTATCAACGAACCATATGGTATGAATTCATATGTGGTAGTATATCTCTCAAAAGAAAATGCGAAGAAGATGCAACTTTATCACCTACAGTCTCACACCATTCAGCTTCCTTTGTATGTGTCGCCATCTGAGAAATCTTCCCAAGTGCTTTCGTTTTGGTCTTACAGTTGAAGATGACGATAGCTGATGTTCTTTGTTCCTTGTAATCAAGAGTGACTTTAGTTAAAGTATTTGTATCCTTGATGACCTATCGATTCAGAATACTCTTTAAGATAATAGGCCTCGAGAGAGAAATCCTCCATTGTGTCAATAATGAGCGCCAGTTGTTGTCTCATTATTTGTCTGATGTGTCTCTCATACGCCGTAGCTACGTTTTACGCTCTTTTTGTCTTTCTTAAGCTCTGAGTCCTGTGATTAAGTGTACTGTTTGGAATAAATTAAATCTTGTTTCCATAATACATTAAGGTTTTCTGAAATCAAACCTCAAATTAATAGGATTAGATAAACTAAACAAATATTTTCAACATGGCTTGTTAAGATTAGTGGCGATAATAACACTTAAAAACTATTTTGTTCTTTCGTTTATCCTTATGTCCAAATTAGCATTTCCTTCTTTTGTCGAATATTGATCTAATTAATTCTCAATCCGACAACTGACGCCATAAAAACTTGTTTGCCTTTTTTTCTATATAGACTAAAACCCCTCAAATTAACATAGCTCACGAGAGCCTTACACTTCTTTTGCACCATGTTACTTTGAATGTTTGCTTGATAAAATAATTTTCTCTTAATGTTCATGATTTAAAAATAAGTGTTCGATGCATGACAGCTGCACAAGTGTAAGATTAAAGCACAAGTATTAAAATCGAATGTAAGTCAGGGTATCATTCCACCTGAGATTGATGGCAGTGCGGATCAACTACTGACTACTAAAATTCATACTATTTGGACTCAAAACTTCATGTAAGTTTTATCTAAACAAATAAAATTAAAAATCTATACTATTGAATATATTCCAACTAAGCTAAAACAAAAGTAAATGAATAAAAATAAATTGTATATAAAAGAATGGTTGAATCAGTTTATTGTGTGAGAAACGAAAACCATAGTAATCTGATGGAACGGTCGATTCAGCACTACTAAAATCCGCTGTGTTCTATGTGGATGCGAGTTGTCGAGATTTCCTAGTTTTTGAAGTGGATTTCTCGAATTCACGATTAGATATCCTTGCTTCTCTCGAAGACAAGATCAAACCAGACTACCTGTATTCCAAATTCTCTTGCAAGATCTAGGTATTTTTCTTTCTCGATACTTCACCCATTTCTACTGTTGACAAACGGAACTTTTGCTTTTCCTTCTCAGGATTTTCGCAAAGTTTCTACCACTTAATTGGTAGCTCAACCTTCAGTTCTATGGGTTTATCCCGTTCCTTTGATTAGATCTAAGCTAACACGGGGATTGGAACTTACCTTTAGATTAAGATGAACTCTCTGATTATTTATATTGTTAAATACTGATTAGTGCCCAAAAAGTGCTATTTTGAACCCCTATTGAAGATAAGGTTTTAGTGCTTTTTAACACTAATCATATCCAATTAAGCGATTGGCGTGTGTAGGTCACTTAGTACCACGTGCCATTTCGAGTTTGTTTTTGGGTAATTTTGCGGGTCTTTGCGTACCTCGACCATTTATCTTTGAAGATTTGTAGTGCTTTGACCATAAAGAGTTGAAGGAATTTGAAGTGGATACGAAGAAAGTGGGATACGTGGCAAAAGGAAGATACGTGGGCAATGCGTGAAGCATGAGCAATCGGGAATTTCGCTATGATTGCGAGAATTTGGTGGGATGCGAAAATTCTCAATCATAGCGAAAATTTCGCAATCTGCGAAGGTGGCTATAGGCTAGCGAAATTTAGGCTAGTGAGAACCCTCTTGTGCTAGCGAAATTAACCAGATTTTAAGCTGTCTCTATGATTTTTAAACTGGGCGCGAGAATTTCGCTAGTAGCGAAATTCAACTTTGACCGATAGCGAAATTTCTCAATTTATATCTTTGTAGAATTTCGCTGGGCTAGCGAAATTTAACAAACTAATGAAATTTTAAGCTATGCTAGAAAATCCCCTGCATAAGCCAGTGCGCCCTGTGATTTTTGTATATTTAATCCTAAACGACCACGTTTTGATGTGTTACCATTTTGGCCTTTATGTAAGACAATATTTTAGGCATTTTTGGTATTTCACACATATAGGTTGGCTATATAAAGCCACCTGCCAACCTACCTTCTCTTCATTTTTTCAGTCAAGCTTTCAGCGCAGCTTTTGTTTTAGGTTGCAATTTGCTCTCTTCTCTCTCTTCTTTCTCTCATTTTCTCGGCTGCCAAACACACCCCTTGAGGATGACAACTCAAGGGATGCTTGGCTAAGCCCCCTTTCCTTAAAGGGGAGGGTCACTGGTGGAGGTTTGGAGGTAAGTTTTCATGCCCTCTCACATTTATCTGCTTGCATTTATGGTATTTAAGCTCACGTATCTCACCCCAGGTTGAAACCTCCCCAGATTCAGCCTCTTGATGTGTATTTGGCAAGCTTTGTGGATTCTGATGGATGCTTAATCTTAGATCCTTTGTCATCCCACTGGACCATCTCCTATTGGTTGCGTGAGTTGCCTCTTTGAGGCCGTATACTGCTGTAAAGGACTTGATATATGATACCCATATCTCATGAGGTAATTTAGGGTTTTAGGTTTTGGTACACTTTGAAATCAAGGTGGATTTGGGAAAGACTATAGGTCATTATCCCAGCCTTGAGAGGCTCAACCGAGAGGGCATGAATATACCTTAAAATCCAATCCGACCAGACTGAGTCTTAACTAAATTTTCCGCACTGTTTGACTGCGGTTACAACCCATCTGACTCCTTTGTTTTTTGAACAAAACCTTAAAATCCAAAGAGAAATACCATTTTCAACTCAACTGCACTTCTTATTTCATGAAGAAAACTCATCCCCGTGTTCGACCCTAGACCGCTATGCTGCAGTAGCTTGACTACGGCAATAGGAGGAACTAAGGATACAAATATTGTTGATTAGAATCACTTTAGAGTGACACGAATCAAATACACACCTCCCGACTTCGAATTATGAGGCGAATGGGGATTTATCAAAATGAACTCTAGGCTCGTGAGTTCATCGATGGTGGTCGAACATGCCGAGAAAAGAATGCTCACAGCTCTCGGGAATCTCGTCTCTGTGTCTACCGAGGGCATCTGGATATTAGAGGTAAGATACATTCCCTCGCGGTATTAGTGCTACTATTGGGAACTTATCCATTCAAAGCGTTACCCAGTTTAAGTAAGAACCAGACCTAAATTAATTCTCCATGGTATGCGAGGAAATTTGTAACTAAATGTAAATTAAATCTGGCCAATTGCGCTTTGGTCTTGCATTCTTAATTAGAAATGGAGCAAGTCACACACAACCATTATGAGTACTGATAAAGCGGTATTAATTCAGGTTGTCTAGATTTCATAAATTTTGATGATAATACTTGAAAAAGAATATAACTAAAAATCCAGCTCTACTCGTCTCTACACAGTTCGCAGATTCAAAACCAGAAAAATAAAAATAAAAATAAAAATAAAAAAATAAAAATCTACTCTAAAATATACACTGAGTTCCTCTTCTTCCTCATTTTTTGGGTAGTGAAGATGGGAAAAACTACTTTACTCTTCTAAAGCTATCTATTTATACTGTAAAAAAAAAAGGCGGAATCACACAAGTAACAAATTGGAACCCCGAAGAAAAAATGACTCAGCGTCCTATGTTGCGACCTCAAGTTGATGTCGCGACATGGATTTCTCTTGATTGCTCGTAATCAGTCGCGACTTCTTTCTTTAAGTTGCAACCGATTTGTCTATGCTTTGCTTTGTTCGATTAATTGTGACATCGTTTGTGGTCGCGACCTCATTTGCCATTATTGCCGGTCTTTGATGTCGTGACCTCGGTTACTGTCAGCGACATCATTGTCTTCTATTCTTCGACTTTTGAGTTGCGACATCGGTTTTGAGTTGCGACCCGCACTACGTTTGTATGATGACTTCATGTTGAAACTTTGATTTCTTGGTGCCAATCTTGTTGGTGGTCTTCTTGCCTTCATATGTCTGATTTTATGCTCGCGAGCCTCATGGTGATCATCGCATTATCTTTACCTTTCTTCCCATTTCTTTTTCTTTTTTGGTTGCAACTTACTCATCTCTACGTTGCAACAAATTTCCTCCTTCCCACCTATTTTCAGTCGCGACCTCAGAAAGGTGGTGTCCCTTGACCTTAATTTCTTACGCTCCCGGCTCTTCTTGGTCGCGCCTTAATGAGTGGTCGCGACATCATTTTTTATCCTTGATCTGTAAACGGTCGCAAGTTCAGTTCTTGGAAAATGCTTCTATTTGGCTGCACGAGGTTGCGACCTTCTTTGGCTCTATTTTGGTTACCTTTGAATCTTCACATTTTTATGACATCGCCAGTGGTGTCGCGACATGAAATCGACTCACTTTCCATTTGAAAACTGGTGCAACCTCTTTCTTTTGCAAAGACCTTTCTTTGTGGCCATGAGCGGATCCTTATGCAGAGCCTGGTGGTGTCGTGACATCATTCATATCCTTTTGTGTCGCGTGACATCAGTGATGTCAGACGTGAATTTCTTCCTTTGATTATTTCCTTTAGTCTAAACCCATGTTTTAGTTGTCTCAACTACTTCTTCAGTCACGACTTCACTTGTTCAAGTTTTCTATTTCTTCTTAAAGCCTGGAATTTGCTGATGTCGTGACTTGGAATGGCTGCCCAGGCTTCTGTCGCGACTTAGAATTTCAGTTATGACTAGCCTGGTCTCTTTGCTTGATTTGGTTTTGATTTTGCTAAGATTTGAGTTTTACTGCTTTATTTTCTGCAAAATGAAATTTGAGTTAATTGCTCACTTTGCAAGCAAATCAACATTTATCTCATAATATACTCGGAAAAATGGATTAAAAACTTGTAGGTTTTAGACTAAATCAATAATTAGTTAGCTCATGGGATATAATCATATATGACTGCGCGAGAAGCTCAATCGTGGTTCTCAGGAACCAGTGCTTTCCCAACACATAGCATAACAATCTCGGCATCAAAACGGGAATAGCCTGCATGCGAGTCGAATACTTACGGTGGACCTTTTCTTGAAGTGAGTAAAGCGATCATGATAGGATACGCCGTATTGAACCATAACCCTGAACTATCGATGAAGCCTTTCAGAATAAACTCCTATCTTTCTGTGTCTTGAAGCGGGAGCAGATTAGCCCACGATGCGTGATGCGCGGGAGCATATGCGGAGAAGGTATCTCCGCCTGAGATAGACACATTCTTTGTATCTCGAGAGGAAGCGGCGACGTCTCTCTAAGGCGAGGTGGGGCCACTTCACCCAGATAATATGCAGTTAAATGAATCTGGCGGAGGGCCCCTAGAGCGGCGGTGATATCTGGCTCGCGATGGCAGGCGACCATCTATCTGAAATGGCATGGTTGATCCTCCCGGGATGTCATAAATATGGTAAAGCTTCGAGAACCACCCGAGGATAGACGTGCCTCGGAGTCATAAGCAGCGGCGAATACACGTGGACCAACCGCATAGAATCACCGGGCAGGTGGTGCATTGCCAAATCTTCAGTATATCACCATGGACTCTCCGTGAATGTCCTTGGCACGACAATCATTCTGGTGTCGGGTCACGGTGAAAATAGTGGACTCCTAATCCTCAGCGAGGGGTCAGCGGGGCGATGACCGTGCGGGATAGGCGAAGTGGAGATTGCTGAGGCTCAGGCCTAGAACGTGAAGACTCCCCTGGACCAAATGTTCGGGCCCGCTTAGAAGACGGTGCCCTCGCAGGTGGGTAGTGGATACTGGGAGGGGGTGAGGTCACTTTGGAGTATTGTATCGTGCGGATGGGGCTCGTGACCTTTGGCTCTACGGGATATCAACGAGCTATGTTTATCTTGAGGAGACACGAAGGAGATTAGCCGACACCTGTCTTGGAGGAAATGCAGCTGCCCAGGACACCCGGTGCCGTGGCATCTACGGAGAGCAGTGCAGACATTGGGCACATGATGCCATCTGTGATCAGAACCATTGAGGAGGCTTGGGAGGTCATTTGAAGAGGGTGGCGGGAAACCTCGAAATGGGAGGTGCGTGGGGTGTCACGGTAGGGCCGGGGAAATGAGAGTGTAAGGGCACAGGGTGAGGTGGAGGGTGCGTGAGGGCTAAAGAATTATAGTTGGGGGGTGGGGGGGAGTGGTGTCCTTTTATGGTGTACGAGAGAGGTGTGAGGAAGCTGAAGAGTCCTCCCTTGGTTTTTCAAATTTCCACCCAGAAAAATTTTCGCTACTGTTTTCCTTTTTCTATATAGACTAAAACCCCTCAAATTAACATAGTGCAAGGCCTTACTTCTCCCCATCCCATGTTATGGATAATTTTGCTTGATAAAATAATTTTCTCTTAATGTTCATGATTTAAAAATAAGGGTTCGATCGCGACCTTGCAAGTGCCCATGAGAGCCCTTCTAAGTAGTAAATACGAATGTAAGTCGGGTATCATTCACACAGATTAATCTGTGAATTAGGATGACCCCATTCTAAATTCCATGTACTATTTGGACTCAAAACTCATAGTGAAGGTTTTATGCAAACAACAAAATAAAAAATCCTATAATATTGAATAATGTCAAATAGCTTAAAACAAATGTAGCGAGAAAAACAAATTGCATATACAAAAATAGTTAAATCAGTTTCTTGTGAAAGCAAAACTATCAGTGTCAGTGACGATCCTTCTAGTGATTAAATACCTTTATACATTACATGGATGCAGTTATTGTCCAAGATTTCCTAATTATTGTAATTGGATTTCTCCATATTCATCGAGTAGATATCCTTGCTTCTCTCGAAGACAAGATCAAACCAGCTACCTGTATTCCAAATTCTCTTGCAAGATCTTGGTATTTTTCTTTCTTAATACTTCACACCCATTTCCTATTGAAGGCAGAACTTTTGATTTTCCTTCTCAGGATTTTCGTAAAGTTTCTACCACTTAATTGGTGGCTCAACCTCTAGATCTAAGGGTTTATCCCTTTCCCTTGATTAGATCTAAGCTAACACGGGGTCAGGAACTTACCTTTAGATTAAGGGGAACTCTCTGATTATTTATATTGTTAAATACACCCATCCAACTTCAATTATGAGCGAAATGGGGATTTATCAAAATGAACTCTCACAGCTCAGCAGTTCATCAATGGTAGTCGAACATACCTAGAAAAGAATGCTCTCAGCTCTTAGGAATCTCCGTCTCTGTGTCACGCAGGGGGCATCCCGGATATCAAGTAAGATACATTCCCTCCAGCGGTGACGTAGGTACTCTTATTGGGAACTTATTCTTCAAAACGACACCAATTAAGTAAGCAGAACCCTAATAGTTCTCCCATATTTGTGAAGGAAGAATGTAACTAAATGTAAAAATCAAATCCCGAGCTGCGCTTTGATCTTGCGCATTCGCAGTTAAGTAGACACCGTCACGTACACCTTGTAATTGCAATAGCGAGAAAATGAATTCGAAATTTGTGCAGATTTCATAAATTTTCATGCGATAATTCTAAGAAAATAATAGAACTAAAATCCAGCTCTACTCGTCTCTGCAGTTCGCATATTCAAACCCAGAAAATTAAGCTAAAAATAAAAAATAAAAAAAATAAAAATCTACTCACAAAATATACAGAGTTCCTCTTCTTTCCCCTTTTAAGGTAGTGAAAATAGGCTGCTTCTTGTTCTAAACTATCTATTTATCTTGTAAAACAATTTAGGCCGAATCCTAAATGCTCGGATGGAACTCAAAGAAAAAGCCCGACTCCTTGTCACATGTGGCGACCTCGAGTTGATGTCGCGACATGGACTCTTGATTTCTCGTGATCGTCGCGACCTCTTTCCTTAAGTTTACCTTGGTTTGTCGGCATTGCGCGTCGATGGTCACGACATCGTTTGTGGTCGCGACCTGTTTGCTCGATGTTCGCCAGTGTTGATGCTCGCGACACGAATTACTATCTTCAGCGACATCTTGTACTCTATTCTTCGGCTTACGAGTTCGCGACATCGGTTTTAGGTTGCGACCACTTTTATTTGTCGATGACTTCATGTTGTGACTTTGATTTCTTGGTCGTAATCTTGTTGGTGGTCTTCTTGCCTTCATATGTTTCAATTTTATGTCGCGACCTCATGGTGATGTCGCGACCTCTTTTGCTTCCCATTTCTTTTCTTACGGATTTGCTGACCTCGGTTCTACGTTGCAACAAATTCTCCTTCCTATTTTTCCTAGTCGCGACCTCAAGGTGGTGTCGCAACCTTAATTTCTTCTGTTAAGCTCTTCTTCAGGTTGCGACCTTAATGAGTGGTCGCGACATCATTTAATCCTTGATTTGTAAAGGTGTAAGTTCGGTTCTTGGCAAGTGTACATTTGGCTGAGGTTGTGCGACCTCCTTTCAAACTCTATTTTTGTTGCATGAATCTTCATGTTTTAAGTCGCGACATCATGAGTGTATTGCGACATGAAATGGAGCCTTGCATTAAAGCCAGATTTGCAACCTCTTTCTTTTTTTACAAAAAGACCTCTCACAGTGGCTTCATAGGCGGAACCTTGTCGTCAGTGGTGTAGCGACATCATTCATATCCTTTTGGCGTTGCGACACTCAAAGTGTTATCGCGACATGAATTTACCTCTTCTTGATTATTTCCTTTAGTCACAAACCCGTTTTCTTTATGCGCAACCTCCTTCTTCAAATCCACGACACTACTTGTTCAAGTTTTCTATTTCTTCTTCAAAGCTAGAATTTGTTGATGTCGTGATTTGGAATGAGCTGCTTGTGACTTCTATCGAAGACTTAATCTTGAGTTGTGTGTCAGTGCAGCTGCGAGCTGATTTCATTACGATTTTTGCTAAGATTTGAGTTTTACTGTAGCTGTATTTTCTGTCACGAATGAAATTTGAGTAAAATATCCACATTTACTGTAAACAAATCAACATTTATCTATAAGTAATATACTCGAGAAAAATGGATTAAAAATCTAATAGTTTTGGACTCATCAAATTCACAAACTTAAAATTTTGCTGTCCCGAGCAAGAGAAGAAAAAAATTGTTTGTCCTCAAACAAATAAGCTTAGAAAATTTTAAGGACATTTTTGATTCATACAATCTTTCTCATTCCACCTTCGATGCGGAATTAAGAGATACCGACATCATTTAAATTTCGGTTTGGATTGAGAATAAATGGTATACTTTTATCTGCATTGCTTACGATGAACTAATGTATTTAAACGGTTTATTCAACAGAATCTCTTGTGCATTATTGTGTGCGAGGTCTTCAATCCTTTTCATCTTCATGTTGAATGTAGTTAATCTTTTGGGAGTTTTTCTTGTTCTTATCTAAAGTCCCTCAATCTTGGCTTTTTCATATTAGTCCTCGTGTAATGTAGAGTAGAATTCGACCTTGAAATCAATGATGAGATCTTTCGGGCTTGTAATGTTAGGCTTAGGTAATTGGGTAGATAATGGAAACATTATTTAAGTTGTAAATCACCGGTTTCCACCTACTCTGTGCTTGTTGCATGACTCCCCTTTTTCTTCTTTGTTCTTGCTGATTCTCTTGATCTTGGCCTGATTCATCTTCATGTTGAATTCTTTTTTAGAGAATTTCAATTTCCCTATACACTTTATTCAGGCCAATTACTTTGTTGTTGTTTTTTTTTTTTTTTGAACTCTTTTGCTTTTGTTTTTCTAGGATTGGGAATAGTGCAAAGTTTTGTCTTCTTAGGCTTTCTATTACTCTTAGAGAACTTTGGGCTAGAAACTCCCATACTAGTTGGTATTAGGGTACTAGGTGTTAAAACACCCCTACGAGCTTAATTGTTCAAGGGAAATAGGCCACAAGACAAAACTTATTCCTTATTTCACTAACTTCTGCTTCTTTACTTCTTCACCACCTTCATTGTAAAAATTTGGAAATATTTTTCCCCCAAACTTGTTTCTTTCTTTATAATAAAGTTTTTCTAAACTAGAAACTGGATAATTTTGGGTTCTTTGCTGCAGGTTTATTGCAAGGAAGGGAATTTAGGTTTTAAGTTGCTGTTTATTGAAGAAATAAGGCTTATTTGGCTCAAATCAAGGAACTAGAGAATATGCTTAAGCATATATTGAGGGTAGGCTTAGAAAAGCTCAATCTGCCAAGGATGGCCTTTATCATTTCTTGTTAGCTGTTTTCACCTAAGATTTCGCCTCAATCAATAATCTTTCAGTTCTAGGACCTATGGACTCTTAGTCTTGAATTTCCCGGAAGATGTTCTAATTCCTCTCAAAGCTTCATAAGTTTGTTGACTGAAGTGTATTATTTCTTCAAGACTTGTATTTATTTAATGTTTACTTACATTATTTCAGCCGTACTGTTCCATCGTGATAACCATTTTCCAATTTATGCAATCTATCTTGAATTTAACAATTATTTGCATTCTAATTTCAGTTTAATCATTCACATACGATTCTTCACGAAATTGCTGTTCTTGGGAAAGAACAAAATTATTTATTTTGATTCTTGCCGCAGAGAAAAGGCATTTATTTATTATCATCTCTTGAAAATGACATAAAAACAAATTTTCATATATCATGTTCATCAATTCAGAGACATCTACTTATCCACAATCAAATTCTCATTCAACAAGTGAAAAGCAATCCAACAAGCAAACAAAAAGTAACTATAAAATGAAAGTTCAATCAAAAACGAGGACGGTTAGGATGGAACGAATGGATTTCCATTGAAATGTATATATTGACATCTCTTAAAAGCTCAGGTTTCCCTTTCTTCTTTTGTAGGCCTTTTTAGGTATTATGTTGGGAGGATCTACATCAAAATTGGCCTCGCTGGGATTAAACTTAGGGAATTTTATTTCAGCTTTTTGTCTTTCTAAGGCAGGGGAAATTCCTTTACCTTTTGCAGATATTTCATTGTTTAGTTGCACTGCTCGAATGAGCGTGTCTTGCCTCTCCCCCACCTGATTAATTGTTCCTTCCACCTCGAGAAGTGTTATTCTAAGCGGCTTGGATAATTCACGATTGATCAAGGCCATGCTTTCGACCATGTTTTCATATGCTCATCATTATCTTCCAGCTGGCGATCTCTCTATTAGCCTCTCGAAACTCCTTGAGCAGTTTCATATATATCTTGAACCCATCAATCTTCCTTAGCATGTTATTTTCCATTTCATCTCTTTCTCCTTCATGATGTTCGGCATTGACATCCGCACCCAGATTGATTATTGTAAACTTGCATGCTTGTCTTTATTCTTCCCATCGTCTTTTCGTACTTGTTTCTTGACTCCTCTTTGTGTTCTTCTTCCTGCGATTCCTCCGAGTTTTCTTCCATGTCTGCTCCTTTCTTAGTTTATAGCCTCCATAAATTCTTCTTTGATCAGTTGTTGCCTTTCCCATTTAAGTTCCTCTCTCCATTTCCTTTTCATGTCTCTACGAGCATTTCATGATTTGATATTTCCTTCTCTGTTTCATGATCATACGCGAGCGAGGGCACTTGTTCACATACTTACGGAAATAAGAGGATAGTTTGAACACCCTGAGAGTTCTTCTTCGCTAGGAAGGGCCGCATCGGCACCTCCTCCCATTTCTCTTACGTCGGTTGCATTGTCTCACACTTTGTTCATCTAACACCATCACTTCTTTTTGCCTCCTTCCTTTAGGTCCCCTTGTCACTCTGTCAAGGTTAGAGGCGAGGACATCTTTCTTCTTCCTCCCAATTTCCCTTCACCCGCCCAAAAGCAAGTCACAATGTGATGGCGGGTGGAAGGATCAATCTCACATTCTTTGCTCTGGTGATACCCTCTGATTGATTCTTCGATCTTAATCTTATGTTGTTTTGTATTCTTTTAAAAAAGGCATCTGATAGGATGGCTTCTTGCTCTACGGCGTGCTAAGGTGTTTAGTAGGCATTATTACAGAGACATATGAAATAAAACCAAACCTTACTCTGGAAGAGATCCTTTTATGCATGGTGAGTTCTTCTTCGTCACTTCCCATTTCCGCTGCTCCTCAGGTCAAGCGATTCTATTTTTTCATAATTTGGGTTTTCCAACAACTTCTTGTATTTCGACCCATGCTTGAAATCTCTCAATTTAAACACTTCATTTATTCTTCTATCATCGAAGGGCATGAAACTTCTCTTACATAAAAGCGAGTGTCTTCCTTCCCACCATATTTGCATAAAATTCCCGCTATAGTTTGAAAACCTTGGTGCTGTGCTGTAAAACTCTAACCTCTTTTTTCTATTACTTGAAAATGGGAAATTAATTTGCTAAAACCTCTTTATGAGACAAATTCTTTGTCGAACATCACCTTATTTCCACAGATGCTTTAGCTAATAAAGTGAAGTCTTTTCTTGATACATTACTTCTCTCTCGGGTAGCTCATCCTCCTCCGGTTGGTTTCCTTTTTCAACATTTACTTCTTCCTCAGGTTGAGTTTCCGTCTGTATCTCTTCTACTGCCTCGACATTGTCTCGCATGATTTCGTCGATCAATCTATTAAGATTTGTGACATCTTCTTGATGTGCTGCCATTAGTGAAGAGTTGCGAGGGTATTGCTGAGCTCTCTGGTTTTAGGGTTTCATGATTTCAAAAAGATAGATGTAGAAGTGGAAAGGTTGGGATGAATTGTAGTTTAATGGAATTTGAAGTGGAACAGACGCTGGGTTTAATGTCATGATTGCGATATGGGAGTCGCGACATTAAATGTTGTATAATTAATGATTTTCAATGAATTTTATTTTTTAATCTTGGGATGCCCAAAATGAAGTTAAAATCTCTTTGTGACTTTTGGACAATTTTGGTCGTAACTTCAAAATTTTGTTGTGACTGAAATGTCGATCATGAGACTGATGTTGCAACATAAAAATGTTCTTTCCCTTCTTTAATTCAGTCATGACCTCAGTTTCAATATTTTGACTTTCTTTTCCACTTTTTATTTTTCACATCCAGCATTCTTGGTTGCAACTTTTGGATTAATGTTGCGACCAAAACACTGCTTCATAAATTCCATTAATTTCAATTTATTAATTGATCAAACCAACTACCTTTCAATTCATTTTCATCATCTGAAATTAAACTTCCACTATCATCCACATTCAAAATTTAAGCACAAAAAAAAATAAAAATTCCCCCAAACTTTCAATCATGCTATATCAAGACAAATTTTAAAATCAAATCCAAGAAGAATATATTGCCTTTTTGGTGCTCTTATGCGATTGAAGTTGGATTAGAATGCTCTCCTTTTTGAGCGATCTTCATTGTCTGTAAAACTAAAAAAATATTTACCTACTCTTCAATCAATCATGAATAAAATCACAATAAGCTATTAAATTTAAACATAAATTTTAAACTATAACGAAAAATTAAAAACAAGCTGGTGTGGATTGCGCCCTTAGCTCTAAATTTTAGTCTTTATTTGGACTTTTCTTGCCATTGTTACTTGTTCTTCAATTTCCTAGTTCAAAACTAAGGGTTACTCTTTAATTGCTTTCTCCCCGAGGTAGTGCTTTAATCTCTGACCATTAACTTTGAACTCTCTATGATTCTTGGTTCACAAGTGTCCTTGCTAATGTGTGCTTGATACCATTGTAAATGGTCCACTCCATTAGTTTCGACTTTCTGGAAAGAGTCTTAGATTTGAGTTAATAACAAGACCTAATCTCTACGGCTTGAATTCCCTCGCAAGAATTAGTTAATCATGCCATTTTTTGTTTATCCTTGTGGGTATAGCCTTATCACCCAGGCTTCATTTCCACCAACTCTTCGATTCATTTAACTGGAGTAGCCTATCTTCCTTAGCAGCTTTAAAATCAAAAATTAAGCTTCTTGATGGCCCACATGCTTTATGTTCTAAGCTGAGGTAGATGACAAGGTTTTTCCAAATACAAGTCTATATGGGGACATTCGATGGGAGTTTAAACGGTCTGTATGCCCGGAGTGCATCATCAAGCAGACCAATCTCTTCGCGGAATTCACAGTCTTTTCGAGAATTCTCTTTATCTCCACATTGTGGAAATTTCAGCTTGCCCGTTTGTTTTGAGGATGATAAATGACTCATAATATGTTTGATACCATATACGCTCATGAGTTTGTCAAACACCTTATTTACCAAAATGGCTCCCTCATCACTATTATAGTTTGATCTTGAATCTGTGAGAATATTTCTTTGTAAAATCCTGGCTGTATTGGCATCATTCTTTGGACAAAATTCTTTGCCTCGACCGTTTTGATACATAATCCTGGTAGGAGTATGTATATATTTCCCGAATGGCGGAAAAGGCCCGTAAATCCATTCCCGTACATGAACAATTTGTACCTGAGGATGCCTTGCGAGGAGCATCTCATGCCTTTGCGTGTTCTCATTCTTTGTGATCTGGCAACCGTAGAACAGTCCTTAAAAATAGTAGGCCAGTAAAATCCTGACTGGAGAATTTTGTGGGTTGTTTTATCTCCTGCAAAATGTCCTCCATATGGTGATGCATGTAAAATCTTGCTTTGCTCACCTTATGGTACACATCTCCTTATAATCAGATAAGCTCCTCTTTTAAACAATAATGGGTCATCCCAGATGTAATTACATTGTCGTCCTTAGCTTTTTCTCTGTTGGTAGCTAAGTGCGGTGGCATAATTCCATAAGCTAAAAGTTCTAATATCGGCATACGGGGTGATTGGAGTGACAACTAGAATAACTGCTCATCTGGAAAATTTTCTGCTATTTCTCTTCCTTCCTCTTGTACAGTGGGTTTCTCTACTCTTAATAGTGATAAGCTATCCATTCTCCATGACCCTTCTTGTCTTTTATTCTAAATCAAATTCTGCCATAATAGTATACATCGATCCCAGAGCTTTATCTTTCTTTGCCATTGATCACTTAATTGCTGCATGATGGGTGTGTTTAACATGGGACCCCAAATAAGCCTAAAATTTTCACATGCAAATCTTATTGCGTATCTCTATTCGGTAGTAGAGTAATTTTCTTGAGCTTCATTAAAGGTTTTCCTTGTAGTAGATGGCCTTGAACACTTTTTCCTCTTTTCTGTCCCATCTGACTCCATTGCAAAATCTCAATACACATGATTTCAAATTCTTTGTTCCAATCTAGTTTTGCCATGATGGGAGCTTCAACTAGTATGGATTTGATTTCTTCAAATGCATTATGGCAGGATTCATCAAAATAGAACTTAATATCTTTTCCAACGTCTTTGCATAGTGGTCTAGCAATTTTGAAATCGATAAATCTTCACTCAGAAATCAGCATGTCTAAGAAACTTCTAATTCATGTGTTGTAGTGGGTGGCATTAGATTTCTTATAATTGAAACTTTACTGAATCTTACCAAACCACTATTTATGAAATCATGTGCCCCAGACAATCCTTACATAACCATAAAATGTCATTTTTCCCCGATTCGAGCTAGATTCTTGTCCTTGCACCTTTGAAATCTGTCTGAGTTATGCGAACCTTTGTTCAAAAGCTGGATCATACAGCGTAAATCGTATAGAATCTCATAACTATTACGCTAGATTAGAAAATATAGACATCATGCATCTTTGGAAGGTACTAAGAGCATTACCTGAGCAAATGGCATTCTCCTAAAAAACAAAAGAATCTTAAATGGCATGTAAAGTGGTTTTATCACGAGTCTTAGGTGCGATAGCTTTGGTTATATCCGAGTATCCATCGAGAAAGCGAAAATGAGGTGTCCGCATGACCTATCGACATCGATCGATGAAAGCGAAATGATCCTTTACGGTTGCGATATTCAATTTTAAGTCGATACACGCACCCTCCATCCTGTCCACGGTTCTTGTAGGAATAAGTTCATTCTTTTCATTTTTGATCCGCAGTGAATCCGCTTTCTTGGGAACCCGCATTACCTTTGAGCTTACGAGAACTATTGATATATATATAAAACCTGCATTTAACCATTTCAGAACTTCTTTTATGATAACTTCTTTCATCCCCAGGTTTGCCTCCTTTGTTCTTTCCGATAGAAGTTTTTGCATTATCATCCAACGATATTTTGTGTGCGAATGGAGGTGATACGCTGGATCTCGATTGACGACAATTGCTTCCTTGTATTTTCTTAGAATTACTAGCAACTTCTGTTCTTCAGCTTCAGTTAATGCAGCTTATATGATAACTGGTTTTCTCTTTTCTTGTTCTAAAAAGTCATATTTTAAATGATTGGGCAATCTTTCAATGTTAACCCTTCTGCACTAGTTTCCACCTTTCGATGGTATTCTTTGTTTAAATTTGCATGCTTCATCTGAAGCTTGTTTTTATTTATACCGAATTTGTTTCCTTGTTAAGCAAATTTGAAGCGAACTTCACAACCAAGACTCAAGATACGAAAATTCATCTGAATTCATTGATAGAGTGTTGAAGGACTACGATCAGAATTCAATTCAACATTGAAGACTATTCTTTCTACATGCCATTATTTATGCATCTACATTTCCAATACGAGTGTCAGTTCACCTTTACGTACACCTATCGGCAACTCAGGTTGCTAAGAAGGTCTTCGACAACAAAAGGAACTTGGGTATCTTCCTCTATCTGCATGATAACAAAATCCACTGGAAGATGTTGAATTTTAACCTTGACAACTACATCTTCAAGAATGCCATACGGTTGTGCCATTGATCTATCGATACATCTATGATGTAATTTCTGTTGGGGTAAGTTCCCCCAATTAAGTCTCTACTGGCGATAGAGGCATCAAGTTATACTAGCGCGAATCTGGCTGTGAATTCATATTTCCCACATGGAGCGGGAATGGTGAAACTTAGGAGTCCTTCATCTTTGTTGGGGAGCTTTTGTTGGATAATATACTGCGGTAGCGATCGAAGTTCTTATTCCCCTCACTCAGTATCTTCCTTTTCTTATTCGTATCTCCTTGATGCATAAAGGCATTTGGTGATTACTGCAAATGGGATATTTATTTCTATTTTCTTGAAATGTCAAAAATTTAGAAAAATGTTCTTCTCTTCTTGACTTACGAGGTCTCTGCTGGAAATAGCGAAGGTGTATAGCGGTACTCCTTCCCTTCTTTTTTACGGTCATTACTTCCTTCGGCTGTTCATCTGGGTGCTCTTCTCTCCTTCCTTTTAATTATTTTCTTTTACGCCTCAGTCTCTTCTTTCCCTTTACGTCATTTGTTCTTTTCAATCTTCCCCCTTGTTAATTGAATTGCCATGCAGTCTTTTGGTTCTTACGAGTGTAACTAGGGAATGTGCCCTTGCTACGATTTAGCATATTCGGGACTGATTCTTCTTGTCTCCAAATTTTCAGGCATAACATTCTTGAAGCATTTGAGTATCGAACAAGCTTCAGAGTGATTGGAGTTTGTTCATGGAATTGTAATAGCCTCTTGTTGTCCCCCATGAACTACAACATTTGTTCTTCAAATGGTTGAGTCCCTCCCCTCACGACCCTGATATTCATTCTTTGCTTTCACCTCCTTGATGCTTTTGGAACCTTAGTGGTACGCTAATATTTTGTTGAGGATGTGTCCATGCATGGGCCTTGTATTGCCCCTCAATATGAGAAATTCTCATGGTTCCTCAGTCTTTGGATTGTAGTGTGTGGGCGAGGTTAGGATTTGGCTTGAAATGGTAATTTCTTGTTTATTCCGTCTTGAACCTCCTCGGCACCATAAGAATCTTCTTGCATTTGGCACATCGACACTTCTTCTCATAAGTTCTCTTTCCCACTTGCTCCTATTTCTGCTGACGTGTCGTCTTTTCTCTCTTGTTTGTCCATCTTATGCATTATGGCATCTAACTTTGCCTCCATAGCTAGCATCTTGCTTAGCTCCATGACCCCTCTTCCTCTGCTGTTTCCCTTTGAAAAGTCAGATGGAGCTTTCATATTGCATTTTTCCAAGTCTTCTATCAGATCTCTCGCCTCTTCAGTACTTTTTCGTTTGAATGCTCCACAGCATGAAGCATCAATAATGCCCTTAGATGTATCATTTACAACATGATACACTATGTCCATCTGGGTCTTCAAATACATTCCATGCATGGGCACCTCTTCGGCCAACCTCTTGAATCTTTATGACTACATATAGGCTCTCATCTTCCCCTTGTTGGAATACTATTATCTCTCTTCTTCTCTTTGAAGTGAGAGATGGAAAAGAATGTCTGTAGTAGGCTTCTCTGACTCTTCCCAGTATCGGCTTGAACCATATGAGTAGCGATTCATACCACGTGGCTACTATATCTCTTAAAGAAAATGGGAAGAGATCTGACTTTATCGCCTCTAGTCTCACCCGTTCAACTTCTTATATTTGCCATCTGAGGAGATTTACCCGGTGCTCGTTTGGGTCTTCGGTGGATGACGATCGTGATATTCTTCGAACCATTATGTCAGCGGCTTTAATTAAGTATTTATCGGTAGTTGTCCCGGTGAGAATACTCTTCTTGAATAATAGACCTCCATAAATCCTCCCGTTGTGTCGATAATGGGAGGCCTTACATTTGTTGTCCTCTGTTCTACATCTGGTCATGTCTCATCTGCCATGCGGCGTTTTACGCTCCTTTGTCTTTCTTAAGCTTAAGAGTGTTCTTTCCAATTAAGTGTGCTGGAGATGATTAGAATCTGTTCCTATCATTAAGGTTTCCTAAATCAACACCTCAGATTAATAGGATTAGTCAAATTAAAAAAAAATATTTTCAACATGGCTTGTTAAAGATCAGTGGTTGGTGTAGCCACTGCTTGAAAAACTGTTTTTGTTCTTTTCTTTTATAAAATGTCCAAATTAGCATTTCTTTCTTTTGTCAGAATATTGATGTATTTAATTATTTCAATCCCCGGCAACGGTGCCATAAAAACTTGTTTGCCTTTTTCTATAAAGACTAAAACCCCTCAAATTAACATAATTACAAGAGCCTTACACTTCTCTTGCATCCATGTTACTTTGGATAATTTTGCTTGATAAAATAATTTTTCTCCTTAATGTTCATGATTTAAAAATAAGGAGTTCGAGTCTATGACACTTTGCAAGTGCAATTGATGAGTCTAAAACTCATTAAGTTTGTAATCCATTTTTTGAGTATATTATGGGGTAAATGTTGATTGTTTCTTGAAAAGTGGATAATTACTCAATTTCATTTGCGAGGAAAATCTGGCGTGAAACTCAAATCTTAGCAAATGGAAGCCAACTGGCGGGAGTGAGGTCATAATTGGTAGAGTCGCGGCGGGGAAGCTCGGTTGTCGGCCAGTTCCAGTCACGAGCATAAACAAATTCGGCTTTGAAGAAAGAAATGAAAACGAACAAGTGAAGTCGTGACTTGAAGAAGGAGAGTTCTGATAACAAAAGCGGTAGTCGAGACTAAAAATAATCAAGGAAGAAATTCGTAATAGACATCGCCCGATGTCGCGGCATGGCGAATATGAATGATGTCGCGACACATACGAGGTCGCGGCGAGGATGTCTATGAAGCCGTAAGAAGGTCTTTACAAAGAAAGAGGTTGCAACTAGTTTTCAAATGCAAGGGTCCATTTCATGTCGCGACGCCACTATGATGTCGCGACATAAAAAACAGGAAGATTCAAAGTGCAACCAAAAATAGAGTTTGAAAGAAGGTCACGACCTGTAGCGAATAAACGCTATGGCCCGAACTGCGACCTTTACGAATCGAGTTAGAAATGATGTTAGACCACTCATTAAGGTCGCAGCTTTGAAGAAGAGAGTGAATAGAAGAATTGAGATTCGCGACACCGCAGCAGAGGTCGCGACCTTGAAAGGTGGGAATGAGGAAATTTGTTGCAGCGTGGCGAGGATTGCAGCCGGAAGAAAGAAATGGGAAGCAAAAAGGGTGCGACATCACCATGAAGTCGCGACATAAGAGGAGATGTGAGACATATAGAGAGCAGAAGACCACAACCAGGTCGGCCAGAATCAGTCTGCGTGAGTCATCATATAAACGGAAAGTGGTCCTGACCTGAGCGTGTCGCGTCGGAAGCTCGAACGAGGAAAGACAATGATGTCTTGACATGTAAGCGAGGTGTGACATCCAACCTTTGAAAGAACAATGAGCAAGTGAGGTTGTGACCACAAACGATGTCGCGACCAGATCAAAAGCGATTCGCGGGACAAACTAGTTGCAGCAAAGAAAGAAATTAGCGATCCACGAGGAGCAATCAAGAGAAATCCGTGTCGCGACATCAACTTGAGGTCGCGACATAGGACGGTGGTAGCTTTTCTTTGAGTTCCACGGAAGCATTTTAGGAGATTTGGCCCGAGTGCTTTTGGTATAAATGAATGGCTTTAGAAGAGTAAAGTAGTTTTCTAGTCTTCTACCGGAAAAGGGAAAGAGGAACCCGGTGTGTATTTTAAGTAGATTTTTATTTTTTATTTTTATTTATTTTTATTTTTCACGGTTTTGAATGCGCTAGCGTGCGAGACAAGTAGAGCTGGATTTTTAGTTCTATTATTTTTCTCAATGTCTTGCACGAAATTAATGAAATCTAGACAAATTTATGGAATTCATTTCTTCTCGGTTTTATTCACCAAATTCACAGTGGTTGTCGTGGTGGTGCTCCATTTCTTAATTAGCAATGCGTAATGAGAGTGCGGCTCTGGCTGAATTTGATTACATTTAATTGATCTTTCTGCTAATTATGAAGAATTAATTTGGGTTAGTTCTTACTTAATCGGTGTCATTTGAATGGATAAGTTCTGATAGTAGTACCTAATACAAGTTAAGGGAATGTATCTTCTACGATATCAGGGATGCTCTGCGTGACATAGAGGCGAATATTCTGAGGCGAGAGCATTCTTTTACGGGTATGTTCGACTACCATTAATGACTGTTGAGCTCGAGTTCATTTGATAAATCCCGTTAATAAATTGAGTTATGGATGATTGTTAAATGTCTAACGAAAGATTCTATAATCTGAGAGTGGTTCCAATCAGGTGTTAGCTTAGATCTAATCAGGAACGGGATAAACCCCATAGATACGGGTTGAGCTACGATTAAGTGGTGACTGAAATCATGAAGGAAAAGCAAAGTTCTTCTTTGTCTCGGCCAAATGGAGATGTGAAATAGTGAGAAAATACAGATCTTGCAGAGAATTTGGAATATGGGGTAGGCTGGTTTGATCTTGTCTTCTAGAGAAGCAGATATCTAATCGATGAATATGGAGAAATCCACTTCCAAACTAGGGAAATCTTGGACAATAACGAGATCAACACATGAAACGGAAGCGTGGATTTTAGTGCTAGAATTAGTTGTCCATTGTATTTCAATGATGGTTTCGTTTCTCCATGATAAGCGATTCAATCCATTCTTTTATATACAATTTATTTTTATTCATTTACTTTTGTTTTAGTTTAGTTTGAATATATTCAATAGTATAGGATTTTAATTTTAGTTGTTTAGATAAAACTTTCATTATGAGTTTTAGTCGAATAGTATGGAATTTTAGTAGTTGGGTAGTTGATGCAGCAGTCGCTATCAATCTCACGTAAGAATGATACGGACTTACATTCAGTTTTACTACTTGTATGACACATTACTTGCGAGTGTCATAGACTGAACCATATTTTAAATGATAGACATTAAGAAAATTATTTTATCAAGCAAAATTATCCAAGTAACATGGGTGCGAAAGTGTAAGGCTCTCGTAGCTATGTTAATTTGATTTTAATCTCATATAGAAAAAGGCAAACAAGTTTTTATGGCGTCGTTGCTGGGGATTGAAAGAATTAATTAGATCGATACGACAAAGAAGAGAATGCTAATTTGGACATATGATAAGCGAAGAACAAAAATAACTTTTCAAGCAGTGGCTACATCGACCACTAATCTTTAACAAGCCATGTTGAAAATATTTGTTTAGTTTGACTAATCTTATTAATTTGAGTGTGTTTTGATTTCAGGAAAACCTTTAATGCATAGGAAAGCGAGTTCGGCGATTCCGGCGAACCGCTGAATTGGAGAGAACACTTTCGGGAGCTTAAGAAAAGAAGCTGAAAAAACATAGCTATGGAA
Source organism: Tetrastigma voinierianum (assembly GCA_016808115.1). NCBI lineage: Eukaryota > Viridiplantae > Streptophyta > Magnoliopsida > Vitales > Vitaceae > Tetrastigma > Tetrastigma voinierianum. The sequence continues at coordinate 135,211 of JAEQBH010002799.1, forward strand.
GATGAGAGACACGACAGACAATGAGAACAAGGGTGGCAGCTTGAAGGCCTCCCATTGCGACCGCGATGGGATTGCAGGCCTATTATTCGGGAAGATTACCTTGATCGAGACGACCCTCTGTGGATGTAAATAATTTGAACTAAAGCCTGGCCTTGATTGATTACAATGGTTCCATGACATCGGTTCTTGGTGCATCCACCAAAATCGAAACTAGCACAGGAAGATTTCTCGGGATAGCGAATCTGATGAAGGCTGAATGGTGTGAACCGAGAGGTGATAAAGTTGCATCTCTTCCATTTTCTTTGAGAAATAGCGACCACGTAGGTATGAATCATTACATATGGATTTCGGTTGATACTTAGGAAGAGTTGGTAGAAACTGCTTAGTGATTCTTTCCCCGTCTCTCACTTAGGAGAGAGATGTGTGTTGTTCCCATGAGAGATGAGGCCTATATGTAGCTTAGAAAGATTGAAGTTCTTGAAGAGGTGCGTGCATGGAATAGATTTGAAGACCCAGATGGACATAGTGTATCATGCTTTAAATGATACATCTAAGGGCATTATCGATGCTTCATGATGTGGAGCATTCAAACGAAAAAGTGCTGAAGAGGCGAAAGATCTGATAAAAGACCTAGCAAAATGCAATATGAAGGCTCCATCACGAGTTTCAAGGAAGGCTCTTGAGAGGAAAAGGGTCGTAGATGTGTGGCAGATGGCAGCCATATGGAAGCGATGTTGGATGCCGCAGTATGGATGGACAAAGTGAGAAAGATGCACCGCGCTCAGAAATAGGAGCGAGTGGAAGAAAAACATGAGAAGAATGTGTGTGCCAGCAGAAGAAGATTCTTATAGTCTTGAGGAGGTTAAGAAATGCGTGAGCGAGCGAGAAGTTATCATTCGAAGCCAAATCTAACTGCCCACTCTGATCCGGCGTGAGGAACCATGAGGAGTTCTCATGTATGGTGGAGGGCATTACATGGCTGAGCGGGCCAGAATCCTCGACGAGGATATCGCGGCCACAGGTTGTGGCGACATCAGGTGGCGCAAATTAATATCGAGTCGAGAGGAGGGACTCGACCATTTGAAGAACAAATCGCTGCGATTCATGGGGAGACAATGAGATATTACGAGTTCCATAATTGCCGACTATCGACTTGGAAGCTTTCAAGAATTACGATACTCAAATGTTGAAGTACAAGTGCCTGTAGAAAAATTTGAGCCTAAGTAGAACCTTGGTCACGAATATACGAGTCGAGCAAGGTACATTCCTAGTTACACTCGGAAAGAACGAAATGCTGCTTGATTCAATTAAAGAAGTGAAGGTGACGACAACAAAAGAATGAGAAAGGAAAGAAAAGAGGCGAGGCAAAAAAGAAGACGCGAAAGGAAGGAGAAGAGCACCCAGTTGAGCAGTGAGAAAAGGAGTAATGACCAGAGAGAAAAAGAAGCGGGGAATACCCGAGCTTATACACGCCGATTACCATTTCCACGAGACTTTAGAAGTCGAGAAGAAGAAACGAGTTTTCTAAATTCTTGGACATTTTCAAGAAAATAGAAATAAATATCTCATTTATGAGTAATCATCCAAATGCCTCTTTATGCAAAATTTACGAAGGAGATGCGAAGCGAAAGGAAGATGGCGAGAGGAATATAGTTGTTTACATGTAGTGCATTATCGATAGCTCGTAAAATGAAGGACACGGTAATTTCCGTCTGCTCCATAGGAAATATGAATTCAAAGAAAGCTTTATTTGATTCGAGGCTAGTATGATTTGATGCCTCATCAGTTGTCACGAGAGACTTAATTTGGGGAACTTACTGTGACGAACACATTGCGAGATGGGCGATAGATGATGGCACAACCGAAGGCATTCTTGAAGATGTACTTGTCGAGAGTTGGAAATTCATCTTCCCGGAGTGGATTTTGTTATCATGCGGATGGAGGAAAGATACCCAAGTTCGCTGTTCTTTGGAGGAGCCTTTCTGTGGAGTTGCCTTGATAGATGTATAGAAAGGTGAACTGACACTCAGGGTTGGAAATGAAGCAGTGCATTTTAATATTAATAAGTGCAGACATCCGATGTAGTCTTTGGTTTTCTGGTGTATGGTAGTGGAAACAATAGCCTTCGATGTTGAATTGGTCGATTGTATCCTTGACACTCTATCAATGAGAATTGAGATGAATTTACCGGTATCTTGAGAGTCTTGATTGTGAAATGCGCCTTAATTTGTTTAACAAGCGGTCTCGAGTATAAATGAGTCAAGATGAAGTATGCAGCGAAGCGACAAACTCATGGCGAGGAAACTAGTGCGAGAAGGTTAACATTGAAAGAATTGCCCGATCATTTAAAATATGAGTTTTAGAACCGAAAAGAGAAAACCGATTATCATGCATTTATGTTAATTGGAAGTGAGAAGAGCGAAGTTCTTATTGAGAAAATACAAGGGCTGATGCTTGAGTCGATTGAGGATACGAAGGAGTATCGGCCCTCGATTTGCATGCACAAAATATTCTTTGGATGATGTCTGAAAACTACATTGAGCATCAAAAGGAGGCTGAACCCGCGATGAAAGAAGTTGTCGGAAAAGAAGTTACGAAATGTAAATGTAGGTTTTATATATGCTATATCGAGATGTAGTTCTTGGGTAAGCCCGATGCATGTGGTTCCCAAGAAGGTGGATTCACTTGTAGTGAGAAATAAGAAAAGAATGAATTGATTCCTACAGAAGCTGTGACGGGATGGGAGGTGTGTAATGACTCTGAGAAAAATTGAATCTTGCAACCGAAAGGATCATTTCCCACAGCTGTTGATGAATCTTTGGATAAGGATTGCGAGGACACCCTCATTTTGTTTTCTTGATGGATACTGCGGATATAACCAAATTGCTATTGCACGAAGATTAGGAGAAAACCACTTTTACATGCCCGTTTAGTACTTTTGCTTTTGGGAGAATGCCATTTGGTTGTATAATGCTCTGGTACCTTCCCGAATGCATGATGTCTATATTTTTTTGATCTAGCGAGAAGAAGTTATAGAATCTTCATGGATGATTTTACGGTGTATGGATCAGTTTGAGCACGTGCTGCATAACTTAGGGACGAGTACTTGAAGGTGCAGAACGAGAATCTGGCTCGGAATTGGGAAAAATGCCATTTTATGATTCTGAAGGCATTGTCTTGAGACACATGATTTCTCTGTTGAGGCTTAAGGTAGACAGGCAAAAGTTTCAATTATAAAGAAATCTAATGCACCACCTTACAGTCGAGAAATTAGAAGTTTCTTAGAACATCTTTGGTTTTTATAGAAGATTTATCATAGATTTCTCTCAAAAATTGCTGAACCCTTTATGCGATTCTTTGGAAAAAGATAAGTTCTATTTTGATGAATCTGTATAATGCATTTGAAGAAATCAAATCGGACTAGTTAAACTCCGTCATGGCAAAACCAGTTGGAACGAAGGAATTTGAAATCATGTGTGATGCCAGTGATTTTGCAATGGGAGCTGTATTGGGACAGAAAGAGGAAAAAGTGTTCAAGGCCATCTACTATGCTAGCAAAACCTTTAATGAAGCTCAAGAAAATTACTCTACTACTGAAAAGGAGATGCTGGCAATAGTATTTGCATGTGAAAAATTTAGGCCATATATTTTGGGATCTATGTTGTTATACGATCTTTATCAATTAAGTATCTGTGGCAAGAAAGAATCAAAGCCTAGGCGATCGGGTGGGTACTATTATTGGGTGATTTAGAAATAAAGACTAAGAAGGGTTGTGACAATGTGATATTGATGTCAAGTGAAGAAACCCACTATACAAAGAGGAAGGAAGAGAATTGCGAAAGAAATTGCCGATGGCGGTTATTCCGGTTGTCACTCAATCACCTGAGTAGCATGATGATATAGATGAACTTCTTAGCTTGTGGAATTATGCACCACGAAATTCGATTACAGCCAGAGAGAAAGAAGCTAGGGCGCAGCCAGTGCACTACATGCAGGATGACCCATTCTTATTTAAGAAGACTTATGGGTATAAGGAGATGTGTACGAAGGAGAGCAAAACAAGTTTTACAGATATCATGCATCACCATATGGAGGACATTTTTGCGGAGATAAAAAACAACCTGAAATTCTCGGTCAGTTTCTTGACCTCTTTTATTTTTAAGGACTGTTTTGAATGGTGAGATTATGTGATCAATGCCAAAGAATGGAAATATCCCGGCCAAAAGGCATGAGATGCCCCGCAAGGTATCCCCCAGTGGTGCGATTGTTTGATGTATGGGAGAATGGATTTTATGGGGCCTTTTTCGGTTTCATTGGAAATATATACATACTCCTAGATGTGGATTATGTATCAAAATGGGTTGAGACAGCAAACATCAAGTGTGATGTCAATATCTGATTGTGGGATTTTAGAGAAATATTCTCGATGAATTTGGGACACCGAACTATAATTAGTGATGGAGAGTCATTTGCAAATAAAGATTCTTTGACAAACTCATTACTTGAGATATGTGTTATCAAACATATTATGAAAGCGGCTTATCATCCCCTCGAACAAATGGAGCAAATTTGAAATTTCCAACAAGGAAATAAAAGAAAATTTTGGAAAAATCTTGTGATTCAATGAAGATTGGTCGTTGAAGCTTAATGATGTACTCTGGGCATACAGGACTTCCTTTAAAACTCCAGTGGAATGTCCCCATGAAGTCTTTGGAAAACCTTGTCACCTACCTCTTGAGCTAGAATATAAAGCTATGTGGGCCATCGAAGCTTAAAATTTTGATTTTAAAAGGTACTAAGGAAGATAGGCTACTCGATTAAATGAATTGAAGAGTTGAGGAATGGCACATGATAGTGCGGAATACGAGGATAAAAAAATGGCATGATCAACGAATTTTTGAGGAGAGAATTCAAGGAAGGAGAATCGAGTCTTGTTATTCCGCTCAGAGACTAAGACTCTTTCCGGGGGAAAATTTGAAATACAAATGGGTGGACCAATTTTACAATGGTATTAAGCACACGGTTGGGGTAGTGACATAGAACCGTGATCATGAGGAATTCAAAGTTAATGGTCAGAGATTAAATACTTGCCTTGGGAGAAAGCAATTGGAAGAGTAACCCTTAGTTTTGAACAAAGGTAAACGAGTGATAGCGTGAGAAAGTCCGGTAAAAACTAAAAATTGAAGCTGACTTTGGCGGAAGCGATCCACACCGGTTGTTTAATTTTTTCTTGTTATAAGTTTAAATTTAATAATGTTTAAATTTTTAATAGCTTATTGTGATTTTATTCATGATTGATTGAAGAGTAGGTAAATATTTTTTTTTAGTTTTACAGGACAATGAAGATTGTGCAAAAAGGAGAACATCTGCAATCAAACTGTCCCGGCATAAGAGACCCAGGGCGTATATTCTTCTTGATTTGATTTTAAAATTTTTCTTTGATATAGCATGATTGAAAGTTTGGGTGAATTTCTATCTTGTTTTGGTGCTTAAATTTTAAATGTGATGCATAGTGGAAGTTGTTGAATTTTTTCATGATGAAGATGAATTGAGTTGTAGTTGTTTTGATTGGAATTGAATAAATTGAAATTCTTTGGCAATTTGAATATTTATGTTTTGAGTACATAACATTAATCCAAAAGTTGCAACCCAGAATCTTTGGATGTGAAAAATAAAAAGTGAAAAACCAAGAAATAATAAAGCGAGGTCACGACTGAAATAAAGAAAGGGAAAGAACATTTTGTATTTGCAACATCAAATTCCCACATCGTTACCACATTTCGAGTCCATGACAAAATTTACAGTTGTGACGAGAATAGATCGAGAATCGATAAAAATTAGATTTTAAAACTTCTCGATTTGGCGTCTGTGATTAAATTAAATTCATTGAAAATCATTAATTTAGAGGCTCAATACTTAATGTCGTGACTCCCATAGCACTGTCATGACATTTAAAACAGCGTCTATTCCACTTCAAATTCAATTCAGGCTACAATTCACCCAAAGCCTTTAGGTTACGCATTATTAATGCCGAAACATAAATCGATGTCTTGATTGAACTAATTGGTTTAGTATGCTTTCGGTTTCTAAGGAGAATAATTAGAGGAATATAATAACTAAGGAAAAACTATCAATATTCTCAACAGTTCCCCTGAAAACCTCTTGTTGGAAATATCAAAAGAGCAAGAATTCGAGGAACCTCATTCAATTCATTCATTGAAAATTTAAAGAAAGAATAAATGGCCTTGTAGTTCCCAAGAGACGCAAATCACTATAGAAGGATGGGATAACAAAGGAAAAACAAACAAAGAGAATGAAGAGAAGAGAGAATGAGAAAGAAAGAGCTCAGCATGAACCACGGAGTTTATGAATATTTGAATAAATTAGGAAAACAAACCAATTCCATTCTTATTCCATAAAAGCGATGTGTAATCAAGAGAGTGGTTGATGGGAAAGGAATTGAAGAAGGTTAATTAGAACATCAACTTCTCCGAGAAGAAAAGGGAGAAAGGGGCTCCAATTTGTTGCACGACCTTGTTCACTGTTGAATCACTCTTGGAGTGAGCTTCGAGGAATGCAGTGAACGAGTGAAGCGAGTACAACCGCCCGGAGGGAAGATATAGGATTTTAGATCAAGAAATAGAGAGTTTTCTCTAATTTGAATTCTGATCTTATTTGTAAGGAAAAAAGATTGTACAATAGGAAATGTTTTGATATTTGAATAAGAATTCTTGTTGACCTACAAATTGATTGTTTATGAGAAAGCGAAATTTTGTTTTTTGTATCATTTTACATTTAGCATGATAAATAAATAAATGCCTTTTAAGTAGCAGAATCAAATAAATAAAGTGTGTTCTTTCAAAGGCGACAATTCGGGAAGAATCGGGCGTGAATGATTAAACTGGAAATTAAGAGTATTGCCTACATTGTTTAATTTCAGTATAGATTGCAAAAATTGGAAAATTGGTTATTGCTGATGGAACAAAATACTTGGATGAAATAATGTAAGTAGACAGTAAATAAATACAAGTCTTGAAGAAATAATACACTTTGGTCAAAAAAACTTATGAAACTTTTAGAGGAATTAGGAACATCTTCTAGGAAACTCAAGACTAAGAGTCCGTAGTCACAGGAACTTGTAAGATTATTGATTGAGCGAAATCTTAGAGTGAAAACGACCCGACAAGAATGATAGAATTAGGTCATGGCTGATTGAGCTTTTTCAAACCTACCCTCTCAATATATGCTTAAGCATATACTCTAGTTCATGATTTGAGCCAAATAAATGTATTTCTTGATACGCAGTGACTGAGAAAACCTAAAATTCCCTTCCTTCAATAAACCTTAATAAAGAGCCCAAATTATCCGATTTCATTTGGAGTTCAAAAAAAAAAAAAAAAAAAAGTGACTATAAAAAAGAAAAAAAAGAAACAAGTTTGGGGGAAAAATGTTCCCAGAATTTTTACAATGAAGGAGGTGAAGAAGCAAGAAGCGGCTAATTGGGAAATAAGGAATAAGTTTTGTCTTGTGGCTATTTCCCTTGAGCAGTGCGAGCTCGTAGGGGTGTTTAACACCTAATTGCTCTATGCATTTGGTATGGGAGTTGCTAGCCCCAAAGTTCTCTAAGGTAATAGAAAGCCTAAGAAGACAAAGCATTGCACTATTCCCGATCACTTGAAACAAAGCAAAGAGTTCGAAACAAAGGAATGGCTGAATAAGAGCATATGGAAGTGAAATTCACTAAAAAGAATTCAACATGAAGATGAATCGGGCGAATTGAAGAAAATCGCGAGAACAAAAGAGAAAAAGGATCGAGTTGAAGCGACAAGTGAAGAGAAAAGCGTGGAAGCTGGGTGATTTACAGCAATTTTTCCATTATCTGCCCGATTACTAAATGACATTACAAGCTTTGAAAGACCTCGTGATTTTGAAGGTTGAATTTACCTACATTAGTGGAATCGATATGAAAAACAAGCCTATAGGACATGACAATGGAGTCGAAAACTCGAGAAGATTTACTACATTAGCGTAAGATGAAAAAAGTTGAAGACACACTTTCAAACACGAGAACAAGACTTGTTGAATAAAGCTGTTTAAATACATTGAATTCGTCGAAATTTGTGATAAGAAGTATACCATGTCTTATTCTTGAATCTAAGCGAAATTTAAAATGATCTTGGTATCTCTTAATTCAGATCGAAGGTGGAATGAGAAAAGAGCGTAGTATGAATCGAAAAATGTCTTTAAAAATTTTCTAAAGCTTATTTGTTTGAGACAAACAATTCTTTCTTCTCTTTGCTTAGGGACAAGCAAAATTTTAAGTTAGGGAATTTGATGAGTCCCGAAAACTCATTAAGTTTTTAATCCATTTTAAATTTATATTATGAGATAAATGTTGATTTGTTTGCGAAAAGTGGATAATTAACTCAAATTTCATTTTTACGGGGAAAATACAATGAGGCTTCGAATCTTAGTAAAAATCGGGAAAAACCGACGCGTGAAATTGGTATAACTTTGAAAATTTAAGTCATGACGAGCTGATTGTCGGCCATTCCAGTCACGACATCAAACAAATTAAACTGAAGAAGAAATAGAAAACTTGAACAAATTAAGTCGTAGCTTGAAGAAGGAAGTTCTGACGAGCAAAAAGCGTGGTCGAGACTAAAGGAAATGACCAAAGGAAGAGAATTCTGTCATGACATCGCCGTGTCGTGGCGCGCGAATATGAATGATGGCGACATACTCACGAAGAGTCGCGACAGGACGATCCGTCTGAAGCCATAAGAAAGGTCTTTGCAAAGAAAGAGGTTGCAACTAGTTTTCAAATGCAAGATTATTTCATCTCATTACCACTATGATAATAGCGACATAAAAAAGCGGAAGATTAGTCTGTTGAAAATAGAGTTTGAAAGAGGTCGCGACATGGCCAAATAGAAGCACTTGCCAGGCTGAGACTTGCGACCTTTTACCAAATCAAGGATTAGAAATGATGTCGCGACCATAATTAAAGGTCGCAACCCCGAAGAAAGAAGTGGAACATAAGAAATTGAGGTTGGCACCACCTTGAGGTCAGGCACAGAAAATGAGTGGGAGGAGGAAATTTGTTCTTAGCGTGGCGAGGTTGCAACGGAAGAAAAAAGAATGGGAAGCAAAAAGAGTCCGACATCAACGTAGGTCGCGACATAAAATTGAGACATAAGGAAGGCAAGACCACCCAGCCAGATTGCGACGAGAAATGAGAATCCTGACATAAAGTCATCATCTGGCAGTGGTCATGGCTGGCGGTGTCGCGCTACGTAAGGCTGAGAAACGAGAAGAACCAATGATGTCGCAACATGTAAGCGAAATTCGCGACATCAACCTTTGAAAGAACAGCGAAGCGAGTGGTCGCGATCCTGGCTTGATGTGGCGACCGATCAAACGGTTGCGGGACAAGCGGGTTTAGCTTAAAGAAAGGATGTCGCGCGATCCGCGAGTAATCAAGAAGAAATATTTGTATCGCGACATCAACGAGGTCGCGACATAGGACGGAGTGAAATTTGGGCTTTTACTTTGGGGTTCACGGAGCATTGTGAGGATTCGGCCCGAATTCTTTCGATTATAAATAGATAGCTTTAGAAGAGTAAAATAGTTTTCCCCTGCTTCACTACTGAAAAGGGAGAAAGAAGAGAGACTCAGTGTTTATTTTAGAGTAAATTTTTTTTATTTTTTTATTTTTAAGTTTTGAATGCAAGCTGTGCGAGGCAATTGATGGATTTTTAGTTCTATTATTTTCTACTCAAGTATTCTTTGAAAATTTATGAAATCCTAAGCGAATTTTAAAATTCATTTCTTCTCGAGTTTTATTGCAATTCGGTGGTTGTCGCGTGTTCGGTGCTCCATTCATAATTACTTAATGTAGTAATAAAAGCGCGGCTCTATACAGTTTGATTACATTTAGTTAGTCTTTCTGCACAATTATGGAGAATTAATTGGGTTGGTTCTTACTTAATCGGTGTCGTTTTGAATGGATAAGTCACAAGTGGTAGTACTAATACAGTTGAGGAATGTATCTTACTACGATATCGGATGCCCTCTGCGTGACACATAGGCAATTCACGGCTGAGAGCATTCTTTACGGGTATGTTAGGCTACCATTGACGGCGCAGCTCACGAGAGTTCATTTTGATAAATCCCCGTTCGCTCTGGTGAAGTTGGAGGGGTGTATTTAACAATATAAATATCGAAGTGCCTGTAATAAGGTAAGTTCCAATCCGTGTTAGCTTAGATCTAATCAAGAGGCAGGATAAACCCATAGATCGAAGGTTTGAGCTCGCAATTAAGTGGTAGAAACTTTGCGAAAATCTGAAGGAAGCGAGTTACTGTGTCAGCGAGGAAATGGGTGTGAAGTATTGAGAAAGAAAAATACCCTAGGATCTTGCAAGAGAATTTGGAATGTGAGTAGCTAGTTGATTTTGTCTTCGAGAGAAGCAAGGATATCCCTGTCCCGGTGAACCTGGGAAATCCACTTCCAAAAATTAGAAATCTTGGAGCGATAACGGATCCATCGTAGAAACGAGCAATGGATTTTAGTCTTCGAATTGATGTTCCATTGTATTTCATTGATGGTTTTCGTTTCTCCGATGGCGATTCAATCCATTCTTATATACAATTTATTTTTATTCATTTACTTTTTGTTTTAGTTTAGTTTGAATATATTCAATTGTATAGGATTTTAATTTTGGTGTTTAGATAAAACTTTCATTATGAGTTTTAGTCAAAATAGTATGGTATTTTAGTATTTGGGGTAGTTGATCTATAATTCTCTATCAATCTCTGTGGGAATGATACTTGGACTTACATTCAGATTTTACTACTTGTATGACTTGTGCACTTGCAGTGTCATAGACTGAACCCTTATTTTTAAATCATGAACATTAAGAGAAAATTATTTTATCAAGCAAAATTATCAGTAACATGGGTGCAAAAGAAGTGTAGACTCTCGTAGCTATGTTAATTTGAGGGTTTTAGTCTATATGAAAAGTGAGAAGTTTTTTATGATAAAAATAAAAATAAAAATAAATAAAAAATACTGCAAAATATACCTTTGAGTTCCTCTTCTTCTCCCTTTTCTAGGTATGTTCGGCTACCATTGTGGCTATTTGAGCTACGAGTTCATTTGTCATCCCCCATTCGCTCATAATTGAAGTTGGAGGGGTGTGTTTAATAATATAAATAATCAGAGAGTTCACCTTAATCTAAAGGTATGTTTCAATCCCCGTGTTAGCTTAGATCTAATCAAGGGAACGGGATAAACCCCATAGATCACGAAGGTTGGCTACACGATTAAGTGGTAGAAACTGCGAAAATCTTTGAGAAGGAAAAGCAAAGTTACTAACGTCAGCAGCGAGAAGTGGGTGTGAAGTATTGAGAAAGAAAATACCGGATCTTGCAAGAGAATTTGGAATACGGGTAGCTGGTTTGATCTTGTCTTGAGGAGAGCAAGGATATCTAATCGATGAATATGGAGAAATCCACTTCAAAAAACTATGAAATCTTGAACATGCCGAATCCATACATAGAAACGGAGGCGTGGATTTTAGTGTTGGAATTCTTGTTCCATTGTATTTCATTGATGGTTTCGTTCTCCGCGATGTAGATTCAATCCATTCTTTTATATACAATTTATTTTTGTTCATTTTACTTTTGTTTTAGTTTAGTTTTGGATATATTCAATTGTATAGGATTTTCTAATTTTAGTTGTTTAGATAAAACTTTCATTATGAGTTTTAAGTCACGAATAGTATGGAATTTTTAGTAGTTGGAATTAGTTGATGCCAATTAAGCTATCAATCTCATGGGGAATGATACGGACTTACATTCAGATTTTACTACTTGTATGACTGTGCACTTGCGGAGTGTCATGGCCCGAACCCTTATTTTTAAATCATGAACATTAAGAAAATTTTTTATCAAACGAAAATGCCCTCAGTAACATGGGTGTAGAAGTGTAAGGCTCTTAAGTAGCTATATATTAATTTGAGGGTTTTAGTCTGTAGAGAAAGAGGCAGAAATGACAGGCCATGCAGAGTAGTAAATGCGAATGTGGTCGGTATCGGCAGGTGATGAGTATGTCAACTACGACTACATTCAGCACTAACCCCGGACTCAAACTCTGGTGAGTTTTATCTAAACAGCTGTGTCAAACTAAGCTTGAACAAATGTAGCGAAGAAAATAAAATTGCATATATAAAAATGGATTAAATCGATTTCTGTGAGAAAGCTAATCGGTGAAGCTCCCAATGAAGCAGTCACTTCGGCCGATTAAATACATTGCTGCATTCTATATGTAGTTTGGTTGTGTCCCGAATTTCTGATGAATTGGATTTCTCATATTCAGCGATTAGATATCACGCCTGCTCTCGAGGGCAAAGATCAGCGATTACACCATATTCCAAATTCTCTTGCGAATCTGGGTATTTTTCTTTCTCGATACTTCACGCCCCATTTCTGATGACGGTAGAACTTTTGCTCTTCTCAAATTTTAAGTAAAGTTTCTACCACTTGGTGATGGCTCAACCTCCAGATCTATGGGTTTTCATCCTTTCATGATTAGATCTAAGCTAACACGGGGTCAGGAACTTACCTTTAGATTAAGGTGAACTCTCTGATTATTTATATTGTTAAATACACCCTTCCAACTTCAATTATGAGCGAAATGGGGATTTATCAAAATGAACTCTCAGAGCTCAGCAGTTCATCAATGGTAGTGACTGCCAAAAGAATGCTCGGCTCTCGGAATCTCCGTCTTTGTGTCCAGAGGGGCATCTGGATATCGAGTAAGATACATTCCCTCAGTAGTATTAGGTGCTACTATTAGGAACTTATCCATTCAACGACACCAATTAGTAAAAACCGAACCAAATAGTTCTCCCATATTTGTGTGCGGAAGAGCGTAACTAAATGTAAAATCAAATCCAGCAATTGCACTTTGATTATTGCATTGCAGATTAAGAAATGGGCAGATCCACGTACACCTTGTAATTCTGATAATGCAGAGAAATGAATTCCAAAAATTTGTCTAGATTTCATAAATTTTCGAAGCGGTAATTCTAGAAAATAATAGAACTAAAAATCGGCTCTACTTTCGTCTCACGCAGTTTGCGATTCAAACGAAAATGAAACTAAAAATAAAAATAAAAATAAAAATCTACTCTAAAATATACCTTGAGTTCTCTTCTTTCCCTTTTAAGGTAGTGAGGGCTTGCACTCTTCTAAAGCTGTCTATTTATCTTGTAAAGAATTTCAGATAGAATCCCTAAAATGCTCGGTGGAACTCCAAAGAAAAGCCCGGCTCCTTGTCTGTGTATCGCGACCTCAAGTTGATGTCACGACATGGACTTCTCTTGATTGCTCGTGATCAGTCGCGACCTCTTTCCTTAAGTTGCAACCAGTTTGTCTAGCAACTGCTTTGATCAGTGGTCACAACATCGTTTGTGGTCGCGACCTCATTCTTCGATGTTCCTTCGATTGTTGATGTCGCGACCTGGTTACATGTCAGCGACATCATTGTCTTTCTATTCTTCCGAACTACGATTAGACATTAGTTTTAGTTTGTGAACACTTTTCTGTTTGTATGATGACTTCATGTTGTGACTTTGATTTCTTGGTCGCAATTGTGTTGGTGGTCTTCTTGCCTTCATATGTTTCAATTTTATGTCGCGACCTCATGATGATGTCGCGACCTCTTTTGCTTCCCATTTCTTTTCTTAGTTTCAGCTGGGTTCTACGTTCTGACAAATTTCCTCCTTCCCACCTATTTTCCTGATCGCGACCTCAGGTGGTATTCATGTGCTCTGTTACTATTACCTTAGCTCTTCTTCAGGTGGCGACCTTAATGAGTGAAATCAGCGACATCATTTTCTAATCCTTGATTTGTAAGGTCACAAATTCGAGTTCTTGGCAAGTTAGCCTGTTGGCTGGGTTGCGACCTCCTTCCGAGCTATTTTTGGTTGCACTTTGAATCTTCTGTTTTTAAATTAGCGACATCATAATTGGTGTCGCGACATGAAATGGAGCCTTGCATTTTAAAACTAGTTTACAGCCTCTTTCTTTTTAAAGTCCTCTCACGGTGGCTTCATAGGCGGATCCTTGTCGTGACCTCGAGTGGTGTCGCGACATCATTCCTTATCCTTTTGGCGTCGACATCAAAGTGTTGTCTCGACATGAACAACTCTTATTGATTCTTTCGCTAGTCGACCACGTTTTCTTTGCGCCAACCTCCTTCTTTAAGTCACCACTTCCTTGTTCCAAGATTTTCTATTCTTTCTTCAGCCGGGTGTTGATGTCGTGATTTGGAATGTTTGCTCAGCGAGCTTCTGTCATGACAAATCGCCGGTTGTGACATCAATTACCTTTGTAATTTGGTTTCTTGATTTTTGCTAAGATTTGAGTTTTACTATTTGTATTTTCATGCAAAATGAAATTTAATTAAAATATCCACATTCGTAAACAAGTAACATTTATCGTAATATACTCGGAAAAATGGATTAAAATCTAATGAGTTTTGGACTCATCGGCTACGGTAATTTTTTGTCTTTGTACCGGTATTTCTCTGCAAAATAAAAACAAGAAATAAAATAATTAAAAAAATAATAATAAAAAAATGAAATTTGAAGATATCAAAAGAAGATTTTAATTAAAAACTAAGATAAAATAAAAAATACTAAAAAATAAAATAAATTAAAAATTGGCGATAAAAAGAAAACAAAATTTTATTTCTTGATTTGGTCTCGGTGGATACCAGAAAAACCAACTCTACGATGGCTTTCGAATGTCGATCATGGAGGATCAAGGAGGGATATCTCCTCCTCTTACGCCAGAGTGGCGAGCGACAGGGCTTCACTTGTTGCCAGATTGGCTTATACGGGCTCTTGTCTTCCGGGTTGATAAGGTCAGCCAGAACCGTGAAATATGTGATGGATGATAAATGGAGGCTGAATCCATGCGATTGGCTGCCGGAAATAGATGGAGCTTGGAATCGATGCGGGAGGACTTGATCCCCTGATTGAAAGTTTTCAGGGTGTGTGATCATGCCACTTCTTACCTTGTCATGCAATTTTGGAATTGAAGTAGGCGTGTTTTCTCGGCTCTTAACTCATCAATCTCGGCATTTCTTTTAGGCCCTTCGGTTCATATCCATGTTCAAATTTCGTATTGCCCACCATGCCTTGTATTGGAATTTCTGCGGTAAATAGCCCGAAGCCTTGCCATAAACTAAGCGACTCTGAGGGACATCTGCAGAGGATGGCCCAACATATCTTTGTACGTATGCCTGATGGTCTAGAAGCTTGAGACCGGTCCTTCTGTTAGAATTAACCTTTCATCGGGATGGTCTTTATTCTCACAATTGGCTGACTCCACTTGACCATTGGTTTGAGGATGATACGGGGTGGCTACCTTGTGCTTAACACCATATTTGGATAAGAGGTTCTCAAAGGGTTTGTTACAAAAGTGAGAACCTCCATCACTGATAATTGCTTTGGGAACTCGAATCTAGAGAAAATGTTCTCCTTTAGGAATTTTAGCACTGCTTTGTGGTCGGTACTTACGCATGTGCTTCTTGACCCGTGGACCGTGGTCATACAAGGATGTAAGCATGGCCCGAAGGAAGTAGGAAATGGTCTCGTGAAGTCGATGCCCCATGCATCCAAGCGATTCAGCTACTAAAATGGGGTTGAGGGCATCATGTGGTGAGAAATCTTTCAGTCTTTGGAACTTATCACACTGCTTGCACATGGTGTAGGCATTCTTAAGCAATGAAGAAAGGCGATAAAGCGAATACGGCACTTTTCATGGCTATTTTACGTGAGCCGAAGTACCCTCCACACACTATCATGGCAATGGTGAATCCTTCCTGTTATTCTTTTGGCACACATTTCCTTGATATCTGTCGACAATACTTGAACAAAATCTGACTCCTCGATAGATGCAGACCTAGTTAGCGTGTAGACATACCATGGTGCTATACTCCTTTGTCGGTAGAGACTCCTCAAGAAATTCATCAAATATGGAAGGGTTGTGGGTATTGTGCGCTATAGTTAATCTGGAGAGATGATCGGCAACAACGTTCTCCACACCCTTCTTATCTCTAATCTGGATGTTGAACTCTTGTAGCAATAGAACCCATCTAATAAGCCGAGCCTTGGAATTCTGTTTTGTGAGTAGATATTTCAATGCTGAATGATCTGTGAAGATTACAATATCTAACCCAATCAAATAAGATCGGAACTTATCTAAAACATAGACCACTACTAGCAATTCTTTCTCCGTAGTAGTGTAGTTTCTCTGAGCTTCATTTAACGTTTTGCTCTCATAATACCACATACGGCTCCTCTGCTCTCTGTCGAGAACCACTCATTGCGGGTCTGACATCGCATTACCTCAAAAGACAGGAGTGCGATCGGGGGCTCTCATAATGGGTGTTAGTAGTCAAAATATGCCTTGGCTCCTCGAACCCCTTTTCTGATTGCATCCAAACAAACTTTTTGCATCTTTTTCAAGGAGCTTGTAGAGCGGCTTAGTAATTTCGAGAAGTCTCGGATGAACCTGCGATAGAAGCACATGTCCCGAAGTGTATACATCTTCACATTAGGAGATGGCAATTTCGAGATCAATTCTACCTTGCCTTTATCACTTCAATTCCCCTCGGAAATGATGTGCTGACACTATGCCACGATTTACCGTAAAATGGCATTTCTCCTTTTTGTTTAGTACTGAGTTCTTTTCGATGCATCTGTGGAGAGACGGTTCCAAATGGAGCCGAGGCATTCATGAAACTCCCAATCAAGCTGATATATCATCCATATAAACCTCCATAATACGGCTCCACCATATCCCTTTGAAAATGCGGGCATCTGTGGCTGAAAGTGGTACAGGCATTGCATAGACCGAAGGGCATCCTCTATAGGCATGTACCAAAGGACAGTGAAGTGGTCTTGCGTCATCAATGACGATTTGATCGAGGAAATAGCGGAATACCCATCTAAAACGATGAGGGATGCCTGATACTCTCTCTAGGAAGTGGTCCATGAAGGTAAGGGAAAGTGATCCTTTTCGCGTCACCTCATTCAGCCTTCTGTAGTCGATACACACCCTCCAGCTTGTAGTAAGTCGGGTGGGCATTTCCTCTCCTTTCTCATTGAGCACAGTAGTAACCCCTGATTTCTTGGGTACTACTTGGATTGGACACCAGGCTATTGGATATAGGGTATATGATGGAAACATAGCAATTTCAAGCACTTCCACTCGTACCACCTCTTGCATATCTTGATTCGGTCTCCTCTGTGGTACATCGAGACCGCTTTTCGATTCCTCTTCTAAGTAGATATGATGGGTGCATACGGTGGGTTGATGCCTTTCAAATCGAAAATCTTCATCGGGTGCTTTCTTGCTCTATGTGGAGGATTTGAAGCAAACTAACCTCCTGTGGGTGCTCCGATAGTGATGAATAAAATCACTCTTGAATGATGCATTTTCCTCCAATGCATATTTCAATTAACCAGGTAGGAGCTTAAGATCTAACTGTGAGGACCATGTTCCTCACTTCGATAAAGTAAATTAAAACTTCCAGCCTTTCTTCTCCATTGCCCATGCGGTAGCCCTCGCTTTAAGAAGCTCCTGGCAGTGTTATCCTATCAACCAACTCACTGGTTAATACATCTTACACAAGCAGCTCATTTTCTTGTTCTTCAAGGAATGGCCTCCCATCGCTGAAACCTCTTCAGTCATCCTCACATTTGGTGCATGTGCTTTTGCTGAGATGGAAGATATTGAGCTCTAAGGTCATATTCCCAAGAGTTATTGCATCACCCCATTCGAAAATTAATGATAAGCATTGAAAGTGGCTGAAGTAGCGGCTACCGAGGATGATTGACACATGGTTAGCCCCTACTACGACCGGTTCGGTATCAAGCACTACAAAATCCACTGGATAGTAGAATTTGTCCACCTAGATCAAAACATCCTCAACTGTCCCCTTTGGTATTTTGATGGACCTATCGGTACAGGAACACAAAGTGATAGTGGTTGGCTTAAGTTTTGTATTTGCTTATACATGGAAAAGGCGTAGATTAACACTTGCTAAATCTAGCAATGCCTTTTCCACTGAAATTATTAGCCCTATGTTGCGGTGTAAGACACCGGGATCTTATACTTCACGGGAGTCTTGCACTTTCAATGATGGCACTCACCTTTCAGTCAAAAGGCCTTTTATTCACATTAAGGCCTCTTTTTGCAGATGCATAGGTCCTTGAAAACTTTGCATGCGTTGGGACTTTCTTGATCATATCGAGAAGAGGGATGTTAACCTTCACCTGCCGTAGTACTTCTAAAATTTCAGTTTGGTTAACTAACTTTTTGCTTTTTCGAAGTGCTTGTGGGAAAGGAAGGGGTACACTGTGTTTTACCTCTTCCCCTGTTGGTTGTTCTTCCTCTAGTGGTTCAACCATTATGGGAGCTTTCTTGGTTGGGTTTGGGGCTGCGATGCCAGTTCTCTACCACTTCGACGTTACTACTTCTTTGACTTCACTCCAATTCTTGCATTGGGATCGCGGCTTTATCTTATCGTTCCCACGGGTTTGCGTATGCAGGAAGCGATTTCCCTTTCGGGACCACTGCTTTGCTAGTTAGACAACCTCGAAATGGAACTTTGCAAGTTGTCATATTTGTTGAAGTCGAGAATGCATATTGTCTCTTTTCTTGTTGAGTAAGCTCTCTACTGTCTCAATTTTCTAATTAGTTTGAACATCGACACCTTTATTCCTCCATAAAGGTACCCTACTACCTTGCTTAAATTGAGTGCTTGCTCGACGGGAGAGAGGTGGAGGCTGGCTGGCTGGCTGTCTTGAGGAATTGAGCTAAGCTATTGTTGTGCTCCTTGGAAACATATGCGGGGTTTTGGCTTCCATGATAGGTTTGGATGATTCCTCCAAATTAAGTTATAGGTGGTATTACCATATGGGCATTGTGGGATGGCTTATTTTTGACTGGAGCGTGGGCATGCTCTTGCGTCAAATCCCTCGGCTGAAAGAACCATTGGATGATGCTCCCCAAGATGGCTACTTGGTGTGATTAAAGCAGTGGGTGAGATGCGAGAGGCCGGTTCGATCCGCTACTTGTACTTCATCGCGATTTCTCATTTCAATCTCCTCGACCTTCGGTCAAAGTGGTCGAGTTTTGCTTTCATCTAGTGTCTTAGGAAAGCCATAAATGCCTCCTCTTTGGTGGGTCGAAGGCCTCATTTTCAGCCTCTCTTGGATTCGGTTCGTCCCATGCCTTGGAGGTTTCGGCCACATAGTTCAAAAAGTCCATGGCTTCATCTGGGTGCTTGCTCAGGAAGTCCCCTCCACACATGGTTTCCAGTAGTTGCTTCATGGCCAGAGACATACCATCAAGTGAAGTGATTCCTGAAGCATCCATGTATCCAAGCTCATGGGGTGGACATTACCGCCGATGGTGCTCCGTGAACCTCCCGACAAGCGATAAAACTACTCATTATTGTGTAGAAGTAGGAGTAAAGTGTAGATTGCCTCTTTCAAATGTTGGTCTTGGTTGTCTGAATTTTTCTTCAAAGTGGCAAGTTCGACCCGATTTCTAATTGTTCTCGGCCTCGGTGGGGTGGAGCAAATCTTGGCCTTGTCTTTCAGTGTCAATGGAAATGCTTTTAGCTTAAGCATGTCCATGTCAGACACACCTTCTTTAAAAGTTGTGCAGACTTCCTCGAACTCTCGGATATGCGTATATGGATTTTCATTCTCCATTGCATGAAAAGTGGGAAACCACGAGGGCATCGAATAGGGTCTTCTTACCACATCATCAGCCGGGTGTTAGATGCGGGAAGGTGCACTAACTCTAGGAGGTGTATGTGGTCCCTCGTTGACTTTATATCTTAGTAAGTTTGTGGAGCTCCTTGCGACTTTCTTTGTTCTTGGTGAGAGATCCATTTGCTCTTTGTGCCTGCTTGACTTCACAACCTTGTTCGATTGGTGTACTAACTCTTTGCAATCTACTGATATATCCCTATCCCAGTGTTACATAAACACACAATGAAACAAAGAGACAAAACGAAGAACAGCCAGAGCTTGTAAGATGTCAGTGTTAAATTTAGAAATGGAAATGACATTATTCAAAAATAAAATAAAAAGCCAGCGGTGGCTATTGAAAGAAAGAAAAAAAAAAAAACTTAAGATTCTAAACAATGGAATTCAAAAGTTTAAAGTCACCGCTCACCATGTGAGATTACAGCCTCATGTTATAATATCTGTAATAAGGCACCATCCAAGCAGCCATTTGATTCTATACACATTAGGGTTGGGATCAACAATATTTATAAACTACTCCTCTTTGTAGCGTATTTCTTGCGAGTATAAGCGTCTAGGATCAAACACGAGGATGGGTTTTAGTCTTACAAATGATTTTTGTAATGAGTCTGATGGTGAGGCTTTGTTTAGATTCACTGGATTTGTACTCAAATAGTGATTATGTTCATGTGCTAAATGAAGAAGCGGAGTTTGAAATAAGATATAAAACGAATTCCTTGAGTTTGGGTCACTAGTTTGGTATGATAGGGTTCTTGAAAGGTGTCTCGGGTTATTTCCTCGCATTAGGGAAGATGACCTATAGTCATTTCCAAAAGCCAGGATCTTTGTTTAACTTTAAAAACCAGCCCTTAGTATATTTCTCTGAAACATAGCATTCTTGAGCATTCAATGTTCTGAAGCTGGAATACAGCATTTAACCTACTTCCAGTGGCTGTGAAATGACTAATGGATGTCGGTGTATCTAACACTAAGAATACCATGAACCACAAAACTTGCCGATGACCCAGACTGAAGAAAATTACATCGAATGGCTTTTTTAAACTGGTTTTGAAGTTTGAACATAAATACTCGTACTTGCTTAGTGAAATCACGAGAGGATCACTGCTGACATATCTGACCTACCTAGCAACCCTCCTGCTTGAGGTTTAGAGGCTTTAGCCAAACATCCCCTTTAGAGTTATCACATCTTCAAATGGTGTGTTTGGTTAAGAAAGTGAGAGAAAGAAGAGAGAGAAAGAGAGAAAGTGGAGGCAAAAAGAACGGGGGGCATGTCTTGGAGAATGCTTGAATTAAAGTTAGGTACAAAATGTTAGAGAGAAAATGACATATAGCCTTACAACAGTGAAAACGCAATCTAACTACTTCAGGATAATTATAGTGAGGGTAGAAAGAAGTCAACAGCCGGGGTTGTTTGTACCTGGCAGGGGAGCAGAGTTTTTCGCTCTGAGTTATTCACACTGGCAGTTTTCTCTGATAGCGAAAATTCGCTATCTCCTTTTTTTTTTTTTTGGCCGTTTTACTTTTACTTTTCTTAATATCCTTCTTTTTTGTAATTCTCAGCCTGCAATGGGAGAAATTGAAAATGTGCTTCAATGCTCTGGATTTTAGAGTTGTTTTATGCTTATAAAAGTTGATGAAGTGTGGAAACTCCTTTTGTCTTCATCCTTACCTCTTCCTTTAGACATCACACACTATGCACATTAGGTTTCAATTATAAGATGAAAAACTGCCTTGCCTCCTGAACCTTGCAAAAGTCCGGCCTAGTACTTTTAACCACCTTTAATAGGTTTGGATCCCTAAAAAGACCAATGAGACTAAAAAAAAAAAAAAAAAAGGTTGAAAGAAAAGAAAAAAGAAAATTTTGACACTTGTGAAGCAGAGCACGATGCGGGGTATATGGCAAAGTCTTGCAGAGTGCCCCTAAATGGCCCAGTTTAAGGAATGCCAGAAACTTTGTGCTGTTACATGGGTGAATGAGTGAATTTAGCAATTTGTAGGTCTTTGGAGTATCGAACTTATTAAAAGTGCGGGGTGAAATCCCGAAGAGTTGATTGTTAAGATCCTTGTGACGATGCCCTGTGATTGGTTGGGAGTCATCGATGGACCCCCAGTTACATGGACAATTGTGAATTCGATACCCTCGACATTGCACCTATATGGCAAGAAAAAACAAAGTTGTGAAATAAAGTGGTTCGATCTATTGGGGGGGGGGCGAGGATAGTTTAGCATACTATATTTGAAATCTAATCATGTTAACATGTAGGTTATTGTTGAAGGCTACAAGTTGGTTATTTAGCAGTGGAAATTCTTTTGATACTTGAATTTGCATAGTACATACTCTTCTTGAGACAGTCATTGGGCAGGATTTTGATGACTCTTGTTGAAGGTTGGGTTTTATCCCCTCATTACTTTTGAAAAACTTTTGTTTTGTGGATATATACGAATCATCTTGTTTTAGATTATTTCAATATTTGCTTAGCACTAACGGACTAGCAATGTGACGGTTGGGGAGTGATTACTACCCGAAAAGTGTTTATACTCATGTTTTAGCTTTTTATGTAGTAATTGGCATAATTATTTGATTGGCACGTAAGTACCTGTAAGGTTGCTAATCGATTTTGTGGCAAGTTTTGTTGTTTTTGGAAACTATATATCTCAAGGTGGGGTGATCTCCAAAGCATGAAGAGGCATAGTTGCGGGTTCGAGCTTCGAAGCTAAGGAAAATGAAGCCAAAGCTACGATGCATGACCTTGCCCGATTGTGAGGATTAGAGATTTTGCAACCTCGGTGAGAAATTTCACAAAGTTGTGAAATTTCGTAGACCATATGAAATTTCCTCGAACTTTCTGGCAATCTTTACTTTTGATGTTTTCCCGGTCCTCGTGTAAGAATGTTGAATTATGCACTTTGGTAATTTGTATTAACTATGGGTTGAGACCACTGAGCAAAGAAGATTTTTGGACATTCAGTAAAGTAGTTTTGGGGCTTCCATTTTTCTCTCAGTTTCTCTCTTCCCTTTCTTACGAGCCAAACAACCTCTCATAATAGGAGGAGTGACTAAACCCTTTGTTTCCTTGGAGTAAAGGAAACTATGTGAAGGTATCGGATGAAAAGGTGGGGTTTTCCATGTTTTTAACGGTATTTTCCCACCATTAATGGTTTTTTTTTTCAAATGTTGGTTTTAATCCTTCGGGTTACCTTGAATGGTTGTACTTTATAAGATTTTAGGGTTCAATGGATGGTTATTCTTCGATCCATTAACATTAGTTAGTTATCATTTGGAGTTATTGGAAAGAATGATTGGTGATGTTTTTATTTATTCAAATCGTGATTCGGATTCCTTCGAGTGACCTTGAATGGTTAGTATTTGGTAAGCTCTCGAGGCTCATTGGATACTTGTTGTTGGGTCGGTGATATTGATCGGGTTATCATTTATGGACCATTGGAAGGTGGTGAGAGATGTTATCCCGAAGACCATTAATGGGAAGCACATACCATTTTCAAGGATATTTATTTAGGGTTAGTTATTCTGACTAAACTAAGAACCGATTTGGGGAGATAACATAATATTTATCATCCCAATGACGAAAGGAAAATACCAGAGAGAAAACCCTTCTTTGCCTAAGGAACCTGAAACCTAGTGACTTGGAACTCCAAGGAATTTCTCATTTTTACATTTTATCCTGATTTTACTTTCTACATTATTTTTATTTTTATTTTCTCTCTAAAATCCACTATATTTATCACAACCCAAATATCCAAAATGAAATCACCAGTGTAAGCTTTATTTTTAGTCATTTTCACAAAGAAAATCCATTTCTATGGACGATCCTATAACCACTATACTATAGTAGCTATGCTATCTTGGTATGAAGGTATTAGGTTACCATTTTATCGATTAATACCCTACGGGGCGGCGAATCGGAAGCGGAGCGATGTGATATCATTTTAGCATTGCAACTTGAAAGAATGAGATAGTTAGAAATCTTGATTTTATTTAATTCGTATTATTTCTTATGGAAATTATTGTTTCTGAATATTAGTAGCTTGTACCCAAAAAAAGTGTTGTATCTTACTCTACGATTTCCATGAGACCCTCCCGGGTAAACCTACATGAGTATAGAGCAGTTATTTGGGGGTATGCTAGACTAACATTATGGTACTAATGGACTTTGAAAGATTACTCTGATCGATCACTAATTTACTCATGGTGTGAGGATTAGTTGGTTGATGTATTAGTTTAATTCATTAGAGTTTCTCTAGTTTGATAGAAATAGTCTTGATCCCATGTTATAGATCTAATCAAGGAGATAAAGTTTATTCAAAGTCGTAGGATGAGATACCAATTACATTAGAGAAACTGTGTTATCACGTCTGTGAGCCCGAAATTCTTGAGTCCACGGGGCAGTGTGAAATCTTGGAAAGGAAAATACCTAATTCTTAGAAAGAGGATTATATCCTACAATATAGCCGAAATATACCCTAGTCATTTTAGACATGTTTAGGGTATTTTGTGAGCATAATTTGAATGTTTCATAATTTAAATGCAAAACTGGAAATTCAAAACTGAATTTGTACAAGATACAAGGCATTTGTAATTTGACAAAAGGATAGAAGTCATAAGATAAGAAGAGTGTGGGCAAAATTAGAATATAGCATAAGTTGATTTGCAAAAAGGGAAGAACTTAAGGACTAAAGTGAAATAAGATGAAACTTAACCCAAAAAAAAAGGGTTTTTGGGAGCCAAACATGGCCTAAGGAAAAATCTTTGATTTAAGACCAAATTTAGTCTCATTTTGGGAAGAACTGTAGTGAAGAGAAGAAAGGAAGAAGAGGAGAAGCCAAAAAGAAAGGTAAGGATTTCTATGATTTTTGACTTTGAATATGGAAGCATGTGTATTTTGGACTTTGGTAGGGATTTTTATGGGTTCCCGAGCCTGGGGTTTAAGTTAGGAATTGATCTACTGACCTTAGGTTTGAATGAAATTGGAGTTGAAAAAACTCTAACTTGGTTAATATAGGCATGAATCCACTAATTCTATTTTGTATAAAGATGGCGGACTTTAGTGTGGGTTCTTGGACTTTTACCTAGGAGTTTGGGTATGTAAGTTCTAAACCACCACTCTGAAGATGAATATGGAATTAATTTTGATGTGTGTATTGAGTGAGTGGTTTGGGTGAAAATATATGGAAAAGGAAGAGAAAAACACAATTTTTGGGCATTTCGAGGGTGAATCTGGTACTGCAGCTGATGGTCTCGATTACCGTAAAATGTCACATCGACTATTTTGGACCCGATGTTCGTATTTTGGCCTAACTTAGTCATTTCTTATTCAATTTGGTGATTCAAGTTGCTGGTTAAACTAGACTTCAAGAAGAACAAAAACATTAAAATGATGCTAACTTCGGACTCTATTTGGCCTGAAATTCACTCAAAGTGGGGATATGTTCAAGCGATTTCTCATAGTTTGATCATAGGTAGTTAGGTTGTTTTAGGACATAACTCGGTTTCGGTGCTCGATTTGGGTGATTCTAGTTGGAGAACCCTTATCACCTTAGCTTCAAAGTCACGAAGAACGGGGGTTAGATATAGGTTAAGACATGAAAATGAGTATTTCAAACCTTAACTGATTTGGCATGAAATACCATAACTTGAGTTTGGATGATTCAGTGGAATGATTCAATTTAAAGTAAAGTATATTCATAAGGGCAGAATACATAGACTGAGAATTGTGTGATACATAGGGGTCTACCATACAAGAGTATATGAATGCCATATGGAGCAGGCATGAAACATGAACTTTGAATATGGAAGGAAATATGTCATGAACACATAATGTAGGTAGAATACTTAATTATGCTATCTGAATAAAAATAAATTCTATATAATTATTATCACATATAATTATAAGAATGCCTAAGACCGGTATTAAATGACCACGACACTTCTGTCTGCGTGGCGAGGCACGTCTCTATCAGTGCCCGGCACTCTTGCTAGTCTTCTGGCATACATTGCGATGGGAAGGCACGTTGATCAGTGCCGGCACTCATACAGTCTTCTGGAACACATTTACGGCGGGCACGGCTGACGGTGCTTGGCACTCTGCTAGTGCTACGACATACATTGCGTGGGAAGGCATGTTCGACCGGTGCCCGGCGCACTCACCGCTGAGTCTTCGCGACACTTACGTTGCGTGGGCATGCGTTCGACTGAATAATAACCCGACACTCTGCTGAGTCTTCACGACACTTATGTTACGTGGCGGGCATGTTACGTCGGTGCTTGACCTGCAACGTGCTCTGACACCTCAATCGCGTATTATACCTTCAAATTGCCTTGCTGATATGTCCTACTCATTTCTTATTACCGTCTAGGTAATCCACGGTTATATGATAAGACTCTGAAAGAGTGAATATGGTAAAATGCGAATAATACTGCGGGTACTTGAATATGTTACAATAGTACCCTACGGGTACTTTTGTACAAATAAAATCTTTGTAGTACCTACAGGCACTTAAATATGATAAAATAAGTATAAGTTACGTAATATAAGTATAAGTCATTAGTACCTATGGGTACCTCGTAAATATGATTCTATGATAAGACTACGAATAAAGGAATAAGAGTAAAGAAATGAATATGGGAAAGATTCAGATAACACCTCTGGTGCCTCTATGCTCACAATTACCGTAGTACCTATTATACGTATCCGAGAAATACAAAATGAGTTCCGTAATACAAGTATGAATCCGTAAATACAAGTATATGCTCGTATCTCAAGAATAAGCTCTGTATCATAAGTATAAGTTCCATAAGACAAGTATATGATCGTAATACAAATTATAAGATCTGAAATACCAAAATGGCTAGTAATACAAGTATAATATCCGTAAGACAGGATATGCTCCGTAGTACAAGTACAAGATCTGAGAAGTACAAGTATAGAAGTAGTACTACGGTACCTTTCTTTATAATTCCTCACGAGAGATGCGGATAAGTATTAGTCGACATAAGAAGTTGATAGATATCTATTTTGGGAATGCAGACTAATTATAAGTCAGAGACAAGTATAAGAATAAGTCAGAATATATATGTTCTTTGGGAGATGCACTGCGTATACGTCGTCTGATACAAGTATGTGTCTTTTGGGAGATTTGAACAAGTAGTACGGGTATTTTCGTATAAGAATAAGTTCCGTAATACTATGGGTTAAGTAATACAAATATAATCTCTATAATACCTACTGGTATCTCCGAACAAATGTAAACTCAGTAGTATAAGTATAAGCCCTATGGTATACGTATAAACTTTGTAGTACCTAAGGGTACCTCTGTACAAGCATAAGTTATGTGAACTCATACGGGAGATCTGAGATAGACATAAGTACCAGTACGTGTATAAGTACCTCCGTATAAGTATAAGCTCTGTAACTCTTGAGGGAGATCAGAACAAGTATAAGCTTGAGATAAGTACCACCATATAAGTATATGTATAAGCTCAGTACCGCATACGAGGAAATCTATATAAGTATGTGTCCTACGGGAGATAAGTATCGATGGGTGTCTACGGAGATCGGAATAAGAATAAATGCGCCATAAGTGTAAGATACGAGAGTAAGTATAAGTTGGCTCTAAGTACAAACTTAGTACGTGAAGCGAGAGATCTGAACAAGAATAAGTTTGTTACAAGGATAATTATATATATGTAAATACATTATATATGAATTCCTGAAGATTATGAGATCTGTTATTGTTATATGTTTATTTTGATTCAGTATAAATGCATGTGTACCAGTATAAGTTATAAGATATGTTTCCCACTAAGCATAAAGCTTACCACGGGTTTTTAATCCGTGTAGGTACAGGACAAGACGTCCGAAAACTTCCATCTTCTTGGGCCGACACCTTTAGTAAGGGTTCCTTCATGTAGGTTAAGCGCTCCCCGGTTGTAAATGTTAAGTATAATTTTTTGTATATGTAAAATGGGTTTCGGTATATGTATATATTTTAATGGACACCACTCCGGTGGTAGTTCTTTTGTACATATCCAAATGATTTTTATTCGGCCACAGAAGTCTTTGTATACCCGCAGTGCGAGTTCGGCTACGAGAAAAAATAAAAATAAAAGCAATTAAGAGTCTAGTATATAGTCTTGCCCGAACTTCGGTTTGATGGCCATTAGATTAGGACGGGAGCTCCGAGTGTGACACTACAAGTAACTGATTAGACCCATGTGTCTAGAAGGAATATGGTTTTATAATTAGTGAAATGTATAGTATATGGAGGAATCCAAACTATACTACATTTCATCTTTGACATGTTCATATTTCAAACTGATGGCTGAACTATGTTGTAAAATGATACAGAAATTGATAATTATACATTGATCTATTTCCCATTGTGAACTTTATTCAATGAACTCTCAATTCCAATTCATTTTGGATTTTTGTTATAGTTATAAAATTTTAATCGGTCATTGTTTCTTTAGTTTAAACAAATCAATTTTGTACTTTTGATCAAATAGTAAGTATCTTAAGTAGTAGGGATAATTGATCTTTAGATCGCTAATTAGATCCTCATGGGAATGATATCTGGACTTAAAATCCACATTATTACTTGTATGACCTATGCACCTACAGAGAATTAGACGTAATATAAATTTGCAAAATTACATACATATTAGAAAACATTATTGTATAATTCTCTGTCATAAAAAAGTTTTTAGCGTCGTTCCCAAGGATTATACAATAGCCTTCTAGCAGTCATGTCAGAAATCACCACTGTAGGGGACTGAATAGTTATGAGCAGCAGTAACAGAAATTTGGTATATAGAAAAGGTCTTTTACAATTTTTTTGGCACCGTTGCCATGGATCTGAAAGAGAATTTAAACATCAATATTCCAAATAAAAGAAAGAATTGCTAATTTAGACATTTATCTATTTTATCAAAAATTTCAAAACATTTTAAAAAATAGTTTTATTTACTTGATAGATGAGTGTTGTAGACCATGTATATATCTGGAAATTTATTACATTACCAAATGACTATTATCTAATCCGTATGGCAAAAACATTGACCAATATCTTGACAAGGCTTCCAAAGACTAACTAAAATCCCCGGCAACGGGGCCAAAAACTTGCTAACCAATATCCTAACATGGCTACCAAAGGACTATTATCTAATCCCCGACAATGATTAGTGCCTTAATAGTGCTATTTTAATTTTGTTTATTGCTGAGTTTGAGCACTTTTGTGTACTAATCAACTTAATTAACTTGATTGGCATTAAGGTCCCTCTTATGCTTCGATGCATTTTGTAGTGGAAATTTTGTAGTTTTCTGGAGGCTAACTCTGCAAAAATCATTAGTCGACTCAGAATGATCAAGCCGAACTTAGAGCTACAGGTCAGAATCCAAAAGGAAAATGGAGCATAAAATAGAAGAAATTAGGTTACTGCGAAATTTCGTAGGTTGCGAATTTTCGTAACCTTTCCTCGATGTCTGTTGCCCCATTTGACCACTTTTTGTATCTTTTTCCCAAACTACCCTTTATGTAGTGTTGGTAGTTCATGTATTTTTGTAATTTCCCTTATTTTGGGCTGTATATAAGGCTCAGTCAAGGCTTTGTAAAGATAATCATCACATTATGCAATAAGTTTTGGTGCAAAAGCTTTCAACTATCCCCCTATTTTTCTTACTCTCATTTTATCCCCTTTTCTCTTACTTTCTCGCCTACTAAACACCCCCTGAGGATGACAACTCAGAGGATGGTTGGCTAAACCTCCCTCATCCTTGAAGAGGCTACTAGGATGGAGTTTTGAGGTAAACTAAGTGTCTTCTTTTAACTTGTAGTAGTTGATTCGCACGTAAGCGTGTAGCTAGGTGCTGCCAGGTAGCCCTAGCTCTTTGGAATAGTAACTCTAGAGATTAGAACTCGGGGATGGGTTTTCTTCGCACAAAATGATTTACAGTGATTCCAAAAAGGTGAATTTCAGTTTGGATTTTTAGTTTTGGTAAAAACAGTGGGGTGAAATGTTTGGAAACTGAAAATAAAACAAATTAAAATGTAAAATAGAACTCCTTGAAGTGTTAGGTCACTAGGGTCAAATTCGTAGGGCAACTGAGGGTTTCCACGGTCCTTTCCTCGCGTTGGGGAGGATGACCTATAGTCATTTCCTGAACCGGATCTTCATTTAGCTATAAAACCTAACCCTTGATAACTATCCTTTGAAAAATTGGTAATCACGAAGCATCAATGGTCTCGGCAGTGAAAAATAACTCTCCTTGACTCACCCTTGCAAGGGATCATAAATGATAAAATAACAAACATCAATGGATCTAACATTAAGCATCGAAAGGCCCCGGGTATCAAGTAATAACCATTGAGAGTGAATGCAAGGATTTAAACCTATAGTTCGAGAGCACCAGCGCAGGTAGTGCTACGTGAAGAACATGGAACCCCTCGATTTGCCTTCGAGGATCTTACTCCTAGCGACCTTCCCTTCAGGAGGAAAGGTTTCTAGCCTCATCCTCGAGTTGTCATCCTTGGAGGGTGTTTTATTGCAGAAAAATGAGAGAAAGTGAGGCGGAAGAATACGCGGGGAGAGCTGAAAGTTTCCCGCCACTCTATTGATGAGCAAAAAGATGTCCCCGTTACAGTGTTTTCTTGGGCTTATATAATGCCTCAAAACAATACAAATTACCAAAATCAACACAAGCAGTTAACTATTACAAGGACAAAATGGGAAGAAAAAGAGAAACAAAAATCAACAAGTCAAATGGGCAGCATGAAGGAATAGTCAACAGGGTGAACAGTGGCAGGAGTTGCGAAATTTTGCAGGTTGTGAAAATTTCTCCAAGCGTGCCAAATTCTTTGCGGCTCGATTTCCATGCATTTACGCTCTTCTTTCCTTGGTTTCTAATCTTGCAATGCTAAGCTATTAATTCTTGGTGCTTTGATCGGCTCAGCAATTTTGGCATAAATAGCTTACAAAACTACAAAATTAACCATAGCGCGATGATAGAATAATAGGGACCTTAATGTGAAGCTCGAGTTAATTACGCGGCGATTAGTACGCCAAAAAGAAGTTAACAGCTCTGCGATAAACGAGGTTGGCGCCTGCGAGCGCTGTCGTGATTAATTGTCATTTATGTTTATATCTTTCACTTTGTGGGTTTTTAAATCCTTTTGATGTATCTGGTGACGGTGCTGGCAAATACATTGGGAGTTCGATGGATCTTGACTCTTTGAATCATTGAGATTAGTTAGTTTTCCCATTTATTTTGTCATTGTAAGGTACATTAGGAGATAAAGCTTCACTATCAGAAAACAGTGTAGCTAATAAATGCTGCATCTAAAAGGAAAAATTAATGGGGTTGGTTTTATAGCCAAATGAAGATCAGGTCTGGAAATGACCATAGGTCATCCTCCCAGCGAGGAAAAGGACTTGGGGACCTCTCGGTTGCCTAGAACCTGAAACCCCGTGCTTGAGGCTTCGAGTTATTTTTACATTTTATTTCCATTTTATTTGCGGTTTTCAAATCACCCGATCTCACTTCTTTTGAAAACCTAAATCGAGTGGAAATTCACCTTTTGAACCCGACTGATGTTATCTTGAAGAAAACGTCCTTGTGTTTGATACAGAGCCACTATCTTGCGTTAACATTGCTCTGACGGTAGGAGGAAATAAGTTTATAAGTTTGTTGATTCGACATGCTTACCCCATTAGACACGAATCAAATGGTATTTATTCTTAGAACGGTCTTAGTCTGAATGTTGATTTGTTATACTTGTGATCCATATCACCAATCTTGAGCAGAAATTTCAATCCTTTTTGTCTTTACCTTTATTTCTCCTAGTAGTTCATTGTTAGGTTGATTCAATTTTATAGTGTCTACATACAATTTCTTTCTTTTTAATCTTAATACTTGATAACCTTTTATTGCTTGGTTTCGTTTCTTCTTTGTGTTTTGTGCTTTTTCATAGGAGTTTATGCACCAGCCGGGATAGGAACACGGGAGCGGGTTAGAGAAAGGACAGTGCTCCACAAGAAAAGGTTGTGAAGTGAAGCGAACGGTCGATAGATGGAGCCTCCACGAGGAACAAATGAGCCCGATAGGGGATCTGAGAGGACTCCCAGTAACATAGGACCATGAGGGACCATATGCACTCTCTAAAGAGTAAGTGCCTCGTACATTGTGCTCCCCTCCTCTAGAGGACATAATTATCATTCTACATTGTGCTGCTCACCACTTTCCATGGGATGGAGAGTAGAAATCACATTCACACGTCAGGGAGTTCGAGGAAGTATCTGTCTGTGAGGACATCTCGATGGTCCGATGGTAAAGTTCTTCCCTGGGACTACGAAGAATGAGCTAAGATTTGGCTCAACTCCACACAGTAGAGGACCATCAGAAATTGGCGAGACATGCGCGAGGCTGAATTTTGAAGAATTCTTTAGCACCCGCAAGGGACAATAGTCGAGCGGTTACACCTTTATTACGAAAATGAAATTTTACCGGTGCGAGGAGAGGTACTGAAACCATCAATGCTTGTCACTCACCATGGCTTTGATACTTAGATGCTGGTCATCCTTATATGAATGTCTACTATGAAGCGATTGTTGAAACTATGTGTGGAGGGACTTCGTAATGTAAATCGAGAAGAAGCCATGGATTTCCTAAATTATGTGGCTAAGACATCCAAAACATGGGATGAACTCGACCTGAGCGAGGATGAGACACGCAGCCCGATTTAAAGGGAGGCATGTACTCACTCACGGAGGGCGTGGAGATGGAGAAGTAGCTATACACCTTAGGTAGAAGGTTGGAGGATCTTGAAATGCGAAATCAGCATGAGGTGAAGCGGTGAGCGGGGCATCCCATGCTGTTGACCTTGCTTCATTTATCAGTCTATTGAGCATCAAGGAGAGCACTGCCCAATTGTTCCTTCAGTAAGGGATATGATGGCTCAACAAGCCAATGTTGTGAAACTATCTGACCTGACCTTTTGCTTCTCGAAGCTGCCTATAACCCAGCGGAGGAACCATCTAACCTCTCTTGGAAACCAGCCTCCCACACCTGCAGCCTCTTGTCTGACATCGTATGGTTCTTCATCTGACCAGCCACCCCTTATCCTCATCCCCGATTGAGCAAAGCTATCATGAACTCCTCTGAAAAAACCTTCATTTAGAGACGGGACGATTCCATCATAATCATACAGAAAGCAATTCCCGACGGTTCGAGGCGAAGCATTCGATCTTATAGTATGTGATTTTGGCCGTCTCAATCGTCACCGATTAGAGAAGAAAATTTAGTCTCTAATCGAGAGCTTCGGATTAAGAAAACAGTTTTCTTCTCTAAATTAATAATTCCCGAAGGCGATTTAGTCTTTTGTCGAGCGGAATTTTGATCTCAAATTTAGATCTCTGAAATGAGACGGATTGATTCCATCTCGATTAGAGGCGGAATTTCGGTCTCTGAAATTCCGTCTAAATAGAGGCGGTTGATTAAATCTACGATTAGAGACAAAATTTTCGGTCTTAAATTCCGTCTCTAAACAGAGACGGAATTTTCGGTCTCAAATTCCGTCTCTAAACAGAGACGGATTTTCCAGTCTCCAGTACAGACGGGAATTTTGGTCGCCTATTAGTCTGTTTAGAGGGACGGAATTTTAAATCTCAAATTCCGTCTCTAAAGCAGGGAGCCAGATGATGGAGTCTACGATCGGAGGGCGGGAAACGTTCAGTCTCGGATGGGAGCGAAAATTTAAGATCTTTAAAGCTAGTCTCGGATGCGAGAGACGGAAAAAATTCAGATCTCTATTCTAATGAGAGGACGAAAAATTTTGTTCCTATTCTGTCTATATATACTAATATTTTTTGTTGACATGTTTTGACTTTTCTTACCGATCTTGTTGTCATTCAAAACCAATTATATTAAATCATTAAGATGTAGTTTAATAGTTAAATTAATAGATATCATTAAATAAGTTGAAATAAAATGCTAATTCAAATTATAAAATCAATAGTATTCTTAAATAATAACTAAAATGGTAATATTAATTGTCAAATATAGCTATTGATCATTGTCACCCTGAAAAGCGACCCATTGTGATTTCATCTGCTCCTGCATCTGTCTTTGCATCTCCTGTATTTGTTTACACATCTTCTCTTGCATTTTTTGGTTTTGCTCCTGTATATTTTCATTTTGCTCTTGTATTATTTGGTGTTGGTTGATTAGTGCCCAAAAAGTGATATTTTGAGCCCTATTAAAGATAGGTTTTGAGTCTTTTCTTGCTAATCATATGAATGAGCGATTGACGTGTGCGGGTCCACTTAGTACCCACTTGACCCCATTTCGAGTTTGTTTTGGTAATTTTGCGAGGTTTTTGCAAACCTCGACCAATAATTTCAAGTTTGATGCCAAGTTGGTCTTGAATCTTGATTCCGCGAGTGATTCATCAACGAAATGAAGAAATGTGAAGTGGAATTGATGGAAGGATGATGCGGTGGCAAAACAGGAGGAAAGCAGATTTTCTCTATGCATTGCGAAAATTTTCTTGGGATTAGTAAAATTTATAATCATGTGAAAATTCACTTGATCTATGATACCGTATAAAATTTTAAATAAGCTGTGAAATTTAGCTAGCCTAATGAATGCTTGTTCACTCATGAAATTTTTATTTTAAGCTATCTCTTGTGAATTTTATTGTCTTTAGCAAAATTTAATATACTAAGCAGAAATTGCCATAGTAGAATCCATTACAATGTTTGTCTTTTTGATTCCAAACGACTACATTTTGAATTCTAGATACCATTTGTCCTATTGTATTTATATTTAGGCATTTTGTCATTCCACTTGGGGTTCAGCTATATAAGCTCCTACAACTGTAACCCCTTCTTTTCCATTTTATCTGAGTTTCTACTTGACTTTGGTTTTAGGTTTTATTTTGCTCTCTTCTCTCTCCTCTTTCTCTCATTTTTCTCGTTTGCCAGACCACCCACTTGAGGATGTGACTAGGGATGCTTGACTAAAGCTAAAGCACAGATGAGGTTGCTAGCGGTTTTGAGACTCTGCGGGTTGTCCTCATGCTTTAAATAACCATAGTCTTGCATTTATGGTTCCAAACTTTCCAAACTAGGGTTTAATGCCATTTAATGTCTTCTTTCTTTGGTCGATACTTGTCATGCTTTAGGGTTCGATGCATTCTTAATGGTAGATGCAGCGACATTCTTCAGATGTCATTTACTGAGCCGATGAAATGAGTTAATGCTGGGGTTTCAAAGCCCAGATAGGACATTGATGTGTGTTGGTGACTCAAATAGGGTGGTTCTAGGGTTAGGTTTTATAGCTAAACAAGAAGATCTGGTTTGGCTTGATATATGTATTATTCTGTGCGAAATAACTTGAGGACATATGCCCCCATGTTACCAAGCTAGTATTGAAGCCTTCAAGGTTACCATTTCACACTTCGGTTTAAGTTATTTCGGTTATCCGATGGAGCGACTGACTCCACATTTTTAGCAATCAGAAAATCCAAACAAAAGTCTCACCACATTTTCAAACATTAATGCAGTCATTCGGTAGGAACTCATCCCGTGTTCGACCACAGGCAGCTATCTTTGCAGTAGCTTGACTACGCGATGGGGCTATAGGAAACAAATATTGTTGATTAGGATCACCACCTGCAGGTAGCACGAATCAAATGGCGTTGTTGCTAGGGATGGTGCAGGCTTCACGAATATTGAGTTGATATGTACTTGTAATCCACATTACGAGTGTTGGTGATAACTTCGATCCCTTTTGAATTTCATTTGTTTGAGCTGAGTTTTCTAAGCGATTCTTACCTTTATTTATTTTGGTCAGTTTTAATTTATTATTTCTTGACCTTTTGTGGCTTTGTTTGTGTTCTTTGTTTTCATTTTCATAACGGGTGTTTATCACGTGCTTGGGACGAGAGGATATCGGTAGATTGCGAGTAAAGTGCACCGAGTTGAGCAGGAGGCGTGAAATCGGTGTGCCTGATGACCCAAAATGGATCCTGCACGAGGGCAACAAAGTCGACAAGCACCCCTGCCAGATCGACTGACATGCAGTCGATGAGGGATCACGTACACCTCTAGGTTGGTGCTCCTTCACCGCATCATACCTCTGGCGAGGGGATGTAGCGGTGAGACCACACCTAGTGCTTGCTTCCGCGTTTGTGAGCCTGGAGAATGAAAATCCATGTTACACATACGAATTTTGATGTGCATAACTAGGAGGTATAAGCAGATATGGAATTGTTGAAGTTAGAGCATTCGGGTCAGCCTGAAATAGCCAATATGGCTCAATTCAAGGCGAGGCAATTTAGAATTAGTAGAACTGAAGCGAGTTTTGAAGAAATTCTTGATCTTGACAAGACCAGCGGTTGAAGAGGCAGTCTACGCCTTTCGGCACATGACGATGAGAAATGTCGGTGTTGGGAGAGGTTCATGGAATGGCATCAGTGCGTATCCCATATGGTTTTGATATGGATCTTTGGTAGAATCATTTCTATAATAGTATGTCCCACATCTGAAGCAGTTGCTAGAAACCATGTGTGGAGGTGATTTTGAGCAAATCGAGATGAAGCCCATGGACTTCTTGAATTATGTGGCTGAAATTTCCCAGGAGAAGCTTGGGATGACAGAATCCCGAGAGCGAAAGAATGAAGCATTACGACCCACCAAGGGAGACATTTGCTACTTTTCCGAAGATATGGAAATGAAAGCAGAATATCAACCTAGCTAGGAAAGATGGAAGCGGAAGGAAAAACCATGAAGTCTGGCGATGGCCGAAAATCTTGCCGCGAGGCGATCAATTATCGATTGTCGACCTTGTCCATCGAGGAGAACACTATCCGAATTCCCCCTCAATGAAGGATTTGATGTCAGAGCATGCTAATGGTAGGCGATACAAGCCCTGACCCGATGCGTCAGGTATGCGTGCAATTCGATTGGAAGAATCGCCTAACCACTCTGACCTAATCCCCGCATGTGCCACGGTGCCAAAGCAACGGTTTGGTTCCTCATCTCAACTTGACCACCACCATCATCTTCTCTGTTGAACGAAGCTATATTGAATTTGAGCAAGGTGGTAAATGATTTTGTGGAAAAGCGAAGGATGTCTGATTAGCCTGAGGTGATCTTTGTAAGAAATACGTTGAGCGAGAATAGGTGGGGCTTAGAGAGCAATCTTAATCGAGAAAAATTGACTGACTACGGTATTCAATCACAAAGATCAACAATTTCTTTGGGAGTCTGAGGAGGAAGGTTCCTTCCCCGAACATTGCAAATCGAAAGGAGTCCATGGGGTAGGTTCATCCGACAATTCGAGGATGGATGAAGTAAATATATCACTCCCGGGAGTGGAAGAAATAGAGCAACCGGTGCCATATTGTGAAGAAACATGCCAAGGAAAAGAAATTTGAGCTTCAGAGTAATGTCAGTGAAGAACCGTGAAGAAAAAACATGCCCTCCATTTCCCGAACTTAGAGAGCGAAAAATCCCAAACCAAGCTAAAATTTGGGAGGTGCTAAGGCCAGTGAAGGTGAACATTCAACATGACATTGTGCGCGAGGTCCCGACTTATGCTAAGTTCTTAAAGTCGTACTTGCAGTCGAAAGGTTGGGCATTGAAAGAAATCCTTCACGGCCAGAAGCCAGTCGGTGTAATCAGTGAACCGAGTCAAATACGAGGATCAAAGGGATCCCCATGATATCGATCGACATTGATGGGACTTGCTAGACAAATACTGTTAGATTTGAGGCGGTGTCTTAAACCCTCTTGTCATGCTCGATTATGCGATTGGGTTTAGGGCTGAAACCTACGACATCACTTTGTCATTGGGTGATATTCGATGAAAATTCCTAAGAGAATAGTTGAGGATGTCTTGGTAAGGTGGATAAATTCTACTACCCGGTAGACTTTGTAATGCGATCGCAGAGCGATAGCAAAATGGGCCCGATCATGTGCGATTATCTGGGAAGACCATTTTTTGGCCCGCTGCCCGATACAATAATCAATTCTTAGAAATGGAGTCATGCGGCTCACATTTGGCAACATGACATTGGAGCTCAATATTTTCACTTGAGTAACAAGCACAAGCTAGTGGAAGATGACAAGGAAGGGATTGATGAAGTTTGCTCAGTTGGTCAAAATGCAGGGGAACCAAAAGCCCCCAAACTGCAAGCAGTTGATTGGGAGTTGTCTGCATCAGTCACCCCAGAGTCAATAATCAACCCAAAATCACCCAGTGAGAAGAAAATCAACACAAAGGAGCCAAGCATGAAGGCTGCTGATGCAAACCCCGCTGCCCAGGGGGTTAGGAGCTCCTCCTCACCGACCCTCCATAGGCCCATCGATTAAATCGATTGGTTTTGGTGTCCATTGAAACCAAGCAATGACTCAAAAAATTTTTTTGTTTTGTTTAAAATTGGTCAATTTTCATAGTTGCCATTTTGGCAACTTTCCTTTAGTAGCCTAATTTTAATTTTATTTTACCTTTATTCTTAGGTTTTACGATAAAAATAATTGTTATTTTGCTTTTGTTTTTTAACTGCCTAAATCAAGAATTTTATTTTTATCTACAGTAGTTCGACGAATTTCAGCTAAATGGTGAAATTGGTCATCGTGACTCTTAGGCCACGGACTCTTCGATTTACCCAATGATTTATAAAAAGGAGGAAACCATTCATCTTCATTTCTTTAATCCCGCCCCACCAAGCCTCTCTGGCCAGGTGTGCTCCCGGTGCGCCGCCCCGATAGTCATTGTCGAGCCCTAAATACGGCCCTTTTCCCAAGTGCCGCTTCTCCCTGTCGCCCTTGCCGGACCGCGTGCCGTGCCACAGCCCTCGCCGTGACACCTGCTCTCACCAGAGCCTGAGACACATCAGTGCGCGCCCTCGCCAGCGATGCTCGCACTTGTGGCCTGGCCCGATCCGCGGCTAGCAGAGCCACGAATCCCGGCCCCAGTGGCGCAGTGCACTACTCCGGTTATCGCCTGCTCTGCCACTTATAGGCTCGACTCACGGACATGGTCGTTACCCGGGGTGATTCTGGCTTGAGCCCGAGTCGAATTTGAGCGGAGCGCGGCGATGCGGTGTCCATTCTTGAGGCCTTCATACGAATCGCGGCCTGTAGAGGCCCGATTCTTGAATCACGAGGGCCTCGAGAGTTCGGGGTATCATACTAGGATAGGACCGGGCCCGCTTCCGGTGCCTCGGGAAACGACGTGGGAGACTCAGGCCCTCCCAGCGAGCCGGGCGTCAAGCGGAGTCCTCGACATCTCGGCCTCGGCCGTCACCTTCCTGTGAAGGAGAGCACATCGCCCCATCGCCGGCGGCCTCGAGATCGGGCGTCCATTGTTCCCGGGACCCCGATTAGGGAATGTAGATACGACGAGAGACCATGGGGAGACATATTCGATGTGCAGCCAATGGCCGTGACCGGTTCGGAGACTCCATGAGGCCCGATCACCTGTGAGGACTGTTGCCATTTATGACAGGCGGTTTGTATCCCGGGTAGTGTAGCCGGTTTTACCGCTCATGACTTCGAGGGTCTGGAGTCGCTGAGCTCAGTTCACCATTGGCGATCGATCAGAGTACTGGAGCTGCGGACATTTCGGTTGCATTGGGCTTACCCGGTAAGGCAGCTAATGAATGCAGAGGATCTCCGAGTTAGTACGTGCATCCGCAGAGGAGATGGTGGTATGCGGCTAGAATCTTGGTAGGACCCGGTATCTTCGGGAGCGATAGCCTTAGATGCTTCTTGTGGATCACACACTCGGTTTGCTTGTTCCCTTTGCGACGTACGTTCGGCCTTAGGGAGCCGTACCGAGGCCATCTGGATCTCGGAGGATTACAGTTCGAGTCCCTACGGCGATCATGGCATACCTTTACGCTGAGGATAAGGTCACCCAGAAGAGACTGGCCGGCGAGGTTACCCTTGTTGATGCGCGACTCTTGAGCCGAGTCTGGAGCATCCCAGGTTCCACTGAGGAGCCCGGCGTCGGAGGAGGATTAGATGCCCTCGGGGTCTGTCACGAGCTGATGTGTGTGCCGTCTGTTTTGTTCTCCGAGGGATGCGGAGGTGCAGATAAGATAGCGGAGGACCAGAAGTGGGATCACAATCCTTGAGGTGGAGGGTAGAGGTGGAGAGGGGCCCCGATTCGCGGTTGCTCTCCTGGTCTCCTACCATACACTGACCCGCTGTGACCTTTGTGACCCGCCGTCTGAACAACATTCTCGAGCATGTTCGGGTCGAGTTAGAGGAGCTTCTTTGCTTGTCATGGATCTTTGTCTGCGCTTTAACACCACACGAGGCTTCGTTGGACCGGCGGTTGTCAGTCGAGACCCTTATAAGAAACCTGACCATGCCATGCTTCTCATTATCATGATACCCTCGGTCTCGCTTGAGCTACACATCGAGATTAGTCCTGGCCGTGACCTCATTAGACGCATGCTAGCGGCGCGGCGACATCGGATCCACCACCACCGTAGTGGTGGTCACCTCCTTTCTCTAGCTTTCCTATCCCGGTCAGGCATGTTTATATCTTTGGTTGGGAGGAAAAGTTAGAGTTAAGTGTCTTACATCATGTTTGTATTGTTTTGATTTTCAAGTTTGCCTACTCATTTATAGGATTCATGTATTGCTTGATAGTGGCTGTGATACTTTTGTTATCTTTAGCTATATTAAGCATGTATTAGCCATTTTGGTTATATCAGCTTTATAGCATTATTCTGATTTACTACACTTTTGCAAATCACTTTTGTTCCTACGAGTTTTGTGTTCTCTTGCCTTTAGTTGAAGAATTGAAATATTTGTATGTTACCTTAATATTAGAAACGACTCCATGCATGATTTAGTTTTGGTCAGGGGGTGAAGTTCCGGCATATTCAACTGAACATTCCCCCTTTAGCTAATTCACACAACGTACACCGGATTATTACCCGATAGGTTGAGAAGCTATTTACCTCTTTTCACTTTACCATAGGCCTTAGATATGTTGATGACCCATAATAGGTTTGTGTTACCCATGTGAGAACCCGATGTAGTCTTCCAAATGAAAAAGAAAGAAAAAGCAAAAGAAAAAGAAAAGAAGAAAAGAAGAATAAAAAGCGTGACGTTTTGCCTTGAAGCAGAACAAATTAAGGTAGGGTATATAAAGCAGCGTAGCCGTGCCTAAGCCTTAATTGGTTAAGAAGTCATCTCGACTTAGTGTTCGCTACGGGTGGATGGGTAGAGATTTAGCGTGTTGTAGGTGCTTAATGTTCGGCGAAGTCATTCCAAGTCGAGGTGAAGCTGCAAGAGTTTGTGGTCAGTGATCCTTTTGGCGATACTAAGCCTTGCGTGGTTAGAGTCATCGGTGGACCCCGGAATTACCGCCGGACTTTGATGAAGGTAGGTTTTAGCGTACGCCCTCTGATGTGGTCGAATAAAGAAATAAAGTGTAGCTAGTCCTATTGGTTGGTCGACGGTTTAAAGCCATGACGTTAGCTAGGTTGGGGAAGTAGCTTTGCGTCTTATTGGCTCAGTTGGTTACCTTAGGAACAATTAGTTTTGGTGGAAGATTAGGTTGACTTCCTTGGAGCAGATGTTGCCTAAAACTTGTTCTTATGGTCTTTGTTCTTTAAATGTCGATAGTTCGGTCTAAATTGTTACATCTTAAAGGTAAAGCTTACGTACACACACTTTTTGAACAATATACACTTTTGTAAAAGCTCACGACATGCATACCTTTATTGTTTTAGCATTGCTAAGGGACTAGCAACGTGTCGAGTTGGGAGTGTGATTGGTGCGAGTGCTTTATTTTGAGCCCTATTCAAGATAGGTTTTGAGGTGCTTTTGCTTGCGCTAATCATGATGTGAGCGATTGACGTAATGCGGGTCCCTTGTACCAACGATCCCATTTTGAGTTTGTTTTTGGTAATTTTGCGGGTTTTGCGAACCTCGACCAATATTTCAGAGTTTGATGTCAAGTTAGTCTTTGAATCTGCGGTTCACAGTGATTTCATCAACGAAAATGAAGAAATGTGAAGTGGAATTGATGGAAGGATGATGCGGTGTAAAACAAGAGGAAGCTGATTTTAGCTGCGTGCGAAATTTGTAATCATCAAGCGAAAATTCGCGATCTGCGAATTTACCTTCTGCAAAATTTTAAGCTAAGCTGCGAGAAATTTAAGTAACCTAGCGAAAAATCTTCATTCTGTAGCCGAAATTTTTATTTTCATCTCTTGTAATTTATTATCTTCACGTGAAATTTCATTGAAACAGCAAAATTTTCTCTATGCTAAATTCCTGTATGAAATCCCATTGTGTTTTGATATTTTGATTCAAGCGACCACGTTTTTGATTAATTACCATTTTGTCCCTATTGTAATTTCATATTTTAGGCATTTTTGTCATTTCACGCAGGGTTGTATATAAACTCCCTACAACTTTGTAACCTAACTTTTCCATTTTATACAAAAGTTTCCGACTTTAGTTTTAGGTTTATTTGCTCTCTTCTCTCCTCTTTCTCTCATTTTCTCGGGCGCAAACACAGCCCGAGGATGTGACTCGAGGGATCTTGGCTAAACCTCAAGCCTTGAAGATGAGGTTGCTAAACAGTTTGTTTGTACGGAGTTGTCCCTCATGCTTTAGAGTGATCACAGTCTTTGCGTTATGGTTCGAAACTTTTCCAAACTAGGGTTTAATGTCATTTAATGTCTTTTCTTTTTGGTCGTCGCATCAAATGCTTTGGGGTTCGATTACGTGGCAATGGTAGATGCGCGACATTCTTTAGATGTCATTTGACGGTGAAATGAGGTTAAATGCTAGGGTTTTCTTGAATGGGACATTGAATGCTTAGTATTTGATTTGACTCAAATGGAGTGGTTCTAGGGTTAGGTTT
Organism: Tetrastigma voinierianum; assembly: GCA_016808115.1. Lineage (NCBI taxonomy): Eukaryota > Viridiplantae > Streptophyta > Magnoliopsida > Vitales > Vitaceae > Tetrastigma > Tetrastigma voinierianum. Next base: position 177,983 of record JAEQBH010002799.1, read on the forward strand.
ATAGCTAAACAAAGTCAGGTTTTGGCTTTAGTATATGTCATTAGCCCTAATGCGATGGCAGATGACACTTTAATACCCACAAGTATTTAACCAAGCTAGTGACTGACCTTGATTTACCATTTCACACTTCCGATTTAAGCTATTCGGTTATCCAGGTGAACAACCAACTCCTGTTTTTTAACCAAATCAGAAAATCGAACAAGAAGTCTCCACCATTTTCAAACATTAATGCGAATCATTAGGTAGGAAGAAAACTCATCCTCGTGTTCGACCCTGAACCGCTATCTTTGCGGTAGCTTGACTACGCGTGGGAGGGCTATAGGAAACAAATATTGTTGATTAGGATCACCTAAGGTGGCACGAATCAGTCTTGCAAATCCCTTAAGCGATCCACATGGCAGCTTATTTTCTTACCTGGCTGTCGATCTTCTAACTCGGCTGACGTGTCGCGGTGAAGTGCCACTAAAGGCAATCTTCTCAGTATGTTGATATTCCAGGCCCGTCACCAATATAGTCACCGAATTTCTTGCTCTCAGACATTTTAACAAAAAATTTACGTTGTAAATCAAGCGGGCCGAGTTCGAACTGGCCTCCTCTGGTGGGACCTCTCCCTCAGTAGTTGGATAGAAATCATCACACTTTTTCCAATGACACATCACATTAGAATTTATAAATTTAATAATGAAAGAATTAACTATTAATATAATAAAACATTAAATTTTAATAAATATGCTAACATTCCAAAGCTTTGGCTTTCTCATTGTGAATAGACCATAGCTCGCTTTTAATATGATTGCCGAATAAGCATTTCGTAGTATGTATCAAGCTAACTTTCCTAAACTTTGTTCTGTGAGTTCAAAACAAAAAATGTATATAATGTGATCACCGCGGTCAAAATATTATTGTAACAAATTTTCTTATCGTAAAAACCTAACCATGCGTTTGGCATGTGAAGAATGTGTGATATATCCTCCGGTATGAGTGGTAGGTTCACCGGATTGCCGATTTAGCTTGTTTTGTCGTGCTCTTGCTATGTACTCATACTTATTGAATTTATCATTCCATGCCTTCTAATATCATCGAAACATAGCGAGCTTACATTTGGCATTTTTAATGAATCCCGAATGAAACTCTTATCTAATAAACATATTTCTGCCAAAGAATCTGACTATACCCTTGTTTTGGATCCCACCGAAAATATTTCTATAAATTTGCAAAAATGACAAATAGTTAGTACAAACTCATTTTATATTTTAAAAATTACAATATATTTGAAAGAAATATTACTTGAAAATCCTCAAAATACAAATCCTTAGTGTTCTGAGGAATATTCTTCAGTATACCGTCCTTACGAGTGATTTGTAAAGTCTTAGTGATCATCAGTGAGCATTTTTGTGGCTGGCTTGACCTATGATGAAAATTACTTTCTTGTTAGTTTCCAGCTGTGAAAAGAGTTAATAATACTAAACAAATAAAAAGTCATTTTCTTAGTAATGATATTAATCATGACTAGATTGGATAATTAAAATGCAATTGACTTAAAATTCTCTTGAATAAACGAACATATTTTATACAGAACTATCTGATGTGGACAAGTGTTTCAAACCTATATACAGTGTGGACAAGTGTTTGTGTTTGAACCTTCTTATCTTGGTTAAGTGATTAGAGTAGTGTGGGATAGCTCGAAGCTCTGACGAGTCGAAAAATGATGAGGATAATGGGCTTGACTAGTGACTTAAAAACATAAACCAAAAAGAAAAAAAAGTTGACTCTTTACGCCCCGGTTACGCCACATTTGGTTACTTAAAGCGTGAGTATTCTCTTTGTATTGGTACATATCAATTAATTAAATGTTTATCAATTATATTAACTTTCATTAAAGTACTTGAGTGGTAACTAAATTTCTTAGATTGATGGATAATAATGCTTATGACATGTTAATACAATACCTACTTCTATTTGCATTGTGGCGTAGAAGTTGATGAAAGCACTCTCTTTCTCAATAGTGATCACATCTCTAAGGTGAAATCTAGAAAGGCACCATCGGTGTTGGCTCGCATTATAGATTGCAGCGGATGTTGATGCGAGCCAATTTCAAATTGTTGTGGTGCTTGTGCTGGCGGAGGAGGTGATGGTTGTACTGAAGGAATTTGTGATTGTATCATGGGAGCCATGTATTGGGTCTGCAGTACGTCTATCTCAAATCAATAGACTCTCTCCAAGATCTAATGTTATTATTACCTCTACCTCCATGGTTTCCTCCTCTTCCTTTACCTCTACCCTCTGCACATATGATGGTTAGTAAACCAACCACCCAAGAGGTTCATCAACAAGCATAAAGTGTTAATCTACAAGCATAAAGTCACTGTTGTATGAAATATGATCACAATAGCATAAAGCATAATGGCATACAAAGCGAATTGGTTTTGGAATTCTTCGGCTCACTGGTTTTGGTAATACAATAGTCTTTTTATATATATATATTGGTAATATTTTGTTCTTATAAATCCCTTATCATTTGACATAAGCCTCAACGGCTTTTGATAGTAATATTTTTCTTTTTCTTTTTAATATCAATTAAGAACTTGAAAAACACGAGAGCTTCTTGATGCTTATCTCCTATATCACTTGATCCAGACCTAAACGACATTTGACATGGGGAGTTTTTACATGAAAGCTATATTATTGACATGAAAGCTATATTATTGACACTAGACCAAATGCTCCATCGTTTCAGCTTTACAGCAATACAGCAACTAACTGCCATCCACATTGGAAAAGATGTGCTGAACTTGGTGGTGGAGGCCCACATGGATCATTCCCTGGTCATGGCTCTTGTTGCTGTACGTGGACTCATCCACCATAGAATCACACCTTAATTTTGTACCCATAAAAGAACACAAGATACATTAAAGCCAAAACTTCCCAAATGGAAAATACCAACAAATAATTTTTAATTGAGTAAACTTTTGATGAGAATATTTAATTCATAATTATTCACATATAAACCCAATATTGGATTGAAGGATCCGACGTACTAATTTCTCGATAATCTGAGATGGTCAAATATATGTTGTTCTTAGAAATTAGAATAAGCATGAATCATAGTATATGCATAAAAATAAATGCAGGAACAACCCAGCCGTGCTTGTTGCTATGCATCTGTGTGCTCCAATTTAGCCAGTTTAAACTTAAAACATCACTAAAACAGTGTTCAAAGGGAGTCCCCCACTTTTCATTCATCATCGGGCCTCAAGCGGGAATGGAGGGCTAAATAAAGTTTCAATAAATAACATATAATTTTTAACTAGCACTTTCCTCAATTGTTTGAAACCTGGATCTAAATAAGCCTAGGACAAAAAACCACCTAGAAACTGGATAATTATAATCTTGTGGACCAGGCCATGGAATCAGGTGATTATTAAGCCTAACAACATTAATAAGAAAGAAAAAAAATAAAAACAAAAAAATAGCCGATGTAGAGCAAAACTGGAAAAAGGAAAAGATAGGAAATAGCTTCAACAGCAAAATCTGTCCTTTCTACTACGACACCACCTATAACTTCTCTACCCAAATGTAATGTAAAATCCAAATACCGGAAAAACCAATCATTAAAACTTAAACATAGCATACTCATGTAGCTCAAATGGAAAACATAGTAATGAGAAATGAAAACCTTAGTAATCCATGCATTGGGCTCTCTAATAGCTAAACCATGAAACCTCTAATGTTCAAGAGTACTAGCCATAATAGTCGACTACCTAGATATCTTTGCAAGAAAAATGAAAAAAAATGGTATGGTTTCTCACATGATGTCGAACTCGAGAGGTGTGGAATAAATCAAAACATCAATATGCAAGATAATGGAAAATAAAGATTAATCATTAATCACAAACACTCTCATTTGCCCCAACAAAGACCCAAATCAAACAATTCACAAGAAACAAAAAGAAAATCGCCGACACTTCTTGGAACCATGAAAAAAACGAAAAGAAAATTTGGGGTTGTGTTGATGGGTAGTGGTGATACTTACTTCAATTCGGCGATTTAGCTTTCCTGTGGTATGAGTGATGTTCTGTGAACAAATATCACCAAACCTCCAAATCAGACTAGAGCTGATGACCTGAGTCTTCACTGGATGTACATAAACAGTCTGATACCATTTATATTATGCTTCAGTTCTTATACTCATCCTTGGAAAGGTAACGAATTTTCCAATAAATTTCCAAAGCATGTTATTTAATGATAACAAACAACTTAATACTTAATACTATTAAGTAATTATTAGCATTAAGCTGAAAAAAAATTCTATTTATCATTGAGTAAAAAAAAAGTATCAGAAGCTGTAAAAAATTCAGAAAACCAGCATACTGGATTAACATTGCAACAAATAGACAAGAAGAAAACTTCAGGGACAGTAAGAAGAAAACATGCTTAATATAATTGAAGATAATCAATCAAATAATAATAACACTGTTGAATCTTCTTCAAAACAGAAAGACCTGTGTTCATATCATAATCATATACAGAGTAAGGAGTCCTCAATGAGCTATACGAAAACCGTAAAATGCTGGAAGAAAATTGTGTCTTTGATGGCTGCACAAAGTATACAGGATCAAGAAAATCAACAACCTGACCGCCTTGAAGACTTCCAAGTCACTCTCCAATCGGTGGAAAGGCGACCAAGAAAGCCTTAGGCAGACCCTTTTCACGCTCATATACAAAAAGATGATCACTGAAAAGCTGTATGGCCTGAATTTTCACACTGAAAAAACAAAATCCAAAACTTAATCAAGTTCATCACAAAAGATGCTTTATTTATAAGAGCTTTTCTGTACTACCCGGTGCAACAGATTGAAGTTTAAACTACCTTCTCCACAAAGAAATTGGAATTTTTTTCAAGGTGAGAGGTGAAAACAAGAAAATTATGCAATATGGATAACATTTCAACAAATTTGTTTATGTCAAGGCCATATTTCGTTTTATATGATTTCCAAAGAATATAATCTGAAAGATTTGTTATTGTTGAAACCAGCAAAAAATTCCAAACCCATCCCTTCCCATTACATCTAGTGAGTCAAAATATGGACAACTAGTGATTATAATATCTTGGGAGATAAGTTTACTAGGGAGTTTCAAAACAAGATTTGCAAAAAAAATACTACAAATCAACAAAGTCTTCAT
>JAEQBH010002800.1:0-352333 GCA_016808115.1 Tetrastigma voinierianum
CATATTCCTTTTGGATTTTATTTTAATAATTTATTTATTTTTATGTATTTAATCTGAACTAAATCTTTACTAGAAAAGAAATAATATTAATAATATTTTACAAATTATATTATTACACAATACTCATTTAGCCTTTTTACCGAACAATTATCATACTTGACAACAAGTATTATTAACGGATCTTATTTCCTATAATTGCTAAATAATTATTCTCATCATATTCCTTATAAATTCTCAATCCTTAATAAAATATTTACTTGCCAAAATACATATATCTTTAAATATATAAATACATATATTTATACAGAAGTCGACCTTCTCAAATTTATCATTTGTTTTATTGTATTTTTTTCTTTCAAAAATTATCCTTAAATATTTTTTCATTCTCATACTCAAAGTAATTAAGTATGACACCACCAATCCTTATTTTATTTTATTTTTAAAGAACGAAAGTGTAATCTAAATCTGACTTCTTCAGGGTTGATCTATAAACGAAAGAAAATTTAAGAATCTACATCAAGAAATCTAGAAAAATAAAATAAGAAAGATCTTACCTAAGAAATTTGTTCTTCAAACCACAGATCCAGCGTCGTCCTCACGGAATTCTACCAGCGAAAGTAATTCAGATGAATAAAATGATTTTTTTTTTCTTATTCTAATTTATACCTAGGGTATCTATTAGGAAAATTGTCTTTTACCTCTTTCATTAAATTAATTAATTAATTAGCTAATTGAATTATCATTATTATTTTCCTAACTTATGCCTATACAAATTCCTGTCATTATTATTTTCCCTAACTTATACCTATACAAACTCCTGTCATTATTATTTTCCCTAACTTATACCTATACAAATTTCTGGGTGTTACAATATTATCAGCCTTTTGAAGGGGTGGATTGGGCTTTCGTTTTGGGCCTGTGTCTGGGGGATATCATCAAGAGCTGAGTTACTTTATTGGGCTTGCTCCTTAATTCCCTCTTAAGCCTCCACATTTAGATTTGTGTTACTGTTTTCATGCGTCTGTATTTTAAACCCAATAATCTCTAATCTCCATCCTCATTATCTTTGATAATAACATTTTACTCCACATTAAAAATGTTAAAATATGTTGTGTTTTATTTTAGAGAATTAAAAGTCTAATCTTTAAATATTGATAAAATATATTATTTAATATTTAATTTTAAACTTTTATTAGTCATAGACCATATTTAATATTTTATTATCCATTTAAAAATAAATAAGGACATATATAACGTAAACAATATTTTTATAGCCAGTCCGTTTAACCTAATTTTTAAATGTTTTGTTTGTAAAATTTATAACCATTTGGGTCTTAGCTATAAGTGCAGGTTGTAAAAGTAAAATGTAGAAATGTAAAGGAAAGCTTCAAGAGTGGGGTTAATGGTAATGATTTAGGTGGGGTCATGGCTCATGTGAACGCACCATAAATCCAAGGTAATTTAGTACCGACTAATGAGGAATAATTGACCAACGAAAAAAAGAAAGAAAGAAAGACATTCTCACTACCAACATCTGCAAATTTTCAATAAGGCCAACAATATCCCCAAAGAGTCAAAGACATTTCTTTTCTTATTTTTTATTTATATTTTTTCTTCCAAATTCTACTACGAGTTTGAACTTTATTTGATAATATTATTGGTTGATAAGGACTCATTGATGGTCCATCTTACCTATAGACTATTCAACGTTTAAATAGATAATAAGGGTATAGAAAAGAGAGGAGTCTGGGATTTGAGTCATAATATAAATAATTTATTATATTATAATTAAAGTGTTTAGTTATAAATAAAAAGATTAATTCACTCAAACAAAAGCATTTAAGTTTATAAATGATAAATAAAGAAATAATTGTTTGGAATTTATTTGTTTCATAACTAAACACTTTAGTTCTAGTGTAATAAACTGTCTCATTCAGACTCTAATTCAGATCTCTCCCATACCTATATTATACTTATTTAAACGTTAAATCCTTTACCACGAGTTAGTTATGATGGATAATTTTAAATTTAATTTAATATATGAAAGATGATCGTAAACATAAATAGTAAAACAAGTACATGAATATATTTTCTAGGAATTTTCATTAATGGCTCGCTTCCGGTTGACGTATTTTAAATTGAATAATGGAAGTAAAAGTTAAAAAAGCAGAAGCCAATTTCTAGAGCGAAAGCGATAGTGTGAATCACGAAAGGTAAAGGTTTCTTTTGTTAAGACTTTAGGCTCAGGCCTTCCGCTTCCTCCAATTTCTTGCTTCTTTGTCTCCGACTTCTATCTAATGTTTTGATTACTTTCTCTTTCGTCATTAATATCGATTGAATCCTTAACTCTATTGTTTCTTCGGTTAAAGATTTACGCCGCGCCTTCAACGACGAGAATTCAATAGAAGATTGTGCTGCCGGAAATGGCTTCCACAAGCGTTGTGACACCCACCTCCAGGAGTCTCGAATTGATCATCCAGTTAACACTGTGAAGCCGGTGGGTGTCGGATAACCCGACGCTACATCATCATGTCCCATTTATCGGGATCAATAATTTAACAAAATATCGGATAGAGTCTCCTTTGTACGATAAACTCTATCCAAAATACAACAAATATAATAACACATCACATGACTCATCCGGGCTCAATATACCACACCAGGTCATTCATGAGTCGACCACTCGGCCCCATTCAACCATACCCTGAATACTATACATGCAACTATGTAGTGATATGTTTACAAGAGTTCAATTATACACTCTTATACAAATTGATATAATAAAACTGATTGTTCTGATATACATATACAAAATATGGTCCAAAGTTACATCCGGCTTTCTTCATATGTGCGGTCCAGAATGCGAGTCAGCGCTACACGACTTTGTACACGAAAGGGTCCCACGGCGAAGTGAAGCAAAGCTGATGGTGATAATCTCCTACAAGGGTTACTCCCCACCTAAGTGCTCATATAATGATCAAGCCAACTAATACACATCCAAGTGAAAATGTCTACATGAATGTCATATGTCATGCGTTGAATGTCTTCATGCCCATATATCGAGTCACTCATCGGCTCCCTCACACATGTCTATGCTAAGTGTGACAACCGTCACTAGTAGTACCAATGACACACATATACCGAGCCCTTACCAGCTCACCAGTACCCAATGCAAGTGCCAATGGGCAACTAATCCTGAGTCAATCCCGACTCCTATCTCACAACTTGATGTCTATGTGATAACCGTGTGTCTTATTTTGTGCAATGAATCTTTTCGGATCACAGGGGTCTTACCCGATGTTCCGGGATTTTCACACGGGGATTAACGACCCCCTGCACTGCATGACACACGTGAGTATATTTTGCTTTATGCTTTGGTGTGAGTCATTTATTGGACGTTGTCAAGAATGTGACTCACTTGCCCATTCATCAGCTTGATGATGGATGACCATACCCATTCACACACCCGATATCTTTGATGTCTGTGCATATGCGCATATCACGTCACTAATATCACTTTACCAATTTCTCATGTTACATGTATGATGCACACTACATGAACCATTCTCATTAGTTGTACTTCATGTCAATTACCATGCAAACATATATCGCAAGCATATAAGTTCCATATATTTTATGCCAATATATATATATATAGATATCGTATCAAGCATATTAGCATCCATCAATCCATGACTAAACAAATAATGTCATACAACCTTCCTTAGGCTAACTCATGGCAATTCCTACCCAATACAATCGCCTACAACATGCCATGCAATGGTCATGTTAAAACCCAACTATTCACATCGACACAACCAAGCAACCTGCACACTTGGTGCAAAACATGGATTTTCATAATAGTTATGATCATCCACTGTCCTCCAAAGGCACATAGCTGGAATATTGACTCAATGGGGTTTCCATAGAGTTCAAGAACACCCGAAACGGAGTTCAGACGAAGAAGTTATGGCCCTCTTAAGTTGGAGGCCAATAATCGGGAAAAAGCAGCAATTGTGTCCCACCGGGATTTCTCTTAGCACACCATAGCGTCTTGCTCCGTATGAATAATTTAGGTCAAGGGGTCGGAATTTGGATATACCTATTTAAAGGAGATATGTTCTCCTATAAGTCTAGTTTACCGAGAAATTTGAATCACTCAATTCGGATAAATGATGACCAAGTTATGGCCAAAACATAGTCATGGGGTCGGAAGAGGGGAAAGGATTGGACAACACCTCCCATATGGACATACACATGCCCTTAGACATAAATTAAGCCAAGGTAGGAGAAAAACCTACTTGAAATAGGTGATTTCCGGGGACAGCCTTTTCTCGGTTTTCATGAAAACCAGAGACATGGACCTTGTTGAGAAATCTTGTGATTAGGTACCTACGCATAGCTCTTGTCGCGTAAAGCGGACTTTGCTCTCGGTCTGGGTTGAACTGTAAACAGAAGTAAAATCCTCGGGAGAAGCTTTGCTTTTTATCTCTCCCTCTCTCTCTCTCTCAAATGTTTTTTGTTCTAGATACAAATTGTAAATTATTTTTTTTATTTTAGATATTTTCTTGATATTTATACATGAGACACGTGGCTCACATCACGCCACGTGTCACGCTTCCCCGGTCCGTTTTCACCCCGAAATAATTTATTTTATCTCGGTATAAATCTCATCTATCTTAAATGGACATTCTTTAAATATATGACATTTTTCGAGGGATTTTCTAAAAATCAGTTTTGAATCAATCGATGCGGTCTCTTGAAGTCGGAAAAATCCGGCAGTCTCTCGGGAAATCAACGAAATGCGTGCAGGTGGTATTAGATTTGAGGCGATTTCTCATGATAAAATTCATTTAGTCATCAGAGATCTGGAAAATTAGGGTTTTGCTTTGTCCCATTCAAATAAAATTACCATTTTGCCCTTCTAATTAAATTTAAAATTTTTTAGCTTTCCCGGGTCTTACAAGCATTCAATTGCCTTCCAACTTTGGATGTACTCTGGCGATCTTCTTGAGCTTTAGAGGGAAAGCACCTACCAATTCAGATCACCTCATCTTGAATTAATGTGAAGAGGCATTCTGACTTCCAGAGGCAATGAGCTTTCGAGAGGAGAAGAGATTTAAGCCAAGCCAAGCTGTGAAAGATCAAGATCTTCCATTGTTTGTTTTTCTCAAAAACTTATGTTGATTTAAGATTGGTTTTTTAAGAGCCGAGCTTGCGAAGATCATGGGTATGAAACGAAATATGGAATGAATCGTATTGTAGATTTTTTTCTATCATGTGGATCCAACAGATGTCCATAATCAAATAGGGAGCTTTGGAGAAGCATTCAACAACCATAAAAAAAAACTTGGAAGAACAAGGTAGAGAGATGGAGAGAGGCCTTCATTGAAGTAGGAAATATTTCTGGATGGCATATAAATGAGGGGTAATGTTCAATAACTTATTTTTAGCTTTTATTACAATTAAGTGATTTCCTTATAGGTGCTTAAGTGGTAATTTTAATAATGTCTCAATAAATTTTTATTTATTTTTTAGAATTCTAGTAATCTCAATTTATAGATTAAGCTCATTTCTTGATAATGACTACTAATCTATAATTGGAAGTAATATTCTTGAAGTGAATTTAGATCTAAATAAAATATATAAAAATTAGTTTAGAAGTAACATTAATCTCCACAAAGTTAACTTAAAGAATCCAACATTAAGTGTGTAACATTTAGGCTTCTATGATGGGATCATTAGATATATAAGTTTACAATAATTAGGGTTCTATGACGGGATCATTAGAAAACACACCATGAATTGTGGCCAATCGACCACGTATATATTGTCAGCTTTGGGTTTCAAAAGAGCCTCATGGCTTTAAAACATGTCTACTAGGTTGAGAAGAGCTCATACTTATATAATGTCAGAAACTTTCTCTCGTATCCGATATAGGATGTGATATGAATGATCAAAAAGCCCAAAAATTTTCTTTTGGATATGTGAACACTCAATCTCAAATTTATGAGGTGACTAATTATGTTTACATGCAACACAAATAATTATAGTTTATGTTTTGGATTGAATTTTCTTTTAATTGTCATCGTACATCATCTGATTTAAATTTTAAGCGAATCCTTTGTTTCTTATTAACCTTTAATTCATTTTTTAACTTCTTAGTTTACTCTCTAACATATTTCATAATGCTAGGTACGAATCGAAGTATATCAAGGAAATCACTACAAGTATTTTCAAGAGATTGAATTATAAATGGTTATATGTTGGAGAGAATTTAGTCGGAATGGATTCCTGGCCCAAGAGAATTATTATTAAGTGAAATTCATTCAAATGATGATGTCAGGGTGTTGGGATTTAGGAGTTGGTGGAATTGGCAAGGCGACCATTGCCAAAGCTATATATAATCGAGATTATCTGAATTTGATTGTATTAGCTTTCTTGAAAAACTAAAAGAGATTCACAAGATAAGGGCATGGTTTCTAGCTTAACTTCTTTATGATATAACAGGAGAAAAGCATTATATAAGCAACATTATCTAAGGAGCCAAGGTAATACAAAATACTCTCCAATTTCGAAAGGCTCTTATTGTTTTTGATGATATTGATGACAATTTGAAACAATTAGAGTATCTAGTTGGAGAACATCATTGGTTTGGGAGAGGAAGTAGAGTGTTGATAACAACTAGAGATCAAAATTTGTTGCATAAAGTTGATGACCTATGTGAGATTGAAGAATTAAATCCTAAAGATGGTCTCAAGCTCTTTAGTCTGTATGCCTTTCAACAAAATCTTCCAAAAGAAGATTATAAGATTCTCTCGGATGATGTAATGCGTTATTGTCAAGGTCTTCCTTTGGCTTTGAAAGTTGTGGGCTCTCTTTTATGTGGCAAGCGAACAAGTGAATGGGAAAGTGAATTGCATAAATTAAGGAACAAACCTAAGGTAGAAATCCAAGATGTGCTCAAAATAAGCTATGATGGGTTAAATTCTATGGAGAAGGCAATATTCCTAGACATTGCTTGCTTTTTTAAAGGAGAAGATAGAGACTTTGTTTCAAAAATATTTGATTATGCTGAGAGTGGGATTGGAGTTCTAAAGGGGAATGTCTCATAACTTTTTCACATAACAAGATATATATGCATGATTTAATACAACAAATAGGTTAGGAGATTATTCATGAACAACATCCTAAAGACCCTAGAAAATTGAGTAGATTGTGGAATCCAGATGATATTTATCATGCATTTATGAGTAAAGGTGAAATCAACTAAATTTAATAGTTTACTTGCCTTTATGAAAGATTAAAAATTTAATAATATTTTCCATAAAAATTATATATATATATATATATATATATATATATATATATATATATATATATATATATATATATATATATATATCATATCATATCATATACTATTAGTTCAGATGTTTGCCTCTCATATTTTTTCCCTTATTCTTTTCTCTTTCATAGGGGATGAAAAATGTTGAAACTATATGTCTAGACTTATCTGAATCAAAAGAAATATGGTTCACTAGAGTAATGTTTGTTGAAATGAAGAAACGATTTGCTAAGATGAAGAAACTTTGGTTGCTCAAAGCCTATTATAATGATTGTAATAGTCTTATGAGAAAGGAGTATAAAACATCTATAAAACCCAAGAAAAAAAATGCAATTTTTCTGAAAAATGGCAAAATGGTAATTTATCGCTGTAGTAGAAGTTGAAAACCTGGAATTTTTCTAGATCTCGGATGACGAAACAGACTTCACTGTTGAATTTGTCTTGCGAAATCTAGTTACCCAGTTGAATTTCGTTAAATTCCAAGATTGTCGAAATTTCACGTTTTTCGAGGCATTGGGTGTTGGGTGACACATGGGATGGTGCCACATGGCATGTAGACATTTGAGTAGGAATTATACTCTACTGGGCATTGCTCACCTCGTCATGGGACCCCCTTTCAGGTGCAGGTGATACACCGGAGGACGGTGCTTATTCGAGGCCGTGATTTTGAAGGAAGCCAGGATGTGGCTTTGATAATATTTTTGCAAACTATCTTAGAACAAGCTAGTTTTAATATATGTTATGTATAAGAGTGTTGTAATAAACACTTATGGACTATTGTGATATAGTTGTATATCGTAGATATGGGCTTTGCTCACCGGAAATCGTAGGATCACATAGAGTTATTAAGCAGTGACCCTCATTCGTGATCCACGAAGAGCATGAAGGAAAGCAGGTTGTGGCTTTGGTTATATTTTGTATTTTATTTTGAGCACATATGACATGTATATATTTTTGTATAAAAGAGTTGTAATCAAACTCGTATAGACTATTTGTGAGATAGTTTAGTGTATTTTATATGGAAATGATTGCCTATGCTCGGAAGGGTATGCAGGTTAATATATGTCTATTCAGGTTACAATCCCAAGAAATGGAATGCAATGATATGACATCGAATTTACCCGATGTTCCATAGTGTCATGAGTTAACGAGGTTGTCAGCGGACCCCAGAGATTTGGGGTGTCCGCGGTTTAATTATCGAGCATAGGTACTAATACCTAGGGCTCATTGGGCATAGGTTTAGGACATGTGGTTGTAGTACAGAGCTAAGGTATGGGAATTAACTGGAGCTCAATGTTCGGTACATGCATCACAGCTTGTCATAGCTTGGTGTTAAGGATTAGGTTTATGATTACCTAGTGCTTTCGGTGTACGTGCAGCGTCGACTTGGTATCGAGGTCTAGGTGATTACCTGAGAATTTATGGGATGGGTTTAGGCAGACGAGCACGTGTAGTGATTTCCGTAATTTACGTATACGATGTGGCGCTACATGATGTGTGTTACATATGGTGTGAATTGTATACATGGTATGATGTATATAGGAAAAGATGAACACTAGGGTTATAAAACATAACCTTAGGGGTTCAAGAAATAAAGGAACATGATGGTTCGAAGCGATGTTTCGCTGATGTTTGGCATTATGCCACTAGCGAAATAAGAAGGAAAGAATCTCAATTTTCTATTTGACATGTGTAGATGGAAAGTGGGGCGAGGACCTGGGAGTGGATTCGGGCGATAGCCAACCACGACTTGTTTTTACCCACAAGCGTTTATAGATGCTATGGGGCGCTGCCGGTTGCCATCATTACCAAAGCGAGAATGTGTGGATACATACCGTACGCGGACTAGTGCGACGGTGGACGAGGAGGACGAGTAACCTCCCGGAGGTTTCATGCACATCATCTGTGACATATATGGGAGGAGGGACTCGATGGTGGAGACTGACTTTGGCCATTGAAGAAGTGGATGACACCGCAGACATCAGAGACATGGGTGCTAGTGCTAAGAGGAAAAAGAATCAATATTCTTCTAGCTCGGGAAAGAAGGCGAGGACTTCTACTTCGCGAGGATATCAAGGCGAGGCCCCGGTCGATCATCGCGAGGAGTGGGGGACTCTCCGGGTACAGTCAGCGAGAAGGTGAGATGTTACTATTGCCACCAGCCTGGACACATGAGGCGGGATTGCCTTAGGAGGTAGACACCATAGTCCTAGTCATCAATAGGACATGCACATACACATTTTGTTTCTCCTTACCCTAGTATGGGCGAGGAGCGGTATTAGTCGAGGTGATGCATAGCTTTCTTTGCGTCATAAGAGGCTGGAAGTATGGGTCAAGGTTGAGGACAGGGCTCATAGGTCGGGACTTCGGGGGACCCCGGGCGTGTGTTCTGTTGTTACCCCCCGAGGCGAGCTACGGATCAGTTGGTTATACGAAAGTGCAGTTGTTTAGTCATTTGGTAATTAAATGGTATTTGCATATGCATGAAATTGTGTGTGTGTGTAATTTCGGGGACAGTATTTTAAGGGGAGAGAATGTAAAACACAGGAATATTAGAAATTTTCAAAAATGGAAAAATGATAATAATAATAATAGAAAATTGCCATAATGGTTCGAGGAAGCTAGAAAATTCTCGTCTCGGATGGCCAGAAACGGACTACGTCGTTAAATTTGTCTTCTTAATCAGTGACCTAGAAAGTTTAGGTCGAATTATGAGACAAAGCGAATATTTAATTTACGGGTGATAAGCGGGTTAGTGACTTTAGGGACGAGATTTTGATGAAAATCTCGGAAGTCAGGAAATGGCTTAGGCTAAATTCAATTAAAATAAAGTGAACTGAAAAGAAATAAGTTGTTTCGGGGCTGAAATGGATTCGAATGAAGCAATACGAACCATGTATCTAAAATAATAATAATAAATAAATAAAAATAAAAATAAAAATAAAAATAAAGATAAAAGGAAGGTCGGAACGGACGGTGGGAGTGTGGAGAGGAGAGAAAGAATTTTATTTATTTTTATTTCTTTCTTAAACTTCATTCTCGGATCTCACGGAAATTGAATGTAGTTTATTAATTTGAAAGCAAAGTTGATCCATCTGTGAGGGGCTACGTGTGGGTACCAAAATCTTGGAGTTTCGTCAAACTCCACGAGGTAGGGAATTTTCCTATTTGTGTTATTTTTAGCCTAAAGGCCATTTAATGGCTTGGAATTGACTTAGGAATTAGTGAGGCGTAAATTTAGGTCCCGATTTTGGATGAGTGTAGAATTTTGGAATTTTTGGGACATTTGAGACCGATCTTGGGTGGGCCCACAAGGTGTGTTTAGATAGTCAAAGTGAAATTCCGGGATTGTTTCCAGCCCGATTGGGACTAAGTTTGAATTAGTTTGATCAAGGTGATGTCTTCGGAGTTTTGTGGTGTATTTTAGTATCCCTGATAATTCCGGGTGACCAGTTGTGAAGAAGATTTGAGGAATTTTCTTTATTATTATGTGAGTTGACAGCCCAGGCATTTTGTGTGTTATGGTTCTTATGAATAACATGCGAGTGTGAGATATGTTGATGCATGCTGGTGATGTATTAGTGGATTGCATGGATGTAAATTATATGTAAAAATTATAATTATCCTGGTATTAACAATATTTCATGTAACTCTCTCGTAACATGAAGGAAAATGCATTGGCATCATGCATTTCATATGCACGGTCACATCGATAAGTCGAGATTATTGGGTGCATGGTGAAGTATTCACTTGTGGTGAATGGTGGCTGGAGGAAAATGGAATGAAGTCCAAGGTTGGAACTCCTTAGGTATAAATTGATCATAAATAAATTACATGTTTTGGGCGGAACAAGTTAGGGATCCCCAGAGTGAAGACCCAAATATTGATACGGTTAGACATGATTCAGCTTGATGTAAGTTCGCGAATGTTGGAAAGGCGTGCGGCGTCTGCGGTGAAAACACGAAAAAATCAGTGGCCCAGAAAAAGAAAATCATGATTTTGATAAATTAAAGATTTGAGGGTTGTCAAATGGAGGTTGAATCAGTGGGTTAAGCTGCAGATATTTGGTTTTCACACTTGGCATTCTAGGTGTGAAGTCGGTTGGGACTCGAGTTGAGCATGAAATTAGCATCATCGCGTGGAACATTTCATATAATGTTGCATAAATTGTATGAAATGTGATTGATGTTTTGTCATACCATTGCATGTGGATTTGAGTGGGAGTAGCCCTTATAAAGGTATCATTGGTTTGCTCACCGTCGTGGGACCTCCTTTGATGCTGAGGTCTAATTAAAGTTAGTTGACATATATGGGTTAAGTGAATATAGTTCATATACCTTTTTATTATCTCAAGAATTTGTAAATGGATTGTTGATTAAATAGTCTATCATATATTTTTCATATTTGTGAATTAAATATGCGAGAATGTGGGGTCTCAATAGCAATGAGACGGATGGGTGTGTAGATATTGAGGACACCAGTATCAGCAAGTTGACGGGTTGTCAACGGGACCCCCGGGATAGGGGTGTCACAGCATGGTATTAGAGCTAAGGTAAACGATTACCTTGGGAGCTCGGTGTGTGTCTATAAGTATGGTATTGATACCAGCTTCACAGCTTGGCATCAGAGCTAAGGTAAACGATTACCTTGGGAGCTCGGTGGGTGTGTCTATAGGCATGGTCTTGATGCTAGCTCGTCTTAGCTATGCATTAAGAGTCTAGGTTACACGAGTATCGAGGGCTGATGGGCATGGGTCTAGATCATGCATTGTTGTGTGTTGCGTGTTTTGTGCTTAACATGCTGTGTGATTTGTGTGAATAATATACATGGTAGATTGTATGGAACAACAGGGCTAGAAAAACAAAACCTTAGGGTTCGAGCCGAAGTGAACATGATAGTTCGGGAAGCGATTTGTCGGTGGTTGGCATTATGCACCACTAAGGGAAAAGGAATTGAGTGGTGTAGTTCTTGATGTTAAAGTCTATTAGTGGTTGTACCATTACTACAAATGGGCGAGATAGAATTTGAGAACTATTCTTTATCAAACATGTGTAGATATTCTTGATGGATGAGGAGACGAGTTGGAATTACCTCGGGTGGTTTGTGAAGTCAGGATGTTTTTAGGATGAGCTCAGGATTACTAGCACGGGGATGTAGACTTTGTTGTTGAGTTACCAAGTGCGTCATTATTTCTGTGACTCCTCATAGGATGGCATAGGTGGAGTTAGTGAACTGGCTGTACACCAGGTGGACAGTTTTCAATGAATGAGGCACTACCTTAGATCTTGAGGTTGTTTACTAGGAAAGGGTAAAAAAATTGAGTGGAATGACACATTGTGAAGGCATTCCCGGGGTGGAGAACCTCGGCTCTATTCGATAGTCCGGAACAAGGGCAGAGGCCTCTGAGTGTACCAGATACCTCTGGGACCAATTTGGGATGTGTCTTGATGCGATCCCAGGGAGGGTTGTGGGCTGGTTCAAACTTGACTAAAGAATCATGATCAGTATACTACGCATAGTTGGAGTTAGTTAACATGATCTTTGCCTTAAAGATTTAGGCGCCATATGCGTATGGTGGTAGTTTGAGGTATTTTTAGGACCACGAGTGAGGTATCTTCTGGCGGGACCTCGCGGCCCAGAACCCAATGCGGATGGATGGAGTATGGAGGGATTATGACTTCACTTTGCGTTACCATCGCGGTAAAGACGAATGTGTGGTTGATGCGGCAGTGAAGTCCTGAAGTGCGGCTAGTGTGGTTTCGAAGTGGCGGATGTGAGGCTGGTGTTGGGACAATTTGAGATTATGATGGGTGAACACGCTCGGGGAGCACTAGGGAGTTGGTGGCTATGCCATCCTCTTGACGAGGGTGATTGAGCCCGAGGAATAGGTGCAGAATGTTATCCATCAGGAGTCAAAATCGTGAATTACAATGAGAAAAATTGGAGTCATCACAGATAGAGTGCCGATGGGGGTTATGGTTCCCGAACCGGTTGAGAAAGGAATCTGGGGTTATTGCTCTCGTTTCTGTATCAGTGGCACAGTGAGTCTTTGAGGAGCAGAAGAGCAGAAGCGAAAGTGGGCATTTGTGTGTGGTGTGTGGAGGCGGGAGGCGATACGTTGGAGATTTTGTTCGACGATTATGCGCGCGTGTCGGTGATGGCGAGCATCGAAGCGAGGTCTACTCCAGCCATTAGAGAGATGGTGGTGGAAGTGGGAGCGTACCACGATGGATTTTGTGACCCACTTGCCATGGACACAGTGGAGGCATGATGTCGTATGGGTTATAATGGACCGGCTCACTAAGTCGGCACACTTTCTAGCGGTGTAGATGACCTTCACACTGGAGGAATTCTGCCGGTTGTATATTTGTGAGATTGTCTAGTTACATGGAGTACCAATCTCTATCGTATTGGACAGGGATCCCAGATTTACGACACACTTTTGGAAGAAGAGTTCCAAAGGCCATGGGGTTCTGATTCTTGATGAGGCATAACATTTCATCCTTAGCAGATGGTGGTCGAGAGGACATGCTACGATGCATGTGTCGTGGATCTCGAGGTAGGCCCGGGAGGAGCATTTACCCTTAGTGGAATTCGCTGCACAACAACGGTTATCGATGAGTATTGGATCTTTCCCATGAGGCCTTATATGGGAGGCCATGTCGATCCCAATTTGTTAGACGAGAGGTGGGGAAGAGTTCCATCAGCGTCGAATCGATTAGAGACACCCAACCAGAAGGTGTGTTTTGTCTGAGCCCCTTCTTATGGCTCAAGCGTGAAAACTACGCCCGATGAAGCGGCGTCGACTTCTAGAGTTTGAGGTGGGTGATCACGTCTTCTTAAAGGTGATGCCTAAGAGAAGAGTGGTCAGATTCGGCAAGCAAGGAAAGCTAGCGCCGAGGTAAATTGGGCCCTTCGAGGTACTTAAGAGGGTAGGCACAGTTGCATATCGGTTGGTGATTCGTGCCACGGTAGGGTGATCCGGAATCAACAAAATTTGTTTCTATTTTTCCCTGTCGTGGTCGAATCACTTTGCCCGATGTATAGTGGTCCTAGAAATTCGAACACGGGGATGGGTTTTCTTAAATCTGAATGATTTGAGAGTGAGGGAGTCAATGGTGAATTAGTTGGATTTTAAGGTTTGGGTAAAACAGGGGAGTTGATGGTTTGCAAACTGAAAATAGGCGAAATAAAATATAAAAAGAACTCCTTGAAGCATTGGGCCACTGGGTTTAAGATCTTAGACTAACTGAGAGGTCCCCGGGTTCATTTCCTCGCGTTGGGGAGGATGACATATAGTCATCTCGACAGGATCTTCATTCAACTTTAAAAATTTAAGCCTAATAATTTTCCTTTTGATAGAAAGCATTTATTTAGCATTTGGGATTCGCCCGGTGAAAATCTATCTTGACTCATCCTACAATGACTCGTAAAGGGCAACTAATGAATCTCGGTGGATCTATTAAGCATCCGTAACCACAGAATTACAGTGTTGATCGAGAGGATGCATTTACGGTGAAAATATAACCTTAACCTACACTCTGGTGGCTCGTAAAAGGCTATTGTGGATATCGTGTATCTAAAGCTAGAATACAGACCTAAAAGATTGCCAGAGTATTGGCGAAAGAAAGTACATCAAAAATCTTTAAACCTAGAGTTAAAAATTTGGGAACAAAATGTCGAACTTCTTTAGCGTGGCAGAACCATGACGACCGGATCCTACCCCCAGTAGCCTTTTCCTTCAAGGAGGAAGTGGTTTGGCCGGCTCATCACTCCAAGTTGTCCTTTGGAGGTGTTTGGCAGCTTGAAAGTGAGAGAAGGAGAGAAAAAAAGAAAATGAGGCTTAGCAGGGCCGTCGCCCAGCTCCTTCGAAGAATTAGAACTTAGGTCAGAGTGTTTCTGATAAACATAGCCTTACAGGCATGTGAAATACCAAAATAAACTAGAATAATTACAGTGAGGGTAGAAATGAGAAAAACAAAAAACGAAGTCGTTTGGATAAAAAAAACAAAAGCAGAAAATTTCCCACACAGTGATTTTCGCTATCATAGCGAAAATTTGAGGCATAGCGAAAATTTGAATTTTTGCTATGCACAGTAACTTTCGCTATGATAGCGAATTTTCGCTATGATAGCGAATTTTTATATCATAAGCAATGTAACAAACGAGAGTTTCGATGGGATTGCGAGAAATTTCGCTACCATTAAAATCCTTTGTTAGAACCTTTGTTCCATTCTTCCTTTCGCAATCTTTGTTCATTGCTCCACTACTTCGGCTGCATCACGCATCTGCTGTTCTTTTATTTTACTGCTCTTCTCTCTTCTTAGTCTACGATCTATGATGTTGAGATTTGGCTTCGAATTCTTCATGTTTGGATCGACTCAACAATGTTGGCATGATTAGCTCGCAAAAGCGCAAATTTATACAAATGCGGTGGTAGAATAGTAGGGACCTTGATGTGTAAATCGGGTTAATTAGAATGATTAGTATACAAAAGCACTCAAAACCTATAATAAATAGGGTTCAAAATAGCATACAGGCACTAATCACACCCAAACCTACACATTGCTAGTCCTTAGCAATGAAAGAAAGAAAGAAGAAAGAGAGAACATAACAATAGCAAAACCACGTTCACAAAAATGGTATTTGAAAAGGTTGTGAATAATTAATGCCTAACCTTAAGTAAGAATATTAAAGCGGTGTCCGATAATTATCATGAGAGAGAGACAAGATGCCATCTGAAATTGAGTATTAAAGAAGACGCACCAGCTATTGGTGAATCAACGAAACTTCCACGAAAATCTAAGTGTTTATTTGACGACTTTCAACCGTAGCTGTGTTGCACTCCCCCGACCTAGCTACTACCCGACCTAGCATGCTTAACCAACCTAAATGGGTAGGACCCACCTCTTATTCCACAATTCTTTTGTGGTGTAGGGTGCAATGCGAGTTCGACTTCATGAAGTCTGTGTGGGGATTAGCAAGCGACTCCTGACCAATGAGTTTAGGGCATCAAGCCATAAGGATCACTTTTGACCACAAACTCCTAAAGGTTTCACCCGGAGCCGAATGATTTCGGGCCTCCCGGCACTACAGCTCGCTAGCTCCACCCCGTCCGCTAGTGTAGCGAACACTAGAGTCGAAGGCTCCCCGACGGTGAGGTTTAGAGACACTTAGACTTTAAAGGCTTTCGCCCGTATACCCCTCGGGCCAGTGCTCAGGTTTCAAGGCAAAGCTTTGCAATTTTTATTCTTTTTTTCTTTTATTTTTTCTTTTATTTTTTCTTTTTCTTTTTCACTTATTATTATTTTTATTTTGGAAGACTAATTGGCCTTCTTTCCATAGGGGTCCTTAACCTATTAAAGGTAGTCAACAACACTAGGATAGCTTATTGCAAGGCTTAGGAGGTTGCCGCGATTTTATTCTATCATTGAAACTTTGTGTGCTCGGTGTGGTTAGGCAAAGGTGGAAGAAATAAATTCGAAATCAAAAAGAGTTCAACTTATTATCCACTCGACGGGCATGAGACAGTCAACATTAATAGAATTGGACAAAGTTTCAAATTTTCAAACTATGGGCTAGGCACAACACACAAAAAATTTTGGTTGCAAAATGGGTCCAAATTTTGAAAAAAAAAATTTAAGTTGTATAGTATAACAGCTTTATAGAAAAGGGGATGACAAGCCACTAATCATAGGCTTGTTCAAAATAGTAGCAAATATAATCTAAGCCACTTTCTTCGCGTGGCTCTCCCCATGACCCAAACATCTCAGTGTCCGAAATGGGGCTCGGATTGGAAAGTTGGGGAAGGAAGTGTTATCTCCTTGATGAGATGTGATCATTTCTGGATAGGAGACTTCGCAAGCTTTCCATCGACACCTTATTCACTCCGTTTGGGCTTCAAACAAACAAGTTAGGAGAAGAAAAGGGGAAAAAGTGACCAGTTGGAGCATTTGAAAATTACATTCTGAAATTTCAAGTGTTCTTTCTGGCCATATTTGGATTCTACACTCTCTAAGCTTTCCAATGGTACCAAGAACGCCTAAAACGGAGTTCGGATGAAAAAGTTATGAGCGAAACAAAATTTGGAGGCAAAATAGTGGGGATTTTCGCAACAATAGCGAAAATTTCGCAACAATAGCAAAAATTTAGCTATTTATAGCGAAATTTCGCTACTAATGATTGATTTTGATTTTTTTTTTTTTGAAAAACAAAATAACATAATTAATAAATAAAAATATTAAATAATAATAAAAATAAAAATAAAAACTTTTTTTTTTTTGAGAAACAATTTTTTTTTAAAATTATATATAAAAAAAAACGAGTTTTTTCAAAAACAAATAAATAATATAATAAAAACAAAAGCGTTTTTGTTTTAATTTTTAAAATAAAAAAATTAAAAAACAAACTTTTTTACCTCGATTCTTGTTATTTGTTTGTCCTTTAGTAGGCGAGTACAGAATTTCGCATAAGAGCATTTCGCTATGATAGCGAAAATTTCAACCATACCATTAAAGAGAAATTTTCGCTATATTTCTTAATTTCACTTTCATCCAACATTCTTTACTTCTTGTCTTAATCCAGACTTCAAAATTTGCACACAAACTGTAAAAATTAATACAAGAAAAATTAAGAAAAATTTCAGAAAAGTAAAATTTAATCCAAAAACAAAAATTAACTAAAAATTAGAGAAAATTTAAGAAGAAAAATTAAATAAAGCAAAATAAAATAAAATAAAATAAAGTAAAACATAATAAAAATAAAACTAAAAGTAAAAAGGTGGGTGAACTCCCTGAGTGCACTCAAACCAGTTTCTTAAGCTTTGTTTGGTGGTCTTTGGGCGGGTGGGCTTGTGGTTTCTTGAGATGCAGCGCTCCCCCGATACGAACGGCTTCTGAGCCATCCCGCGTGCCATGCGGTATATGTGGCTGGCGATGTCTTTGAAGTAGTGGCAAGGTTTGAAACGTATTTTCTTCCTAAAATTGTGCATAGAGCGGTCACGGGAGTGAGTGCAACCTCATTTTTACTAGTTCTCTCAGGTGTAAACTGTGTTGCAGGTATAACCAGGGTATGCAATGGTGCAGGATAGAGTGCTACTGGCAGTGGGTTGTAGGTGGTTTTGGCAGTGAACTTCTGGGGCTCTTCCATTTCTTCCTTTCCATTACCCTCCTCAGTCAGCATTGGGGAGATTTCTTCTTCTTTTTTCCATGGCCCATATTCTACACATAATTGTGGGCATCTGCGATTCCTGGGAGGAGCCTGTGGTTCCTCTTTCAATTCCTCTGAGGCTGCGAGTTGAGCTTTGTTCACCGAATAATTGTCAGGCACTCTTCCTCGATTCTCCTCCTCTTGATGAACAAGGCGATTGGTGAGCTTTTGAGATGGTTCACGGGATGTCGATTTTGATCAATTGCTGGAACCATCGATTCATGTTGGGAGCTCTCTGCGTGTCGGTTTCTGTTGGCACGAAGCGATCATGCATTTTGTATATAGAGAGTATCCATTAAGTTGCTGGTGGGATGGCTTGTTCGGGGATGAGGTGGTGGTTCTTCTTTGTGAAGTGGGACGTAATAATGGAGGGATTCGGAGAGTGCATCTTGCCAGAGTGTTGGGTTCTGTGAGGAATTTGTATGATTCCCCAACTATGGTTGTAAGTACTTACCATACGACCTCATCCAGCTGGTTTCTCAGATCCCTTATAGACACATATTCATTTGATTCCTCTCCATGAGTTCTTGACTTTGCCATGAAGCGGTTCTTCATGTCCTCGTGAATATATATGCACTAGGGTTACCCCCTGCCACATGTTGACCACACGCACAATTCACGTGGGTTTCCAGAATTTAACATGATTAAGAAACTCTGTCTTTGGAACACAGACACTGTAACAAGAACAAAGCAAACACAAACAAAGAAAAAAAAAACTCTACCAAAAGGGGTAAGTTAACTAAAACAAAAAATAAAATGAAACACCTTGAAACAAAAAAGATATATATACAGAGAATTCACTAGAACTTGTGTTAAAGGGATCTAAGTGTTCAGCCAAGTCATCATTCGCACTTAGGCACCATCCTGGCAGCAGCCGCCATTTTGAGGTCGTGCCACGGTGGGGTGATCTGGAATCAACAAAATTTGTTTCCTATTTTCCTCCCTCTTTGCTTGTAGTCAAGCTCTTTGCTTGATATGGTAGTCTAGGGTCGAACACTTGGGATGGGTTTCTTCATTACAAATGTTTGAGTGTGAAGTAAAAAATGAGTGAATTGATTTGGACTTTAAGGTTTGGGTAAAACAGGGGAGTTGATGGTTTTACTGAGCTGAAAATGGCGGAAATAAAATGTGAGCTGTGACATTGGGGCTGCGGGTTTAAGATCTGATAGCGGGAGGTCACAGTTCAATTTCTCGTTGGGGAGGATGACATGAGTCATCTCGGTAGTATCTTCATTCTTTAAAAGCAACCTAATAATTTTCCTTTTGATAGAAAGCATTTGTTTAGCATTAGTTCATAAGTGAAAATCTATCTTGTTCGTCCATGATGACTCGTAAGGGGCAGCTAATGAATCGAGTGGATCTAATATTAAGCATCCTTGAACCACTAAGATTATCAAGTATTGATCGAGAGGATGCATTCACGGTGAAAATATAATATAACCTACCTCTAGTGGCTCAAGTAAAGGGCGGCTAATGGATATCGATTAATATCTAAAACTAAGAATACCTTTGAACCTAAAAGCTTATACAAATATTGTGAAAGTACATCAAAGCTTTTAAACATAGAGTTAAAAATTTGGGAACCAAAATGTCAAAGACTTCTTTGCGTGAAAAAGCAGGGGAGACCTGCAGTAGCCTTGAATCCCACACGATAGCCTTTCCTTCCAAGGAGGAAGTGGTTTTGTAGCTCATCCTCGAGTTGTCATCCTTGGAGGGTGTTTGGCATTGAAAGTGAGAAGAAAGGAGAGAAAGAGAAAAATGAAACGTAACTTGAGGGGCTCATCTTGCTTCCTTCAAATTAGAACTTAGGTCAATAGTGTTTCTGATGGCTTATATAGCCTTACGAACATGTGAAATACCAAAATAACCAAACTAGAATAATTACGGTGAGGGTAAAAATGAGAAAAGCGAAAACGAAGTCGTTTGGATAAAAAAAACAGCGAAAATTTCCCACCTGATTGATTTTAGCTGTCATCATGAAAAATTTGAGGGCACATGGCGAAAATTTGAATTTTAAGCTATGCTGCGAACAATTTGGTATGATAGCCAATTTTATTTATCATAGCCAGAGAAATATGACATGTAGTTATTTGGGATTGCAAAATTTTAGCTACCATTGCGAAAATCAACACATTCGAGCCTTCATTCCATTCTTCCTGACTCTTGTTCCATTGCTCCTTGCTTCACGGTGCGCATCACGCATCTTCTTATTTCTTTTATTTTCTGCTCTTACTCTCTTCTTAGTCTATGATCTATGATGTTGAGTTTATTTCGAATTCTTCATGTTTGGATGGAAGCTCAACAATGTTGGCATATTAGCTTCATAAAAAGCGCAAATTTGCCACAAAATGCGATCGGTAGAATAGTAGGGACCTTGATGTGTATGTCGGGTTAATTAGAATGATTAGTACAAAAGCACAAAACCTATGATAAATAGGGTTGAAATGCACTTTTGGGCACTAATGGAGTTAACTTTCCTACAAAGTTTATCAGGTGTCCATAAGGTGTTCCACGTCTCCATGCTCCGGAAATATACTCTAGATCCAACTCATGTCGTGGATTGGGGAGAGATTACTGTTGATACTTATAGGACATTCGAGGAGGGACCAATGTATATCTTAGATAGCCGGGATAAGGTTTTGTGATGCAAGATCGTGAGGTTAGTAAAAGTGTTGTGGTAACACCAAGGAGTGGAGGAAGCGACGTGGGAACGCAAGGACACGATGCGGGCCACATATCCTTTCATATTTAAGGACGAAGGTGCGTGGTCTAATATTTGGCATTAGAATATTACTGCATATGCATGTGTTTGTGTGTGCTAGTATGTGTGAATTTAGGACGAGTGCAATTGAGGAAGAATGTAAAACTCGGGAAAATTAGAAATTTTCAAAAATGACAAAATGATAATAATAATAATAAATTGCTATAATGGTTCAGGGCAGCCTAGAAAATTCTTTGGATCTCAGATGACGAAACGAACTATGCCGTTAAATTCTTCTCGTGAAATCTAGTGACCCAGAAAAGTTTTGTCGAATTATGAGACAAGCGGAATATTTTACGATTTTTTGGGTGATAAGCCATCAGTGACCGAGGGCGAGATTTTAAGAAATCTCGGAAGTAGAAACAAGCGGAAGGCTAAGTTGATTAAAATAAGAAAGTGGCCAGAAAAGAAATCACGGTGTTTGAGGCATGAATGGATCCGAATGAAGCAATATAAACCATGTATCCAAAATAATAATAATAATAATGATAATAATAATAAAAAAAAGATAAAAGGAAGGTCGGAACGGATAGTGGGAGTGTGGAGAGAGACAGATAGAGAATTTTATTTATTTTTATTTCTTTCTTCACTTCATTCTCAGATCTATGGAAATTGGGCCAGTAGAGTTTTAAGTCGAGTGAAGGCAAAGTTGATCAGCTAGACTGCAGGTACGAAATCTTGGAGTTTTCATGAGCTCCACTGGTGAAAATTTTCCTGCTTGTGTTATTTTAGCTAAAGGCCATTTAATGGCTTGGAATTAGCTTAGAGTCGTGAAAGGCGTAAATTTCGATCCCAATTTTGGAGGCGAGTGTAGGAAATTTTAGGGCTGTTTTTGGACAATTCGGGTTGGGCCCGAGGACTGTTTTTGGAAGAATCCTAGTTGAATTTTAGGGGCTTGTGTTTAAACTGATCCATTTGAGAAACTGGGGCCCATTTTCTTGATTTTAGACTAAGATTCGAGTTTGGTTTTGGTCCACGAGGCGATGTCTTCGAGGTTTTAATGAGGTAATATTTTAGTATCTGATAATTCGGTGAATGACGTGAAGGGACGAGGTGCTCCCCATTATGTGGGTTCGAGATTTGGAGCCATTTGTGTGTTCTGGTTTTATGAATAAAATGTAGTGTGTGAGAATTATGTTGATGCATACTAATTGATGTATTAACATGGATTGCATGGATGTAAATTATATGTAAAAATTATAATTATCCATGGTGTATTAATGTTCATGTAACACTCATATATACAGGTAACATGAAGGAAAATGCATTGGCATCATGCATTTCATATCACGGTCACATCGCGTCGGGCGGGTGTGGGTGCATGGTATTAGTGATACGAGTGTTGGTAGATAGATTGGGTGAAACTCGAGGAAAATAGGACAAAGTCGAGGTTGAGACTCACGGAGTGTAAATTGATCTAAATGATAAATTACATGTTTTGGGCGGAAAGCGAGTTTGGATGGAATCCCCCCCGGGGTGAAAGACCCAAATGTTCCTTTGTTAGACATGATTCCTGGGTAAGTTTGCGAAAATGTTGGAAAGGCGTCGGCGATCGTGGTGAAAACAGAAAAATAGTGGCCTGAAGAAAAAGAAAATCATGATTTGATAAATTAAAGATTTGAGGGTTGTCCAATGGAGGTTGAGTCATTGGGTTAAGCAGATGGCGGTTTTCCACCGCGGCACATTCCGGTGTGAAGTGAGTTGGACTCGGGTTAATGAGCATGAGAAGTCGCTTCTCATGCATGACAAAACATTTCATATAATGTTGCATAAATTGTATGAAATGTGATTGATGTTCGTGTCCTGCCATTGCATGTTGCATTTTAGGTGGGAGTAGCCCTCTTGGGAGATTATCGGTCTTGGGCTTTGCTCACCCAGGTCGTGGGACCCCCTTTCAGAAATGCGGGTCCGGTCTCGGTGGTGACTTTCGCATAAACATATCTGATGAAATGGGATATAGTTCATGTATACCTTTTTGTTATATAAAAAGACTGTAAATGAATTGTTGATTAAATAGTCTATCATATATTTTTGTATATTCGTGAATTAAATATGCAGGAATAGGTCTCAATATATTGAGACAAATGAGTGTGATATTGGGACACTCGATATCCTGCAGGTTGACGGGTTATCAACGAGACCTTTGGGATAGGGGTGTCATAGATAATGTAAAACCCGAAAAAATGCAATTTTTCTGAAAAATGGCAAAATGTTTATTTGCCTCTGTAGTAGAAGTTGAAAACCTGGAATTTTTGTAGATCTCGGATGACGAAACGAACTTCACCATTGAATTCGTCTCGCGAAATCTAGTTATCTAGTCGAATTTCGTTGAATTCCAAGATAGTCGGAGTTTCACGTTTTTTTGTGACACTCTGTAACAAGATTATGGGTGGTGCCACATGGCATGACTAGGGGCTGCAACATGGCACCATGGGAGAAGGGCACATGGCATAAGAGCCATGTGGTGTGGAAGGTGACACCTAAAGCATGTGTCCATGTGACACATGACACATGATACATGGACTTAGTGAAGACACATGACCATGAGAGAGAAGGAAGGTGAGAATAAGTTTCCTCTCACTTGGGATAAGTTAATTAACAACATAAGAGAACAAAAAAGAATTCAGTGGAATGGAAACCAAAAAGGAGGAAAAATAAAAATAAAAAGAAAGAAACGAGAAAAGAAAGAAAAAGAAAAGAAAAAGAGGAAAAACAAAAGTGGAGAAAACTACACTGTGGGGAGAGAAAAGGAGTATGGTGAGGGAGAGAAGATTTTCTCGTTGTTCCCATTGTCGGTTATAGTCCGAACTAAAGCTGGTCCATGCAACGAGAGCTACGTGGGTATCGAATCCGACTTTTTCACGACGCCCAAGCGTAGGGTTTTCTACACTAGTCTCTCTTACTAAGAGCTGTAAATGGCTATGGTTTCTAAATTCTCAAACACTGGATCAAAATTCTCTGAGATATCGACCGTTTTTTCGATAGTTTGACCTGGCTTCTAAGGTGGCATTCGCGCTTGGTTTTCGGGATGTAAATGGAAAATGCGTGGATTTTTTGCTAGAACTGCTTTTTCGGGAAAGTAAATTTTCAGTCGAATTTCAAGATCGCTAATGGATGAATTTATAGTCGCATGATAGTGTAACACCCTAAATTGTACCTTTGACAGTTGTAGCGACATGTTTAGGGGCATGCGAAGTAAATGTATAATTTTTCCAGACAAAGAATGCTAAAAATAAAATAAGCAAAACTGAATTAATACAAGAGTTAGGTAAATTAGTAATTGACCAATTTAGGAACCCAAGTAAAGGTCATAAGATTGCATCAGATGTCAAGTAGGAATTTGAATAAGTTCCATCGCAAATAATATAAAATAAGGGACCCACAGTAAAAACCTGTGTAATCCAAAATTGTATAAGACTCAAACATGGCCTTGCTAATGAAAAATATCTCACATAGATTTGGGATAAGGCAAACTGGGAAAGAGAAGAGAAGAGAGAGAAGAAAGAGGAGAGAAGGTAAGAGAAGTGAAAGGCGAAGAAGAAGAATACAGTTAAGGAAGAGAAGAAGAAGAAGCAAACTGGCGCATGAATTACTTGGAACTCGGTTTAGAACTTTGGTTTGAAATACTATTAAGTCAGGGTTAGGAAAACCTCAACCTTCAAAACATGAATTTGGTTGTTCTAAGTTGGTTTTGGAAACTTGGTTTGATTTGGGTTAAAAGAATTGAGTGAAATGGCCAAACTCGGCTACCGCTTATTTTGTTTCAACACTCTACGCCAGGCGGCGTCTTTCGCCTGCTGACTCCGAGACAGGTTTGCATTTTCAGTCCAGGCTTAGGCAATGCTCTGCTTGTGGCGAACTCTTGCCTAGGGTGCGCGACAGTTCGCCCTAAGCATACCAAGTAATTCTCGCTTTAGTTCCTCTTTCATTAAGTCTAACAATCATTCATCGATTAATGATGCACTCTACAAGTGAATGAAATGGTTCAGATAAGTATAACACATTATATGAAAATATTTTGTACTCTCGCCAAATATGCGCGGCTTCTCGACCGGGTCATCGGGCAAACATTGTTCTTTGGGCTCTTAATTTGCTAATGTGTTTAAATTGTGAAAAGTATCTTTGGTTAAGTGGATGAAGATAAATGTAAATGAAGGCATATAGAAAACGTATAAATGTCTAAAGACTACAAGAATAAAGATTCAAGTAAATATAAGAAATATCATATATGATTGTTCCGATAACAATAGTTATTCTGTGATATGACATATATTGTAAATGAAATAAAAGAAACAATATCCGCTAAGAACCTTAGAGTTGGATAGAGCAGCTTTAAGTATGGATATATAGTCAAGATAATATTAATTGGCAAAGATCGAGGCCCCATTTTGGTCATGACATCCCGCTTCGATCATTACACGCCCCGCCAATATATTAGATAGAGATCATCGTTCGTGACAGTTGATAGTACCTTCTCGGGTATATACAGCTTCTTTCCCAGATCCACTATGTATTATAATGCATAAACATAAAATAAAAATGATAAGAATATAAACATGAATTATATGCTGGTATTATATTATAATATTTGTTACATTATTATGATAGAGTGATACACGAACAAAATGTAAATGAAAGATATATGAATCAAAGATGATGGCACTTAATAAGTATGATATGGTAAATATTATCTATAAATTTATATGTTCAAACATGAATAAGCATGTATATAAATGAATGTTAAAGTTATATGCGATGTATAGCGTGATAATCCTTATTAGAGGTCAGCCCATAGATAATCCACCGTTTATGTTTAGCACGAAAGTGTTTCATCCGTAGGTAATCGTGAAGACCCAAGAAATTTCCCCCTAATTTTCTAAAAGGTAAGATGGTAATTTCAATAAAATCCAGAATATTTATAGGACTTTACGATGAAATTGTAATTTCACGCTTAACCCCGTCTCATGAAATCTAGGCTATCACTTCACTTCACACTCGAGATAAACAAAATTTGCAGACAGGCACCGTGAGCGATGCGTGGACACTGGTACGTGATGAGTGGCTCACGCTGCCACGCGGTCAAGTGTGGATGAGTCAAATAAAAGGCTGGGCGGGACTCAAAAGATAAATGGCACCATGTGATTGGAAGGAAACTACAGATATGGATAAGTGATGGGTGGGAACTCAACACATCAATTGACATGTAGCAAGTGAGAGGACATCTCACTCGACCTCATTCACCTCAACCCAAGTAGGAGGGGGAAAAAAGTGAGAGAGAAAAGATATAAATAAGAGCAGAGAGAGGGAGGTCTACTCTTCTTTAGGATTCACAAATGGTCCAATCTCGACGAGGCAAGCAGGCAAAGTTGGATCCTCACCGCGCGCTACCAGTGGGTATCGATCAGGGAGTTTCCGACAAACTCGAGGTAGGGTCTTCTCCTACTTGGTTATTTCTTGTTTAAAAACCCATGAAAATGGTTTTGAGAGTTGTGAGGCCGGAAATGTCCATGCATTCCGGTTCCACTAAAGTTTCTGACCTAACGGTTGATGAGGGGCTGTCCCTGATTACCCACTGCATGGATCGTGGTTGCACAGTCCGGAAAATTTATCATCTTGACTAAATTGTCCATGGTGTTTGCTTGCATGATATCGCTTGAAACATATGTTAATGCATGCATAACTTTATGTTAAGAACACTGATTGTTTGAATTATATGGAATATAATTGCACATGAAACTATTGAATTAATATAAGAGCTGTATTATTAATATGCAAGGCTACACTATACTTATAGGTGTGGGTGCACAGTAATGTTATTCACAATTTTTGGTGATCAGATAAGGTAGTAAGTACTTGACGACGCCTACTAAATGTCTCACTTGATTAAACCATAATAGAAATGAAATTAATTTGTGTCGCATAAAGACGGTCTTAACTCTCAAGTGAAAGCCCTAATCTGATAGAGACCCACTAGATATTCGAAAAATTTTGTATGGGTGTAAGAGACCCGTGGTATTATCCTCTATATGGGTGTAAGAGGCTCGCGGTATTATCCTCTCAGATAAAAAGAGACCCAAAAAGATTAATCCAAAAAAAATTAGTATGGGTGTAAGAGACCCGCGATGAAAGCCGAAAAAAATATTGTTGCCCAAAGAAAACACACGTTTATAGTTATTACTTAGACTTCGAAAGAAGTGTAGGAGTTGGGATTGACTGGATCGGGTTACCCATCAAGTAATCAAGGCTGGGTGTTGGTGAGCCAACAAGGCCCTAGATATGGTGTCATTGTACTACCAAAGGATGGGCTTGTCACGCTGCATAAGCATGTGTGAGGAGCCTGAGTGACTTCTGATACGGGCATGAGCTGAGATTCACAATGATATATATATATCATTCCCATTTGTGAACTGCAAATTGTATGGAATGTGGATGTTTGTGTTGTGCTACTGCATGCATTTTGCCAGGAGTAAATTTTATAGGAGAATTCAACCAATAGGCATCGTTTCACCCCGCTAGGAAAACATTTCAGTACCGTAGGTAATTTCTGCATGGGGACACATCCAAGACCCTAGTGATGAAGAGAAGTCCAGATTTGGCCTTGTTCTTGTATTTTGTAAATTTTGGGAAGAAAACCAAGTTTTTTTGTAATTTGTAATTAAATACAAATTGTAATTAAATTCATTTAGCAATATATGCATCGAAGTAAGTTTTCCGGGGATGAATTGACCTCTTTGTAGAAGTAAGGTTGGATTTGTGGTGATTTTAGAAGGTGTTGAATCAATGGGAAAAAAAAAAGAAAGGGAAAAAGTGCAAGTATAAACGGAGGCCACGCCCATTTTCTGCTAGGTCATGCGACATAGGAATGGTGTCACGATAAGCCGTCGCAACGCTGCCAGTATGCAGGCCAGCACGAGTCGAAAGCAAAGACAAACAAAGCCGCTGGCAACAAAAAGCTGGGTGACAACATTGCTCAGGCGCACACCAAAGGACCCCGCCCCTAGGTCATGGCGCATCTAATTTTTGGGTCACGACATGGCTGAGACTAGAACTAGGCTTAATCTTCGGCCTGAATACGGATTTTCATACGGCAGAGGTACCATTGGGTGTCGCTGACATGGCAACATGTCGCTGACACTGGTAGTTTCCAGTAGTGAGTTCAAGTTGGTCGCAACACCCGCTTTTCTGGGTGTCGCAACATGTGTAAAACCAAAGAAAATTTCATTTTTTATGAAAAAGGGCAAAATGGTAATTTTGCTGAAATAGTATATGCTAAAACCTGGAAATTTTCTAGATCTAGGATGATGAAATAGACTTCACTGTTAGAATCATCCACAAATTTAACTACTCCCGCGAATTTCATCTAATTCCAAGATACTTAATTTCATGTTTTTCGAGGTATAAAAAGAGGTGGCACAAGAAGAGATTACGAATCCATGCATGAATGATGAGTGGACACACAAAAAAACCGTATTCAAGTTTAGCCATGGTCATGGATTATTATCTGTTATGATGCTAAATAAATGAATAAAGAAAATAAAGGAAAATAGAGAAAATCCGCAGAATAACAACAAGGAAGGCAAAGGGGCTTCCTTATCGGGCCAAAGGAGAAAAGGAGGAGAAAAGGAGAAGAGAAAGAGAGAATAGAAAAAGAAAGAAGAATGAGGAAAGAAGAGAAAATGGAAAGGAGATGAGGATGGAAAACAAAGAGGAGGGAAACAAAAATAAGGAGAAAAGTGGAGAAAAAAAAAAACTGGAAGTGAGGAGAGCGAAATATGGAGGAGAGGGAGAGAGAGAGAAAGAAAGAGAGAGAAAACAAAAAGGTAAATTCTTCCTTGTTCCGACGGCTGGAGTTCCAAGAGCCCGAGAAGCGTTACCTACCCGACGAGCTACGAAACATATCCAAAGGATCGGCGGTTTCACGCCCAAGAGGTAGCTCTCTCCTACTCGGGTTCTTTTCACGGCGCCGTTTGGCCCGACTGCGAAAATGCATGTTGGACCTATTGTGGCTTTGCCGAATCGCATACGATGTGTTTCTGAAGTTGGTTTGATTCCCGGGTCACGTCCTAACTGGGTGAAATCGTAAAATCTGCGCTGGAGTCATCTATTTTTGATCCTACCACTAAAATGACTTTAGAACTTGTTTTTTTGGGTGGTGCGAATGCAGTTAGTCCTTCAAGTAAATGGTAGCCACATCAGTGAACTTGATGTTAGGCTTTTGAATTTATCCATTCGGACCTTCGTAGCCCAAGTTATGGTTAGTTTATTCTAAACAAATAAAATGGAAAAATATACTAAAGTAAACAGTAATACAGACAAATTTAATTAGAGGTTAAGGAAGCCGGGCTAGCAAGCTAGGGCAGCTGGTTGCGAGTTAGAGTTACCAAGAAGGTGCTGACCAAAGAGGGCGACGTTAGGGTCGTACGGCTAATCTCATGTTAGACCTCCAACTCTGAGGGTCAAAACTTCTTCGTCGACTAAGCCAAAAGCCCTTCGACTCTATGGAAATCCCATTGAGCAAGATTCTAGCCATATTCTATATAAAGGGATCATAACCTTAATAAAATTAATGTTTTTTCCACTTTGATCAAAAGGCCATTAATGGGCTGGCTATTCATGTGTGACCTGAATTGGACGCTGATAACTTTGAATAAATAATTTGTTGGTGTTTTCGAATTTTTATGGAAAGTCTACCAGGTCGAAGATTCCAAACCAATTTCTCTTAGAGAGTAGTGGAGTGAAAATAAATTTCTGAAATCAATGTTTTTTCTAGGTCACGATACTAGTGGTCATTATTCATGTGTGACTTCCAACTTCTGGACGACCATAACTTTTTTCATCCTAACTCGTTTGTGGTGTTCTTCAACTTCATGGAACCTCATTATTGGTGATTCATCACAACTGTGGAGATAGGGTGATTATAACTCGTCAAATCTATAAGTTTTTGCTAAAGTAAGTGCTGCTTGTTTGTAGTCAATGAATAGTTTGTTTTCATGTCCACATGGTGCATGTGGTAGGCTATCAGATTGGGTAGAATTTCCATGAGTTAGCCTAAGGAAGTTTTATGATATTATTTGTTTACTATGATTGATGAATATATGCTTGATATAATTTCATACAGGCTGGTATTAGCTATAGAACTTAGTGCTTAAGGGAGATATAAGCTGGCTACGAAGTACAATCGATAAGAATGGTTCAAGTGAAAAGTGTTAGCTTACATGTAATATGAGAAAATGCAAGGGCATTGTATCCATATGCACAGGGACACTACATATGTCGGTGTGTCGTACACAGGTCATTCATCAAATATATTGAACGGGTATGAAGCTCAGATTGACGACGTCCAATCAATGTCTCACTCGCTTAAAAGATAAGAAGTGAAATATAATTGATGTGTGTGGCTGAAAAAAGAAGTAAATCTAATCCCCTAAGGTGAAAAGTCAGAACATTGGTGTAAAGAGACCAGTATGGTGATCCCAAAGTTCATTTATTGCCCAAAGAATATCATCGCCATGGTTATCACATAGACTCGAGTCGTAGATAGGAGTCAGATTGACTCGTGAGTATCACTGGCACTTGCATTGGGCAAACGCGGAGCGTAAGGGATCGTATATGTAAAAGTCATCGTACTACGCAGGACGGTTGTCGCCACTCTGCACAGCGCACGCAGAGCGGAGCCAGGCTAGAGACTTGATATGGGCACGAAAACATTTCATGCATGACATATAACATTCATGTGAAGACATTTTACTCGTGATGTTGCTTGTTTGTTTGTGCGACCATTGCACGCGCACTTAGACGTGAGCTACCAGAGGAGTTATTCTCTACAGCTTGCCTCACCCGCGGACCCCCTTCAGTGCAGTCCAAGATAGGCGTCTCAAATCCTTGATGGGACCACTACGGTGATTAGAATGGGATGCGACTTTGTTTTGTTTTGTTTTACTTTTGGTCTTGTATTATATTCGAAAGGTAATCCAAAAAACATGTATACACCCTTGTTAAAAAGATATGTAAAATGGACCTGCTGATTTAAATAGTTAAGAGTGGTTACTCTTGTGTAACGTGGAATTAAATATGCGTGAACGGGTCTCAATATATGAGATAAATGAGCGTGATATTAGAACGCCATTCATTCCAAGCGATGGGGTTGTCGCACCGTAATCTCTTATAAAGTCACAGCTTGGTATCGAAAGATAGCGCGGCTGTGGCAATTAGCTCGAGGGACACGGTTTAGCCAGTGGTCATTAAGGTGTTTGATATGAGCATCACAAATGATGTCGTGGTTTAGGTATGTGATTACTAGCGCCACGATAGAATTAGAGTAATTCCATGCATTGTGTTTTTATGTGTGTTTCGTATAACATGTTGTGTTCATTTATACATGACTTAATATATATGGAAAATAAATAATACTTCTAGAGTTGTGACATGATCATAGGTGTTCTGGGGACCCGCTTATTTATTGTTTGGCATCATGCATCACTAAGACTTGTGGCACAAGAAATCTCGTGATTTGGTGCTTCTGGCAGTGCATGGCTAGTCGTGACTATGACGCAGAGGGTCGCCTATGGTAAGACCGGGCCCACCGCTGCTTCGTTTTTTAATCTACGTAATTTCTTTATGGAGACTTAAGGTGGGCGCTTACACGCTTACTATCAGACAGTCGGGTGTAGTAGGTCATGGAGGAATGAGTAACATCCAAAGGTTTAAGGCACATCATCCCCCGACATTTAGGGGAGGAAGGGACCCATTGGTAGTTGACCATTGGTTCCGTTAGATTGAGGGTATCGACGCCATGAGCCATCTACATTACACGGATCGCTTAGCTAAGCCATTTGGGCCGGTGAACCCCCGATATGGTGGATTAGGTGGAAGACCTCCGTAGATGTGGAGGCGGGCGACTTGGGTAGATTTTTAGAGAGCTCTTTATGAGCAAGTTCTTTCCAATGTGCATGTCAAGGCCCGAGAGTTCCTAGACTTGCGGCAGGGAGACATGACAGTACTAGAGTACGTGGCTAGGTTTACTGAGCTAGTCTGTTTTACAGATGACTATGTGGCCACAGATCTGGCCAAGGTGAGGAGATTTGAGGATGGGCTGAGATTGTCCATCAGGGGCAAGATTGTGGGACTTCTCCTGCAAGATACGGACTCTATGGTTAGGACAACTATGGCCATATAGAGAGAGATAGTTGATGCTAAGAGTATCCGAGATGCATGTACTGGTAAAAGGAAGGAGGGTCAGCCTTCTTCGAGTTTAGAAAAGTGGCAGAGGACTTCTGTTTCTCGAGGATCACAGGGACAGGGCCAAGGCTATCAGAGCCAAGGTCAAGGCCGAGGCTATCAGAGCCAAGGTCAGGGTCAGGGCTACTAGAGCCAAGGTCAGGGTAGGAGCATGAGCCAGACAGGGCAGATGCTTTGTTTCTTCTACCAGCAGCCTGAACACATGAAGAGGGATTGTCCTCAGAGGAAGGAGTCCCAAGGCTGGGGCCTGCAGTCCCGCTTCAAAGGGGACAGTAATGCATACGCTGTGACGCTCCAAATCGGGGTCCGTTGACAACCCGTCAACCTGCGGAAGATTCGTGGATGTCGGGTAACTCGACACCACACCATTGAGTCCCTTTTTCCTGGGACCCAAGATTTAACGAAAATAGAGCAGAGTCTCCTTTGTACGGGGAGCTCTACCCAAAATACAACCTATGCAATCACATGGAAACCTGTCCTAATATTATACATTGACCACACCGAGTCCACATACGAGTAAAAATGGCCACATAGGGCCCATTTATCCATACTAAAACATATAAGCACATGACTATAGGACCATAGTCCATAAGAGTTTAAATATACACAACTCTTATACAAAACATATATCAAAACTAAGAATTCTAATACATGTTTTACAAAATATAAATCAAAGCCACAATCCGACTTTCTTCTCATTATCGGCCTCTAGTGAGCGCCATCTCCTTGCACACATCTCCCCTGCACTGGAAAGGCAAATCCCACTACTGCGTGAGCAAATGCCCAGTGATGAAACTCCCACAAGGGCTACCTCCAATCTAAGTGCACATGCAATGGTCATGCCACAAGAACATTCCAATCACGATTATGTCAATCCTAGAATGGAATCTACATGACATGAATGAGATGCTACTCCTCATGATCCCTGTACCAAATCCTCACCAACTTCTCTCAACATGCAATATGCCATGTATGAAAACTGTTTCCAAACAAAAATATTTGTTTTATTTGTGGGCAACCGATATAACAACACGTTGGATTAATCCTCCGGCTGAATCTGTTGGATAACTCTCCAAAACAACTCATGGCCTCGACGTGAATTGTTAGACGATTTCCCAACATAATTCTTCGGACAACTTTCCGATACAATTTTATTGTTTTGGACATACTCCGTTAATAATTATGTGAACAACCCTCCAATATAAATTAGTGGACATACCCATAATAATCATGTGTGGACAACCCTCTAATAAAACCGCTTGTTCAAAAGCCATGTTAGTAACCTCCGGGTCATTCATGTGACCTTAGACTTCATTCCCGTAATCGAAACTAACATCAACACTAAACACCATGCTGATTTTCCCATGCACTCACACTCATTTCATGATGTACTCAAGGCACTAATGCATTGCAATGCAATTGTGCCATCAGACTCTAAGTCACGCCTAATGTATAAAGACCTCTACACGTGGACACCTCTCTACCTGTGACATTACACCGTGTACCATGGACACTCATGTCTAATGCACACAAAAGTCCATACCTTCATTAAACATTAATATACATACAGTCATACTAACATTTATCACATTCATGTCAACACATCAAATAAGCATGCATCAACATCATTCCAACTACTACTTAGACAAGTAATGTCATACTCAAATCCCTAGGCTACATCATGGCACATAATGCCCATAAAATAGCCTACAACATGCCATGCAATAGCCATGTCCACACGAAAACACATCACAAACCCAATATGTTAGAGCACACATATTGAATGACACCTCTTCACTAAGAAATGCCATTTCAATCAATCACACAAACACATGTTAACATTTCATCAAGTCACTACCTAGGCAAGTAATGAAACACCTCATTTTCTAGGCTAATTCATGGAATATCATGCACCTAAGATAGCCTACAACCTGCCATGTAATGGCCATTTCAGCACACAACTCCTCACATCCACACAACCAACAATTAGCACACTTGTTGTAACAATCAATTTTTCAACAAGGATATGAGCACCAATTTCCATTAAAAAGAATATGGTCATATTCTATACTCCAAGAGCTTTCCATAGAGTCCAAGAACACCCCAAACGGAACTCGACGCAGGAAAGTTATGGCCGCCAAAGTCGAGGCCTCATATAAATGCGAATCGACGCCAAGCACTTCAAGACAGGGCTTCATCGCTTCGCGCCCTGACCAAATATGAGTTCCACTTTATCAATCTATATATGGATGGATTTAGACTCAAAGGTATTTCCATAGAGTCTAAGAATGCAAACGGAGCTCTGACGTGGAAAGTTATGGTCAGTCCTCAAGTCGAGGCCTCGTGATGAATAGTGATCGGGCGTGCCACCGCGGAAACCCATTTAGAAATCGCTTTCCCTGCTCCTTAAATCTCCCTCCTACCCAAACTCATCCCGGAAACAACCCTTTCACCCGTCAATAAACCCATCCCAATTGAGTCCATAATTCAGCTATAAACATGGCACAAAACCCATCCCAAACTTAGCCCGAAAATCAACTTAACAAAAACAACTCCAAATTAGCAAAATACGATTTTTGTGTTCGGGAACACAATCCAAATAGCCCTTAGCTCCAAATCTGAATACCAAGACAAAGATTTAGATGAAATATGTTCCGAGCAGGAAGGTTCTACCACTGAGGAAGACGAAACTTTTTGGAGTCTCGAAGACCCAAGACCCACGGCCTTCCCAAAATTCCGCTCGAATCTTCGACGAAAATTCTTGATTTCGATGTCCACACGTTGCCTTCAACGAGT
Organism: Tetrastigma voinierianum; assembly: GCA_016808115.1. NCBI lineage: Eukaryota > Viridiplantae > Streptophyta > Magnoliopsida > Vitales > Vitaceae > Tetrastigma > Tetrastigma voinierianum. The sequence goes on from JAEQBH010002800.1 coordinate 35,352, forward strand.
ACTCCGACTTTAAGTCTTGGCCCGACGGAAACCGAGCCGCCGATCCCTGTAAATCTTAGAGAGAAGGTAGAGCTTCTCTCACTAGATCTTCTTCTCCAAACCCGAAATCTTCGGTGAAACTGCTTGTTGTCGGTACCCACGCGTAGCCCTCGTCGAGTTGATGAACTTTAAATCTTGCCTCGACGGATTCCGACCACCCAATCTTCGTAGATCGTAGAGAGAAGGAGGAAGTTTTCTCTCCCTTCTCACTCTCTCACGCCCATTGCAAAAAGAATGGGAGAAAATATGATTTTCTTCTTTTCTCCTTCCTCTTTTCCCTTTTTGTGCATTTAGTATAAGTCGACGCGGGCCCACTACACCACGCGTCCACGACTGCCTGTGTTCGTTCGTCCCGAAAAATTTATTTTAAATGAACTTAACTCCAGTCATTTCCTAACTCCCGACATTTTTTTAGAAAATCTCATTCTTAGGTTTACTAGATTCTAAACTTCAAAAATTCATAAAGAATTCCCACTACTTAGGAATTCAACGGCTTTTCCGAAGCTACGTTGAGATTGACTCCAACTACTACAAATCTGCTTTCGTCATCCAAGCTCTGTGGAATTTTCAGTTTCCCGAGCTACTTCCAGCAATTTATTATTTAATTTTATACTTTGAAATTTTAAATTTTTTGGGGTTCTACACACAATTTTTTCCTTCTCACCCTGGCCTGGGTTAGAGGGAACCACTTCTACCACAGAGTGCTCGAAAGCATTGTTATTTTCTACAACAGGCTGGGTAGCTGCCATGGGTCGAGGTCTGACAAGGCTCCACAAGTCGGATTTGGGACTCAGGGGCGTGTCTATTTTATTGGCCCCATAGGATTGAGATAGCAAACCAATCGGTGATACAAGGTATTTTCTTGCTCTTTCATTTATGGGTGAGAGTTTTATTTGATTCTGGTGCATCTCATTCATTCATTGTTGCATTATGTGTAAAAGAATTGGGCTTAAAGGTTGAGACCTTGGAAAAGTAGTTGCATGTGAGTTCTCTCCTAGGGACTAGGGTGAGGGTTGGATAAGATATGTTGGGATAGTGAGCTAGAGATCTCAAAGGATTCTACTCACGGTTGACCTTCGGGTTATGGACATGTCAGAGTTTGATGTCATTCTTTGTATGGATTGTTTGATGGCACATCGGGTCGTCATTGATTGTGATCGTAGGAGGGTTACTGCCTACACACAGGATGGTCGTTGTGTTATGGTCCAGGGGGATAAGCATGATGCTTTACCCCAGACAAAGGTACGACCCGCATGGAAGTGGACAAAATATGGTCAAGAAGCAAGCCTTAAATTCCTGTGGTGACAAGGTGAGACAGGATTTGAGTCTACCTCGGGTGTTTACGAGTATGAGGATGTCTTTTTGGACGAGCTACCAGGATTACCTCTACACAGGGATGTGGACTTTGTTATTGAGTTACACCCTGGTACTTCGCCCATTTATATGACTCCACATAGGATGGCTTAGCTGAGTCAAGTAGGAACCCAAGGTCCAAATACGTGGATTTATCGACAGTAGTTTCATTAGACCGAGCACTTCACCACGGGCAATCTTCGCTCTGTTTGAGAAAAAGAAGGATAAGACTCTTCGCCTGTGTATAGACTACCGAAAGTTGAACAAAGTTACAATCAAGAATCGATATCCATTACTAAGGATTGATGATTTATTTGATCAGCTGAGAGGGGCGCAAGTCTATTCTAAGATAGATCTCCGTACCGGGTATCATCAGTTGAGAGTTAGGGAGGTAGATATCCCTAAGATAATGTTTAGGACTCAGTATGGGCATTTTGAGTTTACAGTGATGCCTTTCGGGTTGACGAATGCGCCATCGACTTTCATGAATCTCATGCATAGGGTAATCCAACCCTATTTGGATCAGTTTGTTGTGGTCTTTGTTGACGACATCTTAATCTACTCCCAATTTGAGTTGGAGCATGAGGATCATTTGAGGATTGTTCTCTAGGCACTCGGGTGACCACTCGCTGTGGCGTTAAGTTCAAGAAGTGAGTTTTGCTCTTCTCTCATTCTCTCGCTCACCCGTGAAATTCCTGGGACACGTAGTTAGTTTGCATGTGGTCAAGAGAATCTTAGCTGCAGTAGGCTATTATGAGTCGGGAGCAGGCCAAGCTCACTTTCTAGATACGCAGCTGATCGGGCAGGTATTACAAGAGGTTCATTAAGGATTTCTCCCCATTTAGCAGTACTTATGACGGATTAACTGTATGAGGTTTGTATGAGCTGAATGACCTAAGTGAAAGAGGGCATTCCAAGAGTTAAAAATGAGGCTTACAATAGCTCTATTCTAATAGTCCCTTAAAGGATGAGGTAATACTCAGATATTGTGATGCCTCGAAAGACGGACTGGGATGTGTTTTGATGCAGTCCGGGAGAGTGCTAGCTTATGGTTCACAACAGTTGAAGAACCATGAGCGGAATTACCCTATGCATGACCTGGAGTTGGCAGCTATAGTCTTCGCTTTGAAGATATGGTGCCACTATTTATATGGTGAGCACCCGAGGTACTTTCTAATTCACAAAAGAAGTATATCTATACTAACGACCTCAACATGAGGCAAAGATAGATGGATGGAAGGACCGAGGGATTTTCATGACTTCACTTTGACAAGACATCCGGTAAGTGCAAATGTGGTGGCCGATGAACCGGGCTGAAAGCCGGGGAGTACCGCTAAAGGTGGCTTCCATGGAGTGGCTGATGCTCGAGACTATGGACAATTATGCTTACAAGATGTTGAATGCACTTAGGTATTTTGGGAGTTTAGTGGCTATGCCTTCCTAATCCAGTATAGAGTGGGATTGAGTCTTAAAGGTGACGAGATACTTGTCTATTATTAGGGGACTGAGTATAGGCTGGTAATGGTGATGAGGGCTGGACCATTCACACGGATGGTAGTCTTCAGTATAAGGGAGGGATTGTGTCTCGGTTACTGCTTGAGAGGATCCTTCGGAATTCCATTGCTCTCGCTTTATGCATCCAAAGCGGCATGAAGATGTATCATGATCTTCGTCACGCATATCGAGCGCATTTAAGAGACATCGTCGGGATTTGCTCAAGATGTCTCACGTGTTAACATATTAAGGTCGAAAGTATCAAGCAGGCAGGGCTACCCAACCATTGAGGTAGCAGAGTGGAAGGAGCATATCATGATGGATTTTTTGTGACTCACTTGCCACTGACATCTCAAGCATGATGCGACACAGGATAGCTGGGACCGGCTTACTAAGTTGGCACATTTTCCTCGATTATGGATGACCTTCACACGTGAGGAATTTTGTGTTGTACATACGAGATCAGACGGCTGCATGGAGTGCCAATCCCATAGGTCATATCGATCCTGTGTTTATAGCTTAGTTCGAAGAGTCCGTGAGAGCCGTGGGGACACAACAGGATGAGTACGTTTCATCCACATCGACTGGCCATCAGAGGACTTATACATGTGTTAGAGGATATATTGAGCATGTGTCCCTTGATCTCATGGGTAGCCGGAAGAGCATTTGCCCTGTCCGGTCTACCATAACAATAGTTATCAGCGAGCGTATTGCATGGCGCTATGAGGCATTATATGGGAGGCCATGCCGATCTCCATTTTGTTGGACCGAGGTAGGAGAGAGATCCACCACGGGTCCGGAGTTGATTAGTGACACCTTAGTGAAGGTGGAATTGATACGTAAACGTCTCCTCATGGCTCGCAGCCTACAGTAAGAGTTATGCCATTAATACGTGAGACGAATTTCTAGAGTTTGATATGGAGATCATGTATTCTGAAGGTTATGCCACAGAGCGCAGATTAGGCTTGGCAAGCGGAAAAGCATTGTCGAGATATATTGGTAATTTGCATTAGGGTAATCGTGAGCCTAAGGGCTCCTGTGATATGTGTGTCATCGTACTACCAGCCGACTCCGTCACACTCTCGCATAGGCATGTGAGGGAGTCGGTGAGTGACTCGGGATATGGGCATGGAGACATTTCATTCATGACATATAACATTCATGTAGACATTTTACTTGTATGTTTGTTTGTTTGTTTGTGCCACACCATGTGCACTTAGATGCGGAGTAGCCCTCAGTAGGAGTTATTCTCACCTGGCTTTGCTCAACCCGTCGTGGGACCCTGTGCATACCCAAGATTAAAGGCCCTAATTCAAGATATGTAATTTCACTGCAGGATGAGAGCCGGATGCGGTTTTGTTTTTATTTTATTTTTTGTCTTGTATTATTTTCGAGAATAACCAAAACATGTATATCTTTTTTTTGTATAAAAGGACTGTAAATGGATTGTTTCTTAAATAATCTATTATATATTCTTGTATAATTGTGAATTAAATATGCAGAAATGAGTCTCAAGATATGAGACAAATGAGGTGATATCGTGGACACCTGCTATCCACGTGTTTTCGCGTTGATGGGTTGGCCAACGGACCCTGGATAGGGGTGTCGCCAACACGGGTCGGCCCCTTTGGTGATGCGCACCTAAAATTTGGGTCGCACTGAAAAGACTGGGTAAGGAAGGCTTTTCCTCGTAAGCCATGGCACGCTGTCGTGACAGAGCTTGTCAGGTTAGGTGTCGCTGATTACGCTTTGTTTGTTTCACGACACATGTTTGGTTGTTCTAAGTAATGACATGATTCGCAATACGTAGGGCTGAGCTAAAATCAACAAAATTTATATACACCTGTTCCCTACTACCGTGAGTCAAGCTACCGCAGATAAGCGGTCTGGTGGTCGAACACTCTGGATGGGTTTCATCCTAGAAATGGTTTGGTCTAGGCATGAAGGTAAGGCTTTTATCGGGACTCTTTCTGGATTTGTGGCTGCAACCTGTGAAATGGTGGTTTAAACTGAAATTGCAAAACCGGAAATAGCAAAACTGAAATTTAAAGTGAAGAAATTAAACTTTAAGATTTAGGTCACCAACTTGATGCTTAGGCAAACACATGTCCTCGTGTTTTATTCTCCTATGAGTCAACACAGGATGCGCTATGGCCCCTTTTGTTAAAACCCTAACATTCCTTTTTATCATTTTTCTAAGGCTAGTAAAGACTATCTAGAAGAGAATCATAGCAGCACTTCACCCGGTTAATCAACCCTAAAGCATGGAGAGTATTGGCCAAAATAATAAAAGTCAATGTTATTTAACCCTAATTTGAAGAACCCAAATACAATGTTACCTCGTAGGTGTATGATCATATCAAAGAGCCACAAGACTACTACTAAGACCGGATCTAGCATGGAGAGTATTGCCAAGACACACATCCCATGTTATGCAACCGACTTTGAAAATAAGGGCCATAAATACACTGTCTGTGACTTTTAGTACAAGAGGACAACATGCTAACCCCACCACCAAGCTAGCTTCCCTTCCTCTTCAAAGGAAGGAGGCTTAGCCAAGCATCTCTTGAGTTGTCATCCTCAAGAGGTGTGTTTGGCAGCCGGGAAAGGGAGAGAAAGAAGAGAGAGAAGAGAGAAAATAAATAAAAACAAAACCTAAAATAAAAGACTTTATTTACAAAAGCAGTAAATGAAAACTTACAAACAAATCTCCTTTACCAAAAACTTAGACATTCACCTTCTATCCTCCTCCTTATTACAAAACATGAGGGGTAATATAGCCCGTTGTATGAAAATACCAAAACCCAGCACTGCTTAAGTTATAGGATAAGAGGAGTAATTCACCAAAAATGAAAGGTTGCATTAATTTAGCAAAGCATGACGAGGCATGCATTTTCGCACAGTAGAATTTCTAACTAGCGAATTTGGCAAGTGTAGTTAAAATTGAAATTTCACAAGGTGCATTTTCTTAGTTAGCTATAAATTTCGTTGCTAGCGAAAATAATGCAGGTTTAAACTGATAATTTCGCTAATGAACAGTGTTTAGCGAAATGGGATTTGGTTTAGCGAAATTCATCATTTTCGCTAGGCTTGCGAACAGGTTGCGAAATTCGCTTAACTTGCGAACTGATTGCGAATGTTTTGCGAAATTCGCTAGGTTATGAATTGTTTAAGTAAATGCTTGCGAAAATCCTGCTTTTGTCATGTTTTTCTATGCCTCTGGCCCCGCTTCAATCGTATCTCTACTTCCACTTTTTCCTTTGTTTTTTCCATTGATTTTTGGGCTTGTTGATGGTCGAGACTAAATCAACCTCAAGGATTGATCATTTAGCCTGAGGTTGGAAGTTCAAATGTGTACAAAAGTCTACAAACAACCAAAAACACCTCAAATTGATAAGTGTTACTAAGATACTTGAACACTTCAATTGGGATATATGACATGATTAATGATCAAAAAGTACTAAAAACCTATCTAATATAGGGTTCAAAATTGCACTTTTTGAGCACTAATCACACCCCCCAACCGAAACGTTGCTAGTCCCTTAGCAATGCAAAATAAAAATTGAGATGCATATGGTGATTTTCAAAAAGGTTTGTGATTCAAAAAGGTTGATATTTCAAAAAGGTTGATATGCCTATATACATTACTTTAAAATGAAACATTGAAATTAAAATATGAAAACCTATATGAAAGACTCAAATCCATAAGAGAACAATTTTAGAACAACACTATTCCATGATTTTCAACTTGGATTTCCACCTAAGTCTAATGGTTCTTTTTGTGTATCCGCACTTATCAATAAAATGCAAAATTTGTTTCTCCCAACCTAGCATTGATATGGCCTTTTAAACTCGTTTGAACAAAAATGAGATAGGCTAGTTGCTAATTTCTCTTGCTTCTATTATATTGTAGGATGCAATGCTTTCAAAATTGACCACCAAAGTCCGGTAACGGGGTCCACCGAGACTCCCAACCAATTAAGGTTTAGGGCATCAAGCCAAAAGGATCAAAGACCACTAACTCTAAAGGCTTCACCCCGATCAATCGACTTCAAAACTCACACCCAAATTGCTAAATTCTAATTATCCACACCATGTAACGAATAATAAAATCGATGACTCCCAACCAATGAAGCTTAGGCATCAGTGCTCTCAAAGCTGCCATACACCCCTCGGACCGTGCCTCTGGCTCCAGCAAAACTTCACGATTTATTCTTCTTTTTCTTTCTTTCTTTTTCTTTTTTCTTTTCCTTTTTGGAAGAAGCAAATATCAGTCTTCAATTGTTGGTAACCTAAACCTAGTTCTTAGGTTGTCAACATGCCTAAGGCCTAAGCAAAGTGGAAGGAGGCATACAAATTTATGATAACTTGTTGAAGCAATCTAGAGTTCGCAGTGGAATAGCATAAAGGGGGAAATTTCCAAGTTGAGCACTGAACAAAGTTGGATCGAACACAAATCATTTCAAGCATGGCATTTTGTTTCCAGTATGGTAGTATAAATATGATGATTCAATTATCCAATTCTAAAGCAATTCAATTGTTCAATTTGAAGCAATTCAATTGTTCAATTTGAAGCAATTTAATTATGTGTTTGAAAGAAAAATTAATATACTTGTACATGGGGGGACACAAGAAACACAATATGCAAAGCTGAATATATGTTATATATAACTGAAAGCTTGATATAGCCAAAATGGCTTAATACATGCATAACAAAGCTACACAAAAACATATCACCGCTACTATGGCTAATACAAAAATCATAATCAAAACTTAGTAGCGCTGATAAAGTCAAACTATACATAACTGGGTGATTCACCCACCTCACCGCCGCGCGGTGGGCGCGGCTTGATCGAGTCAGCCGCCAGATATCCAATGAGGCCGCATCGCGTGTTCCTCTCGGTAGGATCATGAGGAAGACCCGGTGTGGGTCATGATCCGTGAAGTATGGAATGGCACTGTCTCCAAAGTGGCTCACCGAGCCAATCTTCTGGTCATGTACTCATGCTGGGCCGCCTCGAGTGGTCGCTTAGTGTGTGCAGATCGCGATCCAACACTCCGTACCATCTCCTCGAGCTAACACGTATATACTCCGTGACTGGTGAAGGAGTATGAAGGCCCGAGTATCTCGTAGGCCGTACTGGCGCAAATGGGCGGAGTGGTGATGTGGCGGAACGACCAAATAGAGCTGGAGGCCTCTCAGACTCGCCGTGGAGCGTATCATCTCGTATGGTGGTCATCGCCTCCCCGATCCGGCCTCCTCCTCGGTTCGCCGGGCGTGAGGCGGAAATGGACGCATACCATAACCCGGCCCATCGCTACTACATGTAGGTGATCTGCCTCAGACACTTATCCCAAAGCTCCTCGAAATCCCATCTCGCTTCAAGAACATAGAAAGAAGCCCCAGATAAGAAGTGGTATGCTCGCCGCAAGGTCTCCTGCACCTTCTCCTCAAACCTGTAAGAGCCGGTCATCACCAAATGACGGGTTAAAACCAGAATCGCCTCGAGATCCCGGTGACAATACCCCAGATAGTCCTCCGCACATACGCCGCGCAGAGGGAATAAGCAAAGCGCAGCTAGATGGTCGATGATCGCGATAAGGAGCGCGGTTCGCTTCTCCATAAAGGATCGACTAGTCAGAAAGATCCCCCGCCGCTTGCTCGAATCCATCGCCTGGGCGAGCGGGCCCAATCTCTCAGAATCCCGCATTACGCTGGCGGTATGCGCAATCTCAAGGCTGCTGAAATAACCGCTGGACTGAGTACACCTCGGCGGTCATCTATCCTCAAATGGACTTCCAGCTGACCATCTCGTATCCCGAGAGGTAATGAGTGGTGAACCGCTTCACCACTTCGGTAGTAAATTGTCTCGAGTCATAAATGGCGAGCGAATACCTCTCACCAACTTACCGACTCGGCATCCGGTTGGCCATCAATCCAGAACGCCGAGAAACGACCCGCCGAAAAATGGCCTGGCCACGTGATATCCGCATTCCCTGAACGGGTGTCCCCGAACACGGGCCTCCCGATCCGGGCGAGGCCGGCGGATAGCCGAGGAAGGTGTCGCCTCAAACGCGACCGGGTGATGGTGGCGGTCGAAGATGATGACTCGCCTCGGCCCGGGCTGCAGCCCGCTGAAGGCCGCCTCCAGCCCCTCCGAGGCAATGCGGATGCAGCCCGAACCACACGCCTCGTAATCTCAATCCCGCAGGCCCGCCGTGCACGCCTCGGGGGACAGGATGGCGGCCGGCGCCAAATTGTGCCGGGCAATTTCCTCGCCGTGTACTAAATCTCACCCGAGGCCAACACGGACCCACCTCAGACGGACCATATCTGGTTATCTAAAATAAATCGGGCTGGAAAGGTGACTTTACCAATATAGCTGGGCCTGATGTTCAAACTAAGCCTCCTCGAACACAATCAATCCCCTGAACCAACTATTCAAACCAGGCTCACTGACCGAGACTGGAAATGTGACCTCGACTGATAACCTAAGGCTCGGGAATATGATCACACTTATGTGAGTTTCAACCGAACTTGAGGAGCGTATGAAGTGTGACTCGTGTCTAAAGTAGTGGATCGAATGGGGCTCAGATACCGGTGCATGTAGGGTTTCGGGAGGAACAGGCGCCAGTTGAACTACGCTGGTCATGCAGGATCGCGCGGCAACGGTAATCGATGACCGCGCGGCAAGTAGGATGCTGTGGACGCGCCACGCAACCTAGGGTCGGCGTCGTTTAAAGAGATTTGTGGTACACCGCCCGAATGCCGGCACGGCATGGGGCCGAATGTGAGCCGTGATTTGGGCCAACCCCTCCCTGTTTAAATAGGCCGCCATTTTGAGCGTACCCCAATAGTCCATTGTGTGCCTCTTTCGCCACCCCCGCGAATTTGGTCTTAAAAGCCTTCGCATTCAAAACTTTAAAATTAATTACTAATATTAAAATATTAATATAATAAAAATTATTGTTAGCAAATTTACTATAATACTATGATTAATATTTAAAACATAATATTATTTTCATATACAAACTAAATTATAATGAAAGTGAAAATTGCTAAGTTAAAATTTTTTAAAATTATTAAGATTAAAAGACACCTGGAATTTTAAGACAAATTAAATTGTGGAACCGCAATTCTGGTTTTTTTGAAAACACCGAATCGCCTTCAAGTTCAGAATTACTCATGTGGGGATCAAGGAGAATGATCTCCTCGCCTCATGCAGCGGGTCCGTGGTCGGGTTCCATGACGCTCGCGCCCAATTGTCGCATCAGCCTTTAGCTGATGAATGTTGAACTGAGAAATTGGCTTGTCGTTGGTGTTGTTGGCAAGACCAATTCTTCTTTTTATCTCCGTTGATTACTTCCTTTGCATTTCGACACTGCGGTTTTCCTGCACATTGACCATTTGAAACAATTTCATCAGAATTTTGATTTTCAATTTCTAGCAACTCATGTTTGTTGTTTAAATGAAAGATATTCAACTCCATCGTCATGTTACCAAAAGTTAATTGCATGACTCCATTCCGGCAATTGATGATTGCATTGGCAGTGGCCAGAAATGCCCTCTCCTAAGATGATCGGGCACATGATCGTCTTCACTTTCAAAGAATCGTTCAGTTGTCAAGTACCACAAAAATCTTACCGGGTAGAATTTGTCTATCTTTAACTAGGACCCCAACTATCCCCTTAGGGATTTTCACCGGATCTATCAGCCAATGAGAGGTGGATCGAGGTAGGTTTAAGCTCACCTTAAACCTAATCGCATGTAGTACCGAAATGGCATAAGATTCACACTGCTCCTAAATCTAGCAATGCCCATTTATAATTCCCACCAATATTGACTCGGTATTGTGGGAGAACCGTGATCCTTGTACTTTACTGTAGTATTTGCTTTGAATTATGGTAATCGACATGTTCGGAAGTGGAGGAAATGCTTTCTTTCCTCAATGCCTAATCCTTCATAATCAGACAAAGATCTTTCAAAAATTTTGCATAAGGTGAACTTATGTTTGATTGTGGTCCAAAGAAAGGCATGTTAACCTCTCACTTGCCTTAAAACCCAAGAATGCCCGCTTGTTGAGACATGCCTCTTCTTACCCCATGTCAGGAAACTGAGGTGGTATACTAAGATTTATCAATCTTCCCCTGTAGGAGGATATGCTTAGGTTTCAATTCTTCTCCTGCTCAGGGTTCTAAACGTGTTTTGCATAGCCATCAACCCTTTCCACTTCTCAGGTGATTATGGCCTTAACCCTCATCCATTCCCGAACTGCTTGGGATGATCCACCTCATGAATTCCTTAGATTTGGAACCCGTTTTGTGATGGAAACCCTCCTTTCTCAGACCTCAAGCAAATTTTGTTAATCTTGGTGATTGTAAACAACGTGAGGGGTTGTCAATTTTCCGTTGAGATTACTCCCAAGCCCATCTATTCTCTTATTCAAAGGTACTTTCATGGGCAAGATCAATCCTTTCAGGCTAATCAAGGCGATTAACTCCTTGTTCCTCAACAAAGTTGCCTACCACCTTACTCAAATTCAATATAGCTTGTTCTACTTGAGAAGAGGATGTTGGTTGTTGTGACCTGTGAGGGAAAACCAAATTGAGGTTTAGCACTGGGGTACATGCAGGGGGTTAAATCGCAAGATTAGGTATCTCTCCAATTGGAATTGTAGGTATTACCACATGGAGCATTAGATTGTTGTGGCCTCATTGTCCTACATGTTGCACATTCTCGACATCAAATCCTTCACCCGCAGGAGCCAGCAGGACACGCCCGTTGGGTGCGGATTGAACAGTAAAGGACAATTTGCATGTGATTTTCGCCACCGCATGCACCTCGAGCCGTTTTGCCTTCAAGCTCCTACCTTCCCGGCTAGGTGGAAATCCAGCTCTCATTTCTATGTCTTCAGTGCTAGACATCCCACCCCTTTGCTGATCGGTGGTTTCATCCTATCCGCTTCTCTAGTGGTTAAGTTCATCCCAACCCCAAGTTTCAAATGCACGTAATTTAAGAAATCCATGGTTTCACTCAGGATGTCAGCCTCTGCAAGTCACCAACATAAGCCCAAGAGTCGCGCCCCTCATGGCAGAGATACACCACCATGAAGTGGTTCACCAACATCCATGTGTCAAACCCATGATTGGCATGCACCGATGAGCCATAAACCTCTCCCAACACTGCAAATCTCTCACCATCATGAGTTGCAAAGGTATAAATTTGTCTTTTCAAATTGTTTGTCTTATGAGTACTGAAAAACTTCTTCAGAATTCAAATTTGCACTCACCAATTTCCTCTATGGTTCTAGCCTCAATGAGTTGAGCCACATCTCGCCTTGCCCCCAGAGTCAATGGAAATGCCTTTAGCTTCAGCAAATCCATGTCCATCATACCTTCCTCAAGGTAGTAAACCTCCTCAAAATCCCTTATGTGGAGTGTATGGATTTTCATTTTCCATACCATGATATGTGGGGAGTAGGGTACTAAATAAGGCCTCACCGCTACATCTTCAACAAGTGAGGAATGATACAGACGGGGGCACTCAACTCTGTGGAGGGTGGATGATCCCTCATGGTTCTAGTATGCATTTGGATTCATAGGGGTTCCCGGTTGACTTTGTTGTTCCTCATGTATGGGATCCATGGTATCAGTTTGTACACTGACTTCACTAGCTAGGTCAAGTTGTGTACTTATCCTATTCAATTCCACTATGTCTTCATTCCACTGTCAGATACACATTGTTACACAATTATAGAGACAAATAAAGAGCAAATAAACAACCTGGGTAAAAAAGATTAAAATTAACTAACAACAATAAAACTGACTGAATGGAAAACTGATGATCAAACAGCAAGCATCGCAAAGTGAAGCAACTGGCGCTCTCGTGAATCGGTGCTGCAAAGAGGTAAAGGTTACCTTCACTGTGATGGATCACGTTACTCTTCAACTTACCATGCGTTTGGCACCATCCCCGCAACGGCGCCATTTGATTCGTGCTAATAAAGAGGGTCGAGCTAAATCAACAAAATTTATACACCTGTTCCTTTACTACCGCCGAGTCGTTACCCGGCAGATGTCGTCTTCCAGGGTCGAACACTGGGATGGGTTTTCATCCTATAAATGGTTTCCAGATTAGGGCATGAAGGTAAGGCTTTCTATTTGACTCTTGGATTTGTGTCAAACTGTAAATGGTTTAAACTGAAATTGCAAAACCTGAAATAGCAAAAACCGAAATTTAGCGAAGAAATTAAACTTTGAAGATTTAGTCACCAACTGACAAGCTAGGGTAAACACATGTCCTCAGGTTTTATTCTCCTATGTAGAGTCAACAGACAGATGCGCTTATGGCCCTTTTGTTTAAAAACTCCTAAAATTCCTTTATATTTTTCTAAGGCTAGTAAAGACCATCTAAAGAATCACAAAGGCATCTCTCACCCGAAAGACCGAACCCTAAAGTATGGAGGGAGTATCGGCCAAAATAATAAAAGTCAATGTTATTTAACCCTAATTTGAAGAACCCTAACATGTAAATGCTACATCGTGAGGCAAGTAAGGACATCTAAAGAGCCACAAAGATCGTATGCCGCTCGCTAATCGGATCTAAAGCATGGAGAGTATTGGCTGAAGACAATAACATACTCATGTTATGCAACTGAATTTTGAAAATAAGGCCATAAATACACTACCCGTGGGTGACTTTAAGATGGGAGGACAACATGCTTAACCTCACTACTAAGCCAGCCTTCCTCTTCAAAGGAAGGAGGTTTAGGCTACATCTCTGGAGTTGTCATCCTCAAGAGGTGTTTACAAATGAGCGGAGAGAAAGAAGAGAGAGAAGAGAGAAAATAAATAAAAACAAAACCTAAAATAAAAGACTTTATTTACAAAAGCAGTAAATGAAAACTTACAAACAAATCTCCTTTACCAAAAACTTGTATTCACCTTCTATCCTCCTCCTTATTACAAAACATGAGGGGTATTTATAGGCCTCCTCAAGGTATGAAAATACCAAAAACCCTAGCAACTAAGCTAAGTTATAGGATAAGAGAGTAATTCACACCAAAATGAAAGGCGGTCAGATTAATTACAAAGCATGACGAGGCATGCATTTACATAGAGAATTCTCATGAATCAGCTTAATTTGGCAAGTGTAGCGAAATTGGAAATTTCGCTAGTGGCGCATTTTCGCTAGCTAGCTTAAATTTCGCTAAGCTAGCTTAAAATAATGTGAGAAGCCGAACTCGATAATTTCGCTTAACAGAAATGTTGTTTAGCGAATGGGATTTGGTTTAGCGAAATTCATCACTTTCGCTAGGCTTCTGCGAACAAAGCTGCGAAATTCGCTTAACTTGCGAAATCAAGTAATATTTTAAGTAAAATTTTCTAGGGTTGCGAATTGTTTATACGCTATAAAAATCCCGTTTTGTCAGTTTCTATGCCTCTCAGTCCCGTTTCAACCGTAATCTCATTTCCACTTTCCTTTGTTTTTCCATTGATTTTGGCTTGTTGGATGGTCGAGACTAAAACTTCCAACCTCATGATTGATCATTTGTATTGAGGTTGAAGTTCAAATGTGTATAAAGTCTACAAAAACAACCAAAACACCTCAAATTGACATAAGTGTTACTAAGATGACTTGAACACTTCAATTGGGATATATGACATGATTAATGATCAAAAAGTACTCAAAACCTATCTAATATAGGGTTCAAAATTGCACTTTTTGAGCACTAATCGTGACACAGCTTTGGTGTCGTGATCGATCGTGCTTCTGCGGGCGTGAGTCGCGACCTATGCGCGCCAAATACAGAGTAACACACGTGACAGAGCGAGCGGTGGGCGCTGGAGAAGAGCGCAGCCGCGACGATAACAAGGTGTCGCGCGCACATTGTGCACACGACCTATTCGCCGCAGCGTACTGTGTTGTGCATCGCTTCCTTGGCACCGCACATGAAAACCGCTCATGGATTAACGCTCCTCGGTGACGCTTCAAAAAAAAAAAAAAAAAAAAAAAAGACCCTCGGGATTTGGGGGGTCACAGGTATAGGAGAAGTACAAGTCCGATATTTCCACATCAAAGAACCAAAGCCAACAACGCCAGACAATGTCACCAACAGCTGGTCATCATTTTTATGTTTTGCTTCAGCAATGTAAAATTTGTATATGTCAACACTCCCATTTATGGAGTTTTGAATATACTTTGTAGTTGAAATGCACAAAATGGTATTTCAAGTTAAATGTTTGTTAGTACATTAACAACAAGTTAATGGTATGGTAAAAACTAAAAGATAGTTACAAGTAGTGGTAATTGCTAGCACTGTGGTCAGCGCCTATAAATTAGAAAAAGGCGCTACAGTTTTAGCGGTATCAGAATAGAGTGTCGCTGCATTCGGCCTTGAAAGTTGACAAATAAATAAATAAAAACAAAACAAAAGCCAAATTTCAGGACTGAGTCCAAATTATTTACAAGCCTCTAGTGCATGGCCGGAATGGCTAGTTCGTGTGGAATCGCTTTTGTGTGTATTATTACCTGGAATTAAATATCAAGTTAAATAAGAAATATGTTGATATATGTGAGTTATATATATTAATGAATGAATGCAAACATATGTTTTCGATATAATTATCCATGGTATTTAAGAAGTACGCGTTTATAAATTGTTCCATGTAAAGCTATTGTACATGTAACATGAGATATATGTACTGGTACATTTGCATTGCATATGCAATGTGGACATCGATTGAGTCGGTGTGTGTGCATGGTTATAGTCATTCATCATTCTTAGTGAATGGGTAGGAGTCGGTGAATGGGACAACGTCCAAATGAGTCTCATGGTTGCATAGCATGAAAAATATGTGTGTCGGGCATAGTAAGCAATGATAGAGGTTTCGTGAAAACCTTGCATTTTAGTTAGACATATGGATTCGTGATGAAAGTTCACAGTACATTGTTTTGGTGTTCTGTGTGAGAAACCCAAAAACTATAAGCCCACAAATGCATAAACACACGGGACTTGATTAAATCAAATGGACATTGAAAGTATATCCAATGGGTTTTGTTTTATAAAACAAAAATATTTTGTCTTGGAAAAAGGGTAATTGGGTGAAACACCAATGACGAGTTTTCACATGGCATATGCAAGTGTGAGGGAGTCGGTGAGGACTCAGGACATGAGCATGATGAATCACATCTCATTCATAGCATGTAGAATTTCAGGTATAGACTTGCATGTTTTACTTGGAATGTGTGTATTATTGTGTGAACACGGCATTGCATGTAAAATGCATAGGTGGGAGGAACCCTTGTGAGTTTACTTACCCGGGCTTTGCTCACCTCGCTAGGGACCCTTCCAAGTTGTGCAGTAGCTAACCTCATCCGGACCAAGCAATGGCGAAACCGGCTGTGGTCAGTGTATTTTGTATTTTGCTTTGAGCACACTTGCGACACGATATATTTTATAAAAGAGTTGTAATCAAACCTGCATAGACTGCTTGTGAGATAGTCTAGTGTATTTTATATAGAAATGATTGCCTATGCCCTAAGGGTGCTGCAGCACATATGTCTCGTCAAAGTTACAATCCCAAGCAGAAATGGATGCAAAGATGCGGGACATCGTTGCCCGCTGATCACAAGGTATTTCACAAGTTGACGGGTTGTCAATGGGACCCCCGGGATTTGGGGCGTCAGAACATCTCTCCTTGAAGGATTTGAATTTCCACATGAACATTGGGAAGGTTTGGAGTCTTGCCTTCAACTCGATGCGCAGAACCTCGTAATCAACTTGAAGTGTAGTAATATAAAAAGACTTTGGAAAGTGTGAAGAAGGTATAAATCCATTATTGAGTTTATTATTGCTTTATTTTTATAGTAATTTCACTTGTTGACTCGATTTTAAATTAAAAATGATATATATATATATATAGAGTATATATATATATATATATATATATATATATATATATATATATATTTTTTTTTTTTTTTTTTTTTTTGTTACATAATCATGAAAAATGAAGTTTGTCGATGTAAGTGACTGGCAACAACTTAGTCAAACAACCAAATTTCTAAGTATGCCAAAATTGAGAGATTAAATATTGGAGGTTGTACAAGCTCGCAAATCAGAGAGTTCATTTATCAGCATTTCCTCATATGAAATATTTTAAGGAGCTTCGTTTGTATAAGACTGGAATCAAAGAAGTACTAAGTAGCATCGAGTACTTGACATCTCTTGAAATTCTTAATTTTTCTAGGTGTTGGAAATTTTAAATTGTCTGGATATTTTGCGATTATGGAGGTTCCTCGAGGGGGCTTTATATGTGTGGGATCGTAATCAAAGAATTCCTAAGCAACATTAGATATTTCAATCTCAATCTCTTGACTCTCATATTGCTCAAACTTTGAAAATTTTCCAATGATGGTGAAGACGAAATGCTTGTAGGAGCTTCTTTTGGTAGAAACTGCTATTAAGGAACTCCCAAGTAGCATTGGATATTTGGAATCTCTTGAATATATTGATCTGTGTAATTGTTCAAAATTTGATAAACTTCCAGAGATCCAAGGAAATATGAAATGCTTGAGTCTTGATTTACAAAATACTGCTATTAAGGAACTCCCGAATACCTTTGGTTACTTGGAGGCTCTTACACAGCTTTTTGTCAATGGTTGCTCAAGTCTTAAGAAGTTCCCTAATATCCAAAGGAATAATGTGGTTCCTTATATTCTCTTTCTATAAGTGGACTGCCATTGGGAATTAACTTATCTTCGCTTGGCTCGGCGGTTGTTCAAAATGTGTAGATCCAAAGGGTTATCGGGAGATCATCGAGGAGCTGCAACATTTGAGAGGACTGCCTGGGGTGGAAATCTGATTTACTATACCGAGGTGCCATCATCAATAGACTTCTAAAAGATCTCAGACTAAATTACCAATTGTAGAACCCCGTGACTATTCCAAATGTAAAGCATTGGTAGTATGATGTCTTCGGTTTCGCTCTCTTACTCACCGTCCAAAGCTCCAGAAATTGCCTGACAGCTTGAGAAGCCTGAAATTTTGCTTAAAGGTACTTGAAATAGGTGGTTGCAATATGATGGAAGGAGAAATCCCTAGTGATTTATAGTGCCTGTCCTCACTGATATTTTTAGATGTGAGGGGAAACCATATCCATCGCATACCTACTGGCATCATTCAACTTTCTAAGTTGGAAAGCCTTTACATGAATCATTGCCCAATGCTTGATGAAATCCCAGAGCTTCCGTCGAGCCTAAGACTAATAAAAGCACACCATTGTCCATGCCTCAAAGCTTTATCACCTGATCCAACAGCAGATATACTCTGGTCTTCTCTTCTTAACTCCTTCAAATTATATATCGAGGTACTGTGAATTGAATTCTACACCTAACCCGTAAAAATTAAATTACAATTTGTATCAAGGCCGACCATTATATTAATTTTTACATGCTACTGTCACTTTTATATATGCAGAATCTTAGACGCAAAAAAGATCGTATACGCCCTTCCAGTAATTCAGCCATTGCCATGAGGCAAGACTAGATTAATACCATAATGGGTAAGCCGATAAGAGCATGGGATGTGAAGTGCGAGCAGAGCTCCCAAAGAAATGGAATAAAGATGACAACTTCGTGGGACTTGCTTTATTCTTCCATTTTGTTCATGATGATAAGACAAGATATTGTAATCCTGAATGTGAATTTGCAAGAACCCGCGTGATCAATCTATACCGGTGGAGGATTTATGGGGGTGCTGACCTTACCTGACCTAAGGCCGGCGCCACTCATAAATGAAAAGAAATAAAGGGCTGATTCTTCGAGTTTGAAAATCCGTCCCTATGAGGAACATTTTTGCTTTGGAGTCACCACTTACTTTTATTTTTATTTTATAAAGGGAAAAAACAAGTAAGAACAAAAAAAACTCCAATGACTCCAATATGGAAAAAGAGATCTGCGAACACTAGATTCTAGGTCCGGGGATCAGATTACTTATCGGGAAGGTACCTCATATGAGGTAGCACCCCTTTAGGCCCGGAACTCGGTCTCTACTAATGAATTGGTTATGTGGGAGCATATGGGTCAAAGATAAGATAGTCTCCTAGGCTAAACATACAACTTGGATCACACCAACCTAATTGGTATCTAGCATGCTTAAGAACACTCAACCAAAGGGCAAATGGCACGTACCGTGGTCCCCCGCCACGCGCTACATCAAAGGTTAGCCAACAAACATAGCAAGTACACGACACCTAAACACAAAAGATCCATGCAAACTACCATCTAACATTAAAGACATACCTACGGTCCCTGGGCCAAGCGCCGTAGGGAAGGTTAGTCGACGCTTGCATACCGTTTCAAAATTAACACAAAGCAAAGCAAGCCAAGAGAAACCATAAATTGTATCTCAAACGGCACTATTGATGCTACAACACTTGTCCAAATATACAAACACGTCTATTCATCCTTCAAAGAACTCCATTCCCGACAAAACACTAGACTACTATCGCTAACTAATCCACCCGACCGCATAGACCCTAATTCTAAGAATCCAAATGGAACCACATTAACTTAACAAAACCCCATTTCGTGAATTTATAATGTGAGCCCCACATTGATTTGGAGCCAACGGTCATGGACTCACAAAGGTCACTTGCCCAATTAAACTAAAATCTAATTTAATTCTTACAAAACTTAACAAACTAGTTGATCCAGTTCCCCAACCGGTTGATCCGTTTGAGAAAAATTCTGAAATTTTTTAAAAACATTCCTTATAGAGTAAGGAAACCAAAATAAATCTACACCGACAATCGAATGAATGAGATCTAACCTAAACAATGGAAAGTAATTCTAAATCGCTATTTCTAAAAATAACCCACGACCGGTATAGATTCGTTTTCTAACCTAGATAAAATGCGCTGAGAGCAGCTTCCTCAAAATTTTTCGAATCTTCCTCATAGAGTTAGAAACTAAAAATAACCCGAGTAATAATTCCGACTAATGATCGAGAACTAACACAAACAATGCCGAGTGTCTCAATTGCCTGCTTTGGAAAACATAACTTAATGAACATGATGATCCGGTTTCCCAATTGGTTCATCCGGTCGAGAGTAGTTCTCAAAATTTTTCAAAATCTTCCTCACAGAGTTAGAAATCCAAAAAAACAAACAGAGTATAATTCCAACTCCGAATGACTAACAACTGACGCAAACAATGCCAAGTGCCCTAACTGTTGTTTTGGAAAACAAAACTTAATGAACCGGTTGATCCGGTTTCCCAACCTTTTCATCCGGTCGAGAGCAGTTCTCAAAATTGGTCATAACTTTACTCATAGAGTTAGGAATCCAAAAAAATAAGCAGAGTACAAGTCCAACTCTGGATGATTGAGAACCGATCCAAAAAAGGCAAAGTGCCCTAACTGCTATTTCAAAAAACTGAACTTAATAAACTGTATGATCCGGTTTCCCAACCAGTACAGCCGGTCGAGAGCAGTTCTTAAAATTGGTCAAAACATTCCTCATAGAGTCAGGAATCCAAAAAAATAAGCAGAGTACAATTCTGACTCCAGATGAATGAGAACCGATCCAAATAAAGCAAAGTACCCTAACTGCTATTCCAGAAATCTGAACTTAATGAACCAGATGATCCGGTTTCCCAACTAGTTCAGCTGGTTGGGAACAATTCTCAAAATTGGTCAGAAACTTCCTCAAGGAGTCAGTAATCTAAAAAAATAAACATAGTACAATTCTGACTCCGGATGACTGAGAACCGATCCAAACAAGGCAAAGTGCGTCTTAATCATTGCTCCGTAAAACTGATCACTGAGATCTTATCACTATTTCAACCAAGATAAATCCACGAGAGTAGCTTCAAAATTGGTCGAACCTTCTTCATAAAGAATCCAAAAATAAGCGTGAGTACACCCGACTCGGATGATTGAGAACTGATCAAAATAAGGCAAAGTGCCCTAACTGCTATTCCAAAAATCTGAACTTAATGAACCGGGATCGATTCGATTTCAACCGCATTGAGCGGCTGGGGAACAATTCGCAATCGTGAGAACTTTTCAAGGAGTCAAATCAACAAAACAAATGGAGTACAATTATGATTCTGGATGATCGAGAACTCGGTTACAAACGATGCCTAGTGTCTAAATGATGTCGCAAAATATCAAAGGCAAAGACAAGCGCAAAAGAAACGGAGAAGCATAAAATCCGCATTCTAGATTCGGCTATCCCCCCCTCTTTTCCTTCTTTATTTTATTCTTCCAAAACCAGGTATCCACTCCTTCAAATCTGTAGGAAATTCTCTTCAAAATGAGAGAGACCCCACCCACCCGGATCTAGAGAATTTCTCATTCTTTTTCTTTTTTTCTCCTCTCTTCTTTTCCTCTCTTCTTTTCTCCTCCCTTTCACGTTTTTTGTTCCTATTTTTTCCTTCTTTTCTCTCTAAACTCACTCCATTTTGTGCACCTCTCACCCCGAGAACTCCTACACCGGGCCTGACTTCCCTCAACTCCAGAACACTCCTCTATTCCCAAGGTCCATAGCTGGCCACATTTATCCCTTTCCTTAACCACCAAGAATCAAAATGGACTCAGGGTGGGTTGCAAGCAACCCACAAAATGGCCCACAACTAGGCCCAAACCGTGCCTAGGACTGATATGGGGTTTATGGGCCCAAACCAAGTAGGATTTGGGGCCCAAAATCAATAAAAAATGGCTCAAGTAAGCCGGGCTCGACAAAACCTACCGCATAGCTCCCAACTAGTCGATTCGATTGAGAAAAAATTTAAAAATTTGATAGAATGTTTCTTGAAAAATAAGGAGTCCAACAAAAAAACGGCGCACATTTTTGAGTCCAGATGAGGGAGATAAGACCAAAACAAGCTTAAGTGCTCTGAATTTGAACTGCTTCAACTTAAATTTGTTGAACCGGTAGAGCCAGTTCCCAACCGGTCAATTCGGTTGATAAAAAATTATCAAATTTTGTCAGAGCATTCTACAATGAGTAAGGAATCTAACAAAAGAAACTATGCATGATTTCGAGTTCGGATGAGGGAGATAAGGATCAAACAAGCCCATGCCCTAATTCGACATACCCATCAAACTCCGATCGAAAGTTAAAACCTCGTGGGGTCGAGGCACTTGTTTCCTATGGCACAATGCTAATAACTAAAAAAAAGAAGCCACGATGACACTATAAAGTGAACTACATACGCACTCAATGGACCACATACAAGCCCACCCGAGGCTCGGAGATAGATTAAGCCTAAAAGGACCCTAATGGTGTTATGAGCTTATGTTCTTGACGGGTGAGTGACACCACAAATGCAAGCGCCGAGGAAAAATTGAGGGTCTGGAAGTAAGTGGGATTTCACTTTGAGAACTACTTAAAGAAGTGGATTTTAGGAAGCATTGGGGGTGTCCTTTTTCCCTCAAATTGGCATTCCGAATGAGTATCGATCTAGAGGGCGGAACTACTTCAAGGCTAGCTTTTATTGCAAGTCTTACTCAACTACTCCATATTGCGATTACAACTATGACTCAACTCCATATTGTGATTACAAAGCCTTTGAAGTGAAAAGTTATGGGATGCATCTTATATACGCCGAAGCCCACGGTGATCAAGAAATGATAACCCACTAGAAGAGGACTCACACTCACACTCACACCACAAAAGATCAAACATGTCTTCTAGTTTCCTTCCCTACTCTTTCCACTCTTCACCAACAACGTACGCCTTCTCTCTCTCTTTCTCTCTTTTTATTTACTATATATGGATTGGTCGGTTATATATTTGGGAGAACATGGAGTAGTGGTTTATACATAAGGACTATAGAGACAGTGAGAGAACAAAAAATAAATAAACACTAGATAGATTTTATAAAAAATATATATTTTTGTTTTATTTAATATTTATAGAATCTTTACCCTTATTCAAATTTTAATCTATATATTTTTGGGTTAAAGGGCATTTTCCCCCTCAACTATGACCCAAGTGTCAACTTGGCCCCTCAACTAATTTTTAAGTCATTTTCACCTTTGTACTATTTTTTTGACAACTAAGCATTTTTAATATTTTTGCCAATAGGTTAATTGCAACTAACATGGCACTTAAAAACAAGTTACACTTACTTGTGGATATGTGAATTAAGCTCTTAATAAAAAAAAGTAACAATATATGTTAAAGTTATTTTGTAAAGATATTTTTAAAAATTATCTCAATTCCTTTTATAAAAATTATTTAATTTTTAAAATTTTATTAAAAATATATAATGATAAATTATTGATGTTAAAATTTTCATAAATTATATTAATAATTTATTTTTCGAAAATCGTATTAATTTATCAAATCTTAGAACTTCATTATTCTAATTTTGTACTTTAAATAAGTTTATATTTTTAATATTTATAATAAAATATTTAAATAATAAACATGAATATAAATATAAAAGAATAAAATTAGAAGTGACAAGAATCCTTTATAAATGATTAATAAGATAAATATAAAAAACAATTTAAAAGAATAAAATAAAATAAAAGGACAATAAAAATTTAAAATAATTAAAAAACTCATATTCTAAAATATTTGTTTATCTCAAATTAAAATATTTTATTCCAAAATAATAGTAAAAAATCAAATATTTTTTATTTTTTAACTTTTTCATTCATAATTAAACTCAACAACACACACACAAACTGTAAAACCCGGGAAAAATTCAAATTTTCTGAAATTGGGTAAAACTGCACTCTATTATAGTACAGACAAACTAGAATTTTTCTAGATCTCGATGATGAAACGGATTTTACCGTTGGAATCATCTAGCGAAATCTAGTTACCCAATCGAATTTTGTAAATTTCCGAGACAGTCAGGATTTCACATTTTTCGAGGTATTGAGTGTCGGGTGACACATGCATGGTATGACCAGGGGCTGCCACATCGGCACCATTTGGAGAAGGACACATGGCTTGAGAGCCATGTGGTGTAGAGGATGACACTTGTCACTTGGATAAGATAAAAGGAAAAGAAAAGAAAGGTAAGAAAGGGCAAAAAGGGAAAAGGAGAGGTCATTTTGGCTGGTTTTGGTCTTGTCGACGGAAAGAGAGTAGAAGAGGGAAAGAGGAGTGAGAAGCTCTACTTTCTCTCTAAGATCTACTGAGATCGGGCCATCGGTTTTCGTCGGAGCAAGAGGCAAAGTTCATCTACGCGATGAGAGCTTCGCATAGGTACAAGAATCTGGGGTTTTCGCCAAACTCCAAGAGGTAAGGGTTCTCTCCTACTCTAGTTAATCCCTGTTTAAGGGCCATTCGGTGGCCATGAGGAGTAAATCTCCTAACGATGTTGGTTTTACAATAGTTTAGATCAAACTATTGGTGGGTTAAGCACCTCAGCCACTGTCTCTCTCACAACGGAACCACCGCTCGAATAGGCATGCTCAGAGAAATACGGAATTTGGAATGTGATGCGTTTTGGTGTGGCATGTCTTTGGCCGGCTGACTGCATGTGAAATTGCCGTGAGATTTATGGTCCAACTTGAAGACCCAGTCAGGTGTTGTTGCTCAGGTGAAAATCATGTGGATATATGTTGAAAATGATGTATT
The DNA here is from genome assembly GCA_016808115.1 of Tetrastigma voinierianum. Lineage (NCBI taxonomy): Eukaryota > Viridiplantae > Streptophyta > Magnoliopsida > Vitales > Vitaceae > Tetrastigma > Tetrastigma voinierianum. The sequence continues at coordinate 59,847 of JAEQBH010002800.1, forward strand.
TATGCATGGATTTGGCCATGGATGTAAATTCAGGCGTTATAGATGATCATCCATGAATCATAAATGTCAGATGTAGCTCTCATTATGCATGTAACATGAAGAGAACATAAATGGCATTCTCGCACTTATATGAACGGTATTATCATATGAAAACTGTGTGTGTGAGTGTATTATACGAAAGAACACTGTGTTTGGTGTTTAAATGTGGTGGGCTTTGAAAGGAGCCCACGCCCTAGAGCCGTGAGAGATGGTTTAAAATTATGTGGTTTGAGAATGATGAGCCTTAAACTCATCTATTTTTAATCCATTTTTATAGTCTATTTTAGTATGCTCAGATATGTTTTAAGGCAAAAAATATGGAGTATTTACCCACTTTGTGTTTTGCAAGTTTTTATTCAAAAAAGAGAAAATTTCAGCAAGAAATAAGAGAAAAATTGCAATTAAAATAGCCTGTGTCGCGATCAAGGTGCGTGTCGGAAACTTCAAGCAAATACCAAAAAGAAATGTTGTCGCAACAACATTTCTTGTGTCGCAACACCATAATCTTATTGTTGACAATTAAGCTAGGTCACGACAGAAGACAGCATGTCGCGACAGAGAAATGGAAAAACATAGCAAGTCAGTTGAGACATAAAAGGTTGATGTTGCGACACCGACATCGCAATGTGTGGAAAAAGTCCGCTGAGACTAAAAAGAACGAAGAAGATGCCGACGCGACAAGAAAACCCTTTCGACGCGACAAAGGGTGTCAATGATGAACTGACCTGGTTGCAACAAAGGAGAGTCACTGTTGCGACATACTTCAAGACTAAAAAGGTGTTTTGATGTCGCGAGGAGATCTTCAGGTCGCAACACACAAGTCAGCTGAACATAGAGAAAATTACCGTCAGCGACAGAAATACGGGTCACTACATCCGACATCAATTTAAAGGCTCTGAAACTGAGTCGAGACCTAATTGTCTTTGTCTAGCGGAAAATATCTTTGCATCTGAGAAAAAGTGTCGTCGCGACATAACATATTGACGTCGCGACATGCAAAACATCTCCAACACAAAAGTCCAAGTCGCAACATGAAGATTGAAGCTGCAACAAGGAAACAAGCTAAGTGGCAAACCTGAATATTCTGCGACGGAATTTTCGTCGCGATACGATAATAATACAAGCGGTGTTGCAATAGAAACTAGAACATAAATCTTGTCGCGACAGAAAAGATTCAGGTCGCGACACCAATTGAAACTGACACAACATCAGCATTGCGACCAAGAAACTGCTTGTCATAGTGAAGGCCCCGAGGAAGAAGCAAGAAATAGGTTGCGATAGAGGACTACAAGCTATAACATGAACCTGCAACAAAGAAGAAAAAAGATTGATGAAAACGCTTCTAGGTCATGGTAGGAAATGGCAACTGGTAAAATGTAGGGATTTATAAATATGCCTCAATTAAAGGGCCCAAACTTTTAGGGCTCTATAAATAGAAACAAATGCGAAAGCGAGGCAATCAATCAGGTCGAAAAACCAGAATTCCTGGGGAGTTGAGACTCTCTTTGTATTATATTTTTTTCTTTTATTTTTTTATATTTTTCGTTTCTTCGTAGATTAGAAGTAGCGTAGGATTTTCAATTCATTTGTTGGAATTGAAACAGTGGAGTGTTGGAAGTTTTGAAGTACAAATTCATTGTTTTTGATTTTCTTTTCGATTACTGTCTGATTATAATGTATTCCAGATAAATGCTGGAAATCATTTCTTCAATTGATTACAGCTACATTGAAATTTTTTGATCAGTATTTCAGTGTTCACTGGAATCCAGTTTTCGATGAACACAACTTCCACTAAGAAAGATCTTATGTCAATTATGGTCTTTCCTGCACAATGGGAAGAAAAATTACTGGATTGAGAAATTTGAAATTATTTTGATATAGATCTTATGTCAGTTATGGTCTTTCCTGTTCATGTAGTGAATTGTTCCCAATATTAGTAACTTGTACCTAAAAAAATGATTGTTATCTGGCTCTGATTTCCAGGAGGCCCTCTGAGTGACACAGAGTTGGAGATTCCTGAGAGCATAGTGCAGTTACTTGGGGGTATGCTAGACTAATATTGAAGAACTAATAAGCTCTGAAAGGTTATTTTGATATATCCTCAATTTTGCTCATAGTTGAGAATGGGTTAAGTGAACTATCAATATAATCAATTATAGATCTCTCCTTGGTCTAAAGGAATGATCTTAATCTTCAGGTCAGATAGTCTAATCAAGGAAAGAGAACTCTTTAAGATACGAAGGATGAAACATCATTCATTTGTGAGAATGCTTGAATTACCTTGTCTTGAGAAGCAGAAATCTATAGTCCAAAGAAATGGGTGTGAAGTATTGAAAGAAAGAAAAATACCCCAGATCTTATAGAGAAATTCTAATTACAAGTAATTGATTAGAATCATGTTTTAGAAATGAACATGACTCTCCACTCAATGAAAAGTGTGGTTAGAGGAGAAATCCCAATCATACTACCTTGCCTCTTGAAAAATTCATATTTCAATTCAGGAGATAAAAGAATTAGATTATGATGCAGGAATTGACATTTCATAACAATGAATTCCCAGTGTCCACTTCCAGGAATAATCTGGTTCAGTCTAGTTTGTATTTAGAATTTTAAATTGTTCTTTTATTGGTTGAATTTAGGACAATAGAATTTGCAATTTCGATTAATCAGGCTGCTGAAATGGAAATGCAGATAGTGTAGAACTTGAGTAGTTGGGGTAGTTAAATTTTGGATTCTTGTCAATCTTTGTGGGAATGATATCTGGACTTATAGGTCCACTTTTGTTACTTTATGACACCATGCACTTGCGGTTGAAGACCAAAGCTAAATTCTTTAATTAAAATCTTGGCAAAATCATTTTATGATGATACTAATTGTTTGGGGTCTAAAAGCAAGTTTATGGTGCCTTCATAGGGAACTAGATAGTAGTTCTAGCCCGGTAGTGAACCAGTAACTTGCATACATACAACATTTGGTCTTCTCAATAGCAATAGCAAGTAGGGATAGACACCCCCTTAGGTGAAAAGCCTATAATCTTGGTTAGACATATGTATCCAGCGATGTAAGTTTGTGAAAGTGTTGGAAGGTGTACGACGCCTACTGTGAAACCTCGGAAAGTTCGTTACCCACAAAAGACACATGGCTTTTGAATAAATCTATTTTGTTCGGAGACTCTCCAAGGAGTTGAAATATAAAACAAAAATATTTTGTTTTGGAAATGAAAGTTTTTCATACATGGCATATGCATGTGTGAGGGAGTCAGTGAGGGCTCGAGACATTGGCATGACATGTAAGCATTCATGTAGAAATGCATATGTTGTTGTTGAATGGGTGTGTAATGATTGAATCATGGCATTCCATGTGCACTTAGGTGGCAAGTAACTCTTGTTGGAGAATTTCCTCTACTAGGCAATGCTCACCCCGTCGTGGGAAAATTATTTCAAGTGCTGGAAGCCTATTGGGAGATGGAACTCATCTAAGGCCTTAATGATAAGGAAGGCCAAATATAAACTATTTTGTATTTAGTAAATCACGAGGGCCAGAATCCATCCTAGTTTTACATTATGTAAAGAAAAAGAGTTGTAATAATACTCATTTTGAATTGTTAATATATTTTAACAGGTTTTTCCCATACTTTTATGTTGTTTTTATAATGCTGAGGCCATTGTGATAATTTAGAGTGTCTTGGAAGGTGGAGGTGCGATGGTGCCAAGGCAGACTCTGCGGGTTTTAGGTCGCGATAGGGGTTTCCGAGGTCACTCACGGATTTTGCGGTTTTGTGTCTTGGCGGGAATTCTGTGTATCGCGGCTTGATTCTCGAGTTTAAGCCATAGGCTGTCGCGGCAGCAAACTCTTTATTCGACAAGGGTTCTAGTTCTCTATCGTGACTATGTCGCAACGGAGGTTTCTAGGTCGTGACTGAGACGACCATGACAAAAGGGTCAAGTGTTGTGGCGTGTTGCGACAGGTTTGTATGGCGAGGATTTTCTTAGTATTGTGGCCAGAGGGATTTACCGTCGCGGCGGAATTTAGTCGTATGTTTTGATTTTCTATATGTGACGAGTTTGGCCATCTGAGGGCCTTGTGTGTTGTGATAAGCATTTTATGTCGTGACAAAGTTTGGCCATACAAGGAGTTTTCTTGTCGTGACAGGGTATTTTTATGTCGCGATTGAGTTGGCCAGGGTAGGGCGAAATTCTTTCCCAGTGGGACCCACCTCACATGTCATGAAAGAGCTAGCCCATGACAAAGGCGCTGCGTAAACTCTAGCCGTAATTTGCTGGAGTGTGACGAATCGGCGCCTGTGAAAGCTGTGCCGCACACGACCGAGTTGGAGTGTGCCCAGCGTGGCAGCGCCGCAATCGAAGATCTTTCTGCATCACATACGACCAGGCCACGGCGCCTGTAGCCGAGAGGCGGCCCGGCAGGCCGCAGCCGGAGACTTCGGCAGCGTGCCCAGTGATTGTATAGTGACCGAAAAAAAAAAACCACGGGATTAGGACTTCACATCTTGGTATTAGAGCTTAGGTATACGAATACCTAGGACTTGATGGGGACGGGTTTAGATCATGCATTCATTGTGCATTTTGATGAATTGTTATATGTTGTGTGAAATTATATACTTGGTAAATAGTATATAGGAAATGTTGAACACTAAGGTGAGAAAATAACCTTAGGGGTTCGGTAAATAAATGAACTTGTTAGTTCAGATCATTATGTATATTAGTGGTGGCATATGCACTGTTAATTGAACAAAAAAATCTCAATTTGATATTTGACATATGTAGATGACAAGTTGAGGAAGGGGGCGTAGGGGTCGTCCACTAGGCACTACCCAGGCACCACCTGTTTTTGACCAACAGGCCTTTGTAAAGGCCATGGGTGCTCTATTCTTGCCATTGCACGAGCAGAGTGCGGCTGAGGCTGAGAGGGACCAAGTAACCTCAAGGTTTATGGCACATCATCCTCCGACATTCATTGAGGAGGGGAACCAGCGTGGCGATCATTGAACAGTAGCATGTTGAGAGGATTTTGGAGATTTGTGGGAGATTATCTCAGTCTTTCTGAGGATCGAATTGCTTCACGACAAGCTAGATGGTGAATCCCAAATATGGTGGGATTGGATTAAAGTCTCAAGGGATCTAGAGATGATGACATAGGGAGAGTTCCAAGAGCTCTTCATGAGTAAATTTTTCTCGGCATCTACTAGGCATGCAAAAGCCCGAGAGTTCCTTGAGTTGAAGCAAGGAAGCATGGCGGTAACAGTGCGTATCTAAATTCACCGAATTAGCACGTTTCGGGGATGATTATGTGGCCTGGTCTTGTTGAGGTGAGGAAGTTTGAGGAGTGGCAGGAAGCTGTCCATTGGGAAAACAAAATTGTGAGTTCTACAAGACATGGACTCTACCAAATTCCGGAATGATGGCCTTAGAGAGAGAGAGAGATAGAAGATGCATGGAGCATTGGAGATGAGGGTGCTAGTGATAAAAGGAAGGAGGGTCAGCCTTGTTCGTTGGAAAAGCAGAAGCTGGTTCACCAAGGTTTCATGAATGACCGCGGCAATCAAGGCCAAGGCCAGATCAGGGCTCTTGGCCAATTGGGACCGATGACATGTTACCATTGTCATCAGCCTAGACACATCAGGAGCGAAATTGCCTTTGAGCGAGATCCCGAGTTGAGCCTTACGGTCCCAATTGTAAAGTAGAGGTACACTCCGACATAGTTTACTCTTTCTTTTACCCGGCCACGGGCGGAGGAACCAAGTATCAACCTCGGGAGTGCGAGGCACTGTGCACCTACCGGGGTCTGGCGGGAAAGAAGGCCCAGAGTATGGAATTCAGGGCCGAGAGAGTGGGGCCCTGAGCCGAGAGACTTCAAGGACCTAGGGGCGATCTGTTTGTAGTGTCCCAGGCCCGAGATTGTGGATCGATGGGTTATACGGGGTATGTTTCTCACTCTGTGTCTATGGGCAATGATACATTTGATTTTGGTGCATCATTCATTTCTTATTGCATCTTGTGTGACTATTTTTTGGGCTTAAAGGTTGAATCCTTGGAAGTAAATTTACCTCAGAGTTCTCCCACACAGGAATAGGGTGAGGTTGAGCAAATGTCGAATTGTGAGTTAAGAGATCTTAGGATTCTGCTCACGGTGGACCTTCAGGTAATTGGACATATCGAGAATTTAGTCATGTGCATTCGCTTGGCATGGCCGGTGGTTGTGGCACATTGAGTTGTCATTGATTGGCCCGATTGTAGGAGGATTCTTTGCCTACGCGGGACGTCATTGGTACTTTCGAGGATAAGCGGGATGCTTTACCCCAGACCGTGCACGACTCCAGGTGGCATGGACAGTTGATAGGTTGGCTAGCAAGCCTTACCGTAAAGGACGAGGTGAGACAGGATTTGTGTCTACCTCGGGTGGTGTGTGAGTATGAGGATGTCTTTCTGGATGAATTACCTGGATTACCTCCGTAGAGAGTTGTAGACTTCTGTATTGAGTTACACCCTGGTATGTCGCCATTTTCTATGACTCTGCATAGGATGGCACCGGTTGAGTTATAGGAACTCAAGGTCCAACTGCAGGAATTGTTGGACAAGGGTTTTATTAGACCGAGCACTTCATCATTAGGCGCTCGGTTTTGTTTGCAAGAAAAGGACAAGACCGCTTCATTATGCATTGATTGCGACCAGGTTGAATAGGGTCACGATCGAGAATCGATATCCTTTACCAAGTTGATGATTTGTTTGATCGGTTAATGAGGGCACATGTCTATTCCGGGAAGTGGATCACCCATACGGGTTACCGTGGTGAGTTAGGGGTAGATACCCTTAAGACAACGTTTAGGATCACGATATGAGCATTTTGAGTTCACGATGATGCCTTCCGGATTGTGAATCATGCGCGGCATTCATGGATCTCATGCATAAGGTCCAACCCTATTTGGATCAGTTTGTTGTGGTCTTCGTTGATGACATTTTGATCTACTCTAGGTCTGAGGAGGAGCATGAGGATCATTTGAGGGTCGTTTTACAAGTTTTAAGGGACCATCGATTTGTATGCGGTCGGCCGTCTGAATTTTGGCTTACGGAGAAGTGGAAATTCTTGGGACACGTTGTGCCAAACGATGTGTCATTGGGCCCTGAAGGTTGAGGTTGTTGCTTAATTGGAGAAATGAAGTCGGTCTTCGAGATACGTAGTTTCTTGGATTGTGGGTACTATGGGAGGTTCATTGTGGATTTCTCACGCTGTGCTTTTCTGACAAGGTTGACTACTGAAGAGGTCAATTTCGTGGTATGATACGTATTGAGAAGGCATTCGGGGAATTAAAAGGAGGGCTTGCCCGGCTCCTATTCTTATAGTCTGAAACAGGGACCAGAGGAGTACCTGATGTATTGTAACTGATGCCTCGAAGGGTGGACATGTGATGCGGGAGGAGTAGTAGCTTATGGTTCTTAGCAGTTAAAGAATCATGAGCAGAATTACCCCATGCATGACATGGAGTTGGTGGCCATTGTCTTTGCCTTAAAGACATGGTGCCCCTTGACCCCAACCATGTTGAATAGTTTGGAAGTGTTTTAGACCGCAGTGCGAGTATATTTTTACATAAGCGGGACTTCAGCATTAGAAAGCGTCTTGTGGATGGAGTATTTAGAGGATGTGAGCTTTACTTTAAGTACCATCTGGTAAGGCAAATGTGGTGGGCGATGCGCTCGGTCGGAAGTCACGGGATCTTAACTGATGTAGCTTCGAGAATAGCCGGATCTTTATAAAGACCATACTATATACAAATTTATGACACTATTACCAAAGGACTATTATCTAATCCCTGGCAACGGCGCCAAAAACTTGTTAAGACCATAGTATATATACAAATTTATGACAATATTACCAAAGGACTATTATCTAATCACCGGCTTACTTGAAAAATAAAAAACTTGTTAGCAGACTGATGTATACATACAATATAAGCTAAGTGGAATAGGGTAAATACAAAAAAAATTGATTTTAAAAACTATGTGTACTAGTGAAATGAAAAGTATTACCAACTTTTCGGCCTTTCATACAAGTAATAAAGTGGACTCTAGAAGTCCAGATATCGTTCCCACAGAGATTGACAAGAATCTAAAATTCAACTACTCTAACTACTCAAGTTCCACACTATTTGAACTTCCATGCATAAGAATTTCAGGAGCTGAACTAAAAAATATAACTATCTTAAATTCTATATCTATGATAAAGGAAAAATTTTAAATCCCAATCTTAAGAAAATAAATTGGGCGATTAGATCTACCCCAAGATTGTTACTTGAAATTAACTAGCACAATGAAATTATCCAATTCTGCATCATAATCTAATGTGATTCTATCATGAATTGGTGATTTGAACTTGTCAAAGATGCATGGTAGTGTAGTTTGGATTCCTCCTTAACTACACATTTCACCAATTAGATATCCATGCTTCTTCCGAAGACACAGATCTAATTAGTTACTTATAAATCAGAATCCTCTTTATAAGATTTGGGTATTTTTCTTTTCCAATACTTCATACCCATTTCTTAAGATTGTAGGTTTCTTGCTTCCCAAGATAGGACCATTGCAAGATCTCTACAATGTAATTGGTGTCTCATCCTTCAGATCTAATGAAGTTCTCCCTCTCCTTGATTATATCTAAGCTAACATGGGATCATGATCCTTCCTCTAGACCAATGAGAAATCTCTTATTGATTAAATTGATAGATCTTTGATTACTACCCAAATAGTGCTATTTTGCAGCCTTATTAATATGAGGTTTAGGCACTTTTGTGTAGTAATCAAACCTGAGTAACTTGATTGGCATGTTAGGGCCTTCTGATGCTCTTGTAAAATGTTATAGCAAATTTGTTGTTTTAATCTATTTATACCATAGATAGGGTTCGACTCAAAGTATGAGAAAAAAATCAATTGGAATTAGAAGCGAGGAAAAGGTGGGAACCGGAAGCCTGATAGAGATCTGATAGCCCTTGACAATTTCATAAGGGTTGCGAAATTTTGCAACCCTGCGGGGAACCCGCGAGTGCACGAAAATCCATTTGTCCTTTGTTCCCTCCCCCTTTTGACTTTTTGACTTTTTTTGTCACTTTTTGATCTCTTCCTAATTTGTCCCCATTGTAATAGTGTTTGTTTTGTTATTTTAGTAATTTGTATTCGGGTTTGGCTATAAAAGCCCCCAGACAAGACATTGTAAAACTTATTCTGATCATCAATAAGATTTTTGGAAGGACCCTTTTAGTGATTAAGCTTCTGCTTTCATTTCTCTCACTTTCTCTCATTTTCTCGCTAGCCAAATAGCCTCTGATGATGACAACTCAGAGGATGAGTGGCTAAAAACCTCTTCTCCTTGAAGTGGAAGGCTCTTGTGGATCTTGAGTAAGTTAAGAAAAGTTTCGCCATGGTTTTCACGCAGGTATTCACTGTTATTAATGATCTCTCTTGTAACTCTAGGTTTTGATCCCTTTGAGTCACCTTGAATGGTCAATATTTGGTAAGCTTTTAGTTCTCATTAGATGATTATTGTTAGATCCAGTGATGTTCATTATTGTCTATGAGCCATTGGAAGGTGAGTCAAGGAGACTTGTTTCTCGCTGTTTGAGACCATTACTGCTCAATGCGTACCATTATTAAAGGATATTTATTTTGGGTCATCTTTTATAGCTAAATGAAGAACCGGTTCGAAAGATGACTATAGGTCATCCTCCCTAACGCGTGGAAAGGACCGAAACCCTCGGTTACTTACTGAGATCGACCCAGTGGGCTTAACACTTCAAGGGGTTCTATTTTACATTTTAACTCATTTTACTTTTAGTTTCACCATCAAAATCCCCCTGTTTTTATCAAACCCCAACATCTAAACCATAATCATTAGTTTAGGACTTGATAATAGTCATTCTGAAAACCCATCCACATGAGCGATCCCTACGGCCACTGCTGCGGTATGAGCCCACTTGTAATGGGAGGTATTAAGTATCAATTTTGTTGATTCGGGATACCCCTCACAGTACCAGATCAGATGTGGCGTCGTTAATCGGGGATGGTGCCTAAGTGAAAATGACAACATACTAAACACTTGATCCTCATCACAGGATTACAGTGAATTTTATTTATCATTCTTTTTAGTATTTTCTTTGTCAGTTTTTTATTAGTTTTATTTCTTTGTTTTTTGATAACTTTAACCCTTTTTGAGTAGGTGTTTTCTTTGTTTTCTTTGGTGTTTTCCTTGTTTTCCAATAGAGTGCATGTTTCAGTGGGTTAGAAACTTCAGAGAAGTGGATGATCAAAATTAATTTCCATAGGGCAGTTACGGAATTTGAACTTGAATGCGACCAAATGGGGCTCCCGGAGGAAGAACATCACCGCGGTCGTGACCGGTGGAAGACCACACACAATGCATATGGGTGATGAGGACCACCTTGCCTCACGGATGAGTGCACACTCATTGTGCCTCTAACTGAGTAAATGGTGATTCGACCTCATATTGTGCCATTGCTTCCTACTTTTCATGGCATAGAGAGTGAACCCCCTTAATTCTCATAAGGCGAGAACGCCGAATTGGATAAAGATCTGTGCATTTTTGAGGAAGTCTTCACCATGGGACCAAATAACTGCAGAAGCGATTTCAAAATTGCCAATGTGTGAAAAATTTTATGCATGTTGGGAGAGATATGTGCAGAAGCCCTCAATGCCTTGTCCCCACCCACGTAGGTTTGACACAGCTTTTGGTAGCTACCGCCACATGATGGGATTTCTCTCCATGACGTATTCGAATACTCTGAAAGAGATTACTGATGACTTAAAAGTCATCCATTTTCAGTACATTTTTCGATTGATTTCTATCTATAAAGACTGATTTATGTGCATAAATGTTGGATAATTCACCAAGCGATATACATGAAATTCGAGAAAGAAGATAATGCGATAAAAGGGAGCAGCCAGTTGACGGGAATGATACATTTGGTGAATGATGTTGCAACGGGGAGAAATGCACGAGGAAGAAAGGACTGTTTGTAGCGTCAAACTGGCGTGATGAAGAATCACATCAAGGTCGCAACCACAAAACTCGGTCGCGACATAAGAGCGGCGAAGAGCGGAAACGTGTAGGTCGAAACTCCTAGTTCGGAGCAACCATAAATTAATGAAGAACAGATATGATGTCGCAGCACAATTTCGAGGTTGTGACGGGGTGAAGAGCCGAGCAATAGACATGGAGATTCGTGGCACGAATGGAAGTCGCGACCTGGGTTTTCAGAGATTGAACAGAATTCGCGACATACAGAAGAGTCGCGACATCAACAACTAAGTCATAAGATGTCGGCGTCATTACGATGGATTGCGACATCGATTCTGAAGAAAGAGTCACAACATCAACACTGAATCAGAAGAAGGTCACGACATGTTGATTAATTAGCGACGCTATCGATTACAAGAAAGAAGGCCGCGACATCGTGATGGTGTGACATCAGTTGCAAAGAAGAAGGTCAGCGACATCGTCGGTGGTGACGCTAGTTCTGCAAAGAAAGAATTGGCGATAATTCGGTCAGTCCGCGACATCGGTTGCAAGAAAATTCAGCGACGTCATTCAGCGATCGCGACATGTTTGCAAATGGGTCGCCCGAAGTCATTCCCGTGATCGCGACATGGATTGCAAAGAACTAAGTCCGCGACGTCATTCGTGTCGACGTCGGCTGCGAAGTAGGTCGCGACGTCATTCAACGGTCACGACATCAGTTGCAAAGAACTAAGGTCGCGACGTCATTCAGTGGTCGCGACATCAGTTACAAGGAAAGCTAAAGGCAAGTCGCGACCAAATAAAATCTTACTGCGGCGTCATTTGAGATTAAGCGAAGTCGCGACAAAGGGTGGGGTGCGACATTAACTGTCGTTGCGGGTGTCACGAAATCCACAGGAGGTGCATCGAGTCGGGGCCCAACCCGGAAAGACCATATAATCTTAGTGCTCTTGAAGGAAAGGAGAACGGCGGCTCCCAGAGATCGATTAGTGAAGGCTCTTGTATTTTAATTTTCTTTCTTTATTTTGTTTCTATTTTAGATTAGTTAGTTATTTTTGTTCAAAATTGGATGCGGACTTTTGTTTGTTAAAGTAGAAATTTGAATGCGAAATTCTATTTCTTTCAAATTCTTTGCACGGAGTGTTTGAATTCGGACAAATTTTGGAATTCGGATTTCCGAGTTTCCGATTCTGATGGTGTTCTTAATCGGCACGCCATTTGTAAAGTGTAATCTTGTGATTTAGAGCGACTTCCATTGGATAGGCAGTTAGAAATTATCTTTCTGCATAAATTTATGGAAGCTATTATACAGCTGTGAGTTTGTAAATCTACTTCTTTGGTTTAGGTATACGTAATTGATCGTATAGCGTCTTATACCCATAATAGGATTATCTCATTGCTCTGATTTCCAGGAGGCCCTCTGAGTGACACAGAGAAGGCAATCCTGAGAGTGATGAACAATTTTTGAAAGGTATACGAATCTGATAATGGTGATCTAATGAGCTCAGTGAATTTAAATCGATAAATCTCTTCCTTGAAATTAGAATAGATTTGAATAACTTATCCATTTAAACAAGAAGAGAGGTCACCTCAATTCGAATAGTAAGACCAATCCCATGTTAGCAAGGATCTAATCAAGGAAAGGATGAACTGTTCCAATTTTGAGGAAGAGAAACTAGTAAAGTGTAAACCCATGCTATACCTATGTCTTAGGAGCTAAGGTTTGCAGTCCATGTTCACAGGTATGGAAGTGACCCAGAAAGAGAAAAATGCGAGAGACAAGGCCTTGAGATTAAAGTAGTTCTCTAATCCTCTGTCTTCGAAAGAAAGCGAGGGGAAGTTTGAATGATGAGCGATGGCGAATGGAGGTCAGCTACACTATCATATTCTTCACCACGGGTTTTAAATCTCTGTGGTTCATGAAGCAATTTAGTCGTCTGCGGGAATTGATGTTCTGATAAGCGATATTTTCAATGTTCCTTTAAAGATAAGCTACATTCGGTTGAATTTGTTGGCACGAATTTTAGTTTAATTCATTTTGTTATTGATTCACATATCTTAGGCTTATTTTACATTTTAAAAGGTTTGCAAGGCGGTTCAATTACCTACCCGAGGTCAAATAGCCTCAGAGTTTGAGTAGTCAGGGTAGTTGATTGAGAATTCTTGAGATCTCTATGGGATCGATATCTGGACTTAAATCCAATTTACTACTTGTTCGACCTGTACACTTGTAGCATCCTGGATCAAAACCAGAAAGAAAATGATTTATTCTTAAGAAAACAGTTTTTAATCAGTATAATAGATAAGGAACACAACAAACAAGTTTCATGGCATTATTGCTGGGGATTAGATAATAGTCATAGCTAGTGAAATGCGTCACAAATTTGTATAGGTGTTTTGATCCATCATTATCATCACAGAAAGAGGTGAACAAGTTTTTGGCGCCGTTGCCGGGGATCGAAAGAATTTGGTGAATCAATATTCAGACCAAAAAGCGAAATGCTAGTTTGGACATAATTTATAAAAAGAAAATAGAAAATTTGCAAAAATATGATTCAATAAACGATGGTTTGGCAAACTCTTTGAGAATTTTTATGCGAGCTTTTCATATTTAAATACAATTTTCGATATCACTTACTCCATTTGATCTCGGTATGTATAACCCCGGGAGTTAATTCATGCGGGAAGCGGGGAGGCGAATTGGCCATAGACAGAATCAAAGAACACTTAGAGGACTAGAAGGTTAAGAGTGCGAGAAATAGCGGAGATGTGAGACAAAGATTGGCTGAGGCGATCAACGGGTGACGAAGTACCTCGGGCGAGACATGGAGGACTTCGGAGACCGATTATAAAGTGAATGCACCGGCGGTGAGACAGCCCGGTGATAGATACTATGCAATTTTGAGCTCAAGCGGCCACACGATCACCATGGTTCAAACGGGAACCAATTCACGAGGTCACCCCTGAAGAATCCCCACTTGAACACTTGGACGGTTTAAAGGCCACTTGTCTGATTAAAATTGAATGGTGTGAGACGAAGTTATTAAGAACTGCCGATTGTTTCCATTCTCTTTAAGAGATATAAATTTGCATCATGGACGACTCACTACATATGGATACATTAATACATAGGAAGAGGCGATGGAAGCTTACTACAGGCGATTCTTCCCTCCATCCCACCATACGAGCGAAGAGTACTACTTTCAAGCGAGGGAAGATGAGAGTCTGGCCTGCTGCGGGGGCAATACAAGAGGCTGGCTGAAGAAGTGTCCATACTTGCAGGGATAGACCACGAAGGCAATGGACATCTTCTACCACTCCATGAATTATACCTCGAAAAGTATAATAGATCACGACTTCTTGTAGACATTAGAAGAAGAAACGGAAAAGCTGAGAGCAGTGATGAGGTCTAGGTGCAACATGAGACCTCTTTCTAAATCCTCAGGGAGTAGCAGCAGAGCTAAAGGAAATGGAATGATTGAGCTGAACAAGATGTCTTCTATGGAGGCCAAGCTGGATGCATTGATGCATCGATTGGATAAAAGAATGCACTCTGCAAATGAGATAGGAAGCCAGTGAAAGAAAGAAGAGTAAATAATGTTGAGCGCGAAAGGAGTTTCCTATGCGTGGAGGGAGGCTGCTATTTGAGCGACGAAGCATATCTTTCAAACCTAACTGCTTGCCAACCCATTATACCCGGCATTAGGAACCGTGAGAATTTCTCCACTATGGTGGAGAGAGCCTGAAACACGTCCCAAGACATAGGAAAAATTTTGACGAGGTATGCTCCACAAGGTTCGGCGACGACAACGAGGAGAGGCGAAATGAATATCAGGGTCAAAAAAGGGCTCAGACCTTTGAAGACCAGATGCTGCAGTTCATGGGGGAAAATAGAAAGCTGTTGAACTTCCGCGTGAAGTTTGCGGGAGTGGAAGCCTCAGTACCAATTCTCAAATTTTGAACCTGACCACCAATGCTCTCAAGAACTTGGAGACACAAATAGAGGGCAAGCGCCACGACCTGCGAATCAAATTAAAGATGTTTTCCAGTGACACGAAGAAAAATCAGGCGCATAGCGGTGCGGCTCCCGAAGTGGGAAAGAATTAGAGAAGAAAGTCGAAGATGAAAGCAAGGGAGAGGAAGCCTAGAAAATGCTGAGTCAACGCTGGAGAAAGAAAGGAAGAAGAACGCTTGACAAGAAGAAGAAATAAGCAGAAGAAGCCCACAGGAACTCTATGCAGGTCCATTCCCTTGAGAGGCTATAGTCGAGATAGAGAGGCCGAGTTCACAAGGTTTTGAAAACTTTCCGGAAGTTGGAGATAAGTATATACCATTCACGAAGTGGTAACTCAAATGCCACTTTATGCAAATTCTGAAGAAATTTGAGCAAGAAGAAGATTTGCGAGAGGAAGGGTAGTAGTCCCATTGCCTTACTTGCGGTGCGAGTGATAAAAGAAGAATTTACTAGAGAAGATGAAAGACCCGGGAAGTTTCATGATTCTTTTGTGGAGGTTGAAATTCAAAAGGCTCTTTGTGACTCCGGTGCCAGTATAAACTTAATGCATTATCTGTTGCAAGGAAATTAAGTTTAGGTGAGCGCCACCATCTTTATTTACTCTCTCGAATGGCGAGGACCAAACATTAGCTGAAACTGGAAGGGTGTTAGATATTAGCTTTATTAAGGTGGAAATTTGTTTTTCTGTGGAATTTTATCATCTTGGACATTGAAGAAGATTCACAAGTTCCTCTTGCTGAAGGCATTTCCTAGCAATGAATTCTTGTAATAGATATGCGAAGGAGTTCTCACTCTGAGGGTTAGAGAAGAAAGCGGTGACTTCCAATCTGCTCCAAAGTTTGAAGAATTTAGACACGAATAGGAAGATTATAAGTTGTAGATGATGTCTATCTCAACAACTAGATATTGTGCCAGTTATGTCTTTCAACTTCCACATCAATGAAAATGAGATGAATTCCGATTAATCTTGAAGGTGTTAATTCTTATTTTCCGCACATCAGTTTGCACTCTACCGAAAAAGTGATGAGTCTTAAACAAAACAGAATTGACAATAAAGATAAAAATGAAGAGAAGGAATTTCATCAAGAGACCAGTGCAGAAGGGTTAGTTTTAAAAGAGTTGCCAAATCATCTGAAGTATGCTTACTTGGAGCTACGAAAAATGGCTTGATGATTATCTGCTAGACTCGGTGATCTTTGAAGCAGTTGCGAGAATTTTAAAGGGTATCAGAGTCGATTGCTTGGTCCATAGATGAATTAAAGGGTATCGATCCGTCGATATGTATGCAAAATGCGCTAGAGAAATACAAACCATCACATTGAACATCAAAGAAGGCTGAACCGGTCGTAGAAAAGTAGTCGAGAAAGGAAGTGCTTCCGAATGGTTGAATTACGGTTTTATATATGCAATGTCAGGCGATCCTTAGGTTAGCCAGTCATGTGGTTCCCAAGAAAGGTGGGTTAGCAGTGATCGAAAATGAAAAAATGAGTTAATTCCAACAGAGCGGTGACGGGATAAGGTATGTATGTCGATTAAGTGAACCGCAGCCCGACGGGAAAGATCATTTCCATTGCCTTTCGTGATCAAATGTTGGGCCGATTAGCGGGACACACATTTTGTTTCTGGATGGGTATTCATTTATAATCAATTGCTGTGCACCTGAGGACCAGGATAAAACCACATTCACATGCCCTTATGGAACCTTTGCTTTCAGAAGGATGCCATTTGGGTTGTGCAATGCCCCTGCTACGTTTCAGAGGTGTATGATGTCCATGTTCTCAGATTTGGTTAAAGAGGTTATGGAGATTTTTATGGATGACTTCGATATATGGATCCGGTTTGAGCATTGTCTAAACAACACGAAGCGATTAGCGAATCTGAGGACAAACGGCTAGCCTTAAGCGGGAAAAGTGCCATTTCATGGTAACGAAGGTATTGTTCTTGATGCATCAAAATTTATGCTAGGACTAAGTGGACGATCAAAGGTTCGATTATCAAGACTCTTACACCACCCAGCGATAAAAAGGGATAAGGAGTTTCTTGGGGTATGCTGAATTCTATAGGAGATTCATCAAAGACTTCTCAAAAATAGCCAGACCATTATGCAGATTACTGGAGAAAGACACAAAGTTTAGTTTTGATGACTCCTGCGGCGGAGTCTTTGAAAATCAAGATCAGTTAGTTCAAACACCCGATCATAGGCGCACCCGGAGATGGGATCAGTTGAAATAATGTGTGATGCAGTGATTTCGCAATGGGGTATATTGGGGCAAAGAAAGAAAAGATATTGAGCCATATACTATGCTAGCGGAGACAGCCAGTAGACGAAAACTATTCGACTCTTGAAAAGGAGATGCTAGCCATAGTTTTTGCTTGTGAGAAAGTCGAGCCATACATTTGGGATCCCATATTATCATTCACAGCGACCATGCGACAATCAAATATCGATGTCGAAAAAGGAAGCCAAACCCAGGCGATAAGGTGGGTGTTGTTACTAAAGGGTTTGATCACGTAGTAAAGATAAGAAGGTTGTAATATTGTGCGATGGTGATCCTATGTCCAAGTAGAAAGAAACAAAGCGAAGAGGAGGAGGCCCGGGACTAGCAGAGGAACTTCGGATGAACAGCGTATCAGGTGTCATTCGACTCCCATGGTATCTTGATATTGTGAATTGCCTGGCTTGTGGAGTGATTCCTCGGAATTCGGCTACCCAACGGAAAGAAAGCTCGGGACCGACCAGCGGAGTACTACATGCAGGATGACCTTGCTGTTTAAAGAGGTCGCGACATGATTATGGAAGATGTGTGCCAGAAGTGAACAATGCAAGATTGTGAATGAATGTCATGCATCCTACATATAAGGGACATTTCGGGGAGAAAGAGCGACTCCTGAGATACTCCCGATCGGGTTTTATTGGCCCACTATCTTCGAGGCGTGCTTAGAATGGGTGAAATATGTGATAGATGCCAAAAAGATTGGAAATATCGGCGGCATAAATAAAATGCCCTACAGGCATATTATTAGTACAAATTTTGATGTATGAGATAGATTTTATGGGACCCTTCCCGCCATCATTTGGAAACTTGTATATGCGATGCTTGATGGATTATGTTTCCAAATGGTAGGCTTAATAGCTTGTCAGGGATAGCGCTAACACGGTTGTGAGTTTCTTGCAAAAAAGACATTTTGAGCGAATTGAACATCGGACTATCATCGGTGGCGGGAAGCCACTTTGCAAACAAAATATTTGCAAAGCTCATGGCGGTATGGGATCGAACATATAATGAGCCTAGCCTATCACCCCGACAAAATGGACAGCGAAGAAATTTCCAATAGGAGATTAAAGGATCTGAAAAATGTAAGTTAGCCAGGAAAGATTGGTCTTCAAACTTGATGATGCACTTTGGGAGCTACGAGGCGGCATTCAAAACTCCCATTGGGATGTCCCATCTGATGGTCTTTGGCAAACCATGTCCACCTCCCTCTTGAAGCTTGGAATACAAAGCCATGTGGGCCATCGAAGCTGAACTTGATTTCAAAATTGCAAAGGAAGAGATTGCTCAATTGAATGAACTAGAGGCGAGGAGCGAAGCCTATGATAATCTTAGAATATACAGAGACAAGACAAAGAAATGGCATGATCAAAGTTACGTGGAAAGAGTTACGAGAAGGGTCAGTTACGGTATTGTTAACTCCAGTTAAGATTATTTCGGGGAAGTTGAAATCAAAATGGAGTGGACCGTACTCACCGGTGGTGTCGAAGTACTACCTTTGGGCTTGGTAACACTCGGGACGTCTTTGGGAAGAATTCAAGGTTAATGGTCAAAGGCGAAGCATCTCGACGGGAGAAAGAAAAGGAAGAACTCAGTTGGTGAATTGAGAGAGAGAATGCTTAAAAGCGGCTAGTCAGCCCAGGACTCAAAGCGAGGGCGGCTCGTAGGATGACCATATAGATTTTTACTTCTTTATATAGACTTTGAAAAATTTTTTTTTTTTAATTACTCGTTTTGAAATTTTTCTAGTTCTAGTCATGATTTGTTAGGAATTTCTAGGTTAGTATTTGATCAATTTAATCTTTTTTTTTATTGTTACAGTATGCCGATGAAGAATCGAATGGCTCAGGTGAGAAGGAACAAACTCCAGGATGGCTCCAGCACTTCACAGGAAAGAGCGACTTGAAAAAGGGAGTACTCTTCTCCTTACATAAATTCTGTGAAAATTGAATAGAGATACATGTGTAAGTGCGTGTGAATGAATGATTTAATGGAAGCTAGAATATTGCAAATTAATAAGGAGAAAAGGCATGCGATCTCATCAAATTTAGGGCAAGTGCAGACTAAGTGGCAACCAAAAGTTATGTCGCGACAGAAATTAAGGTCGCAACTTAGTAAGTACTAAAGGAAGAACAAGGGCACAGGACGCGACCAAAAGTTATGTCGCGACAGAAATTGAGGTCACGACAACTCAACTATGTCATAAAATTACTTGTTGACCAAAAGGGGGTAGAAAAGCTAGATGTCGCAACCTGATGATAAATTGTCCCCCCACAAGCTTACTTATGTTGCGACAAACAACATTAAGTCGCGACATAAGAGAAAAGTGTGCCAGCTGGGCAACTTTTAAATTTGCCACTAAATTTAATGGCTGACACGCAGTGCGGCTGAAATTTAAGTCGACAAACACCGATTAAATGAAGTAATAAAGGAGGCCATAATAATGATTGAATAGAAAAAAGGTTGAAATTCTCCACCCACCATCTCCTTCATGACAAAATCTGACTCTTAAGTAACTTGTGACTCTCACGGTTTCAATTCTTTGAGCCACAGATCCAATTTTCAAAAGCGAATCGATTTCTCAAATGTTGAACCTTGACCCTCATCCCAAATATGAGCGAAATCATGGAATAGTATACTCAACCGAAGGATTAAATCGAGGAAACAACAAAGGGAGAACCTGCTTAGTCGGAACACAGGTTCAACCAGCTTCTAAGCAATGTAGAAAAAAAGGGAAAAGACAAGCAGCAAGAAGGAGAGGAAGATGAATTCATATCAGAAGAAGCTTTCTCATTCTGGAAGAAGTACTATGCTGGTAGGGATTTGTTGCAAAGAGGATCTGTGCTTGAAAACCCATATCCCTTTCAAGGAACTAATAGAACAAAGAGGTTGGGGAAACCTCTGCAAGCATCAAAAGTCTGGATACGCAGTAGCAGTTCGAGAATTTACCCAACCCGGTAGGAGAAAGGATAACTCAAGTATGTCGTGAGGAGTTTGGGTGTCAGATGGAGTTGAAACCATCAATGAAATGTACCTAATGGAGGGGCAAAGCATGGATCCAAATACAAGAAGATAGTAGACAAACTTCTAACCGTGAGAAGATTGCAGTTTGTTGTGATCAAAGTGAAATGGGGTCAAGGAACGGGAGAGCAAAAGACCATAAACAGTAGATTGACGTAAGAGGCAAAGGTATGGTTTTATTTCCCGGTTCCTCTTATGGTTCACCAAGCATGTCTTCACCTGCACGGAACAAGAAGCACCATTCTCTATGCCATCGGGCGGTACGCTTAATGCTGAGCAAGCCATTGAAACCTGACAATGAGATACCATGAGGGGAATAAAGGGGTTTGATCCTCACCAGCAACTATCACAAGGCTATGTTTGAGGGTCAGAAGGGAAATTGGGAAGAAGAAGAAAGAGTGCCCCAAGGTTTCACCTAACTCGACGAGGCAGGGGGCCCAGGAATCAAAAGAAAAAAGGGAAGCATAATAGAAGCGCATTCAAGAGTAAGGAAAATGAGAATGCAAGACAAGAAGAGGACACCCTGTCAAGATAAAGAAGAAGAAGATCCAGTAAGAACTGTATACACCTTTATGTTTGCAGAGGATGTGAGAATTAAGAAGATTAAGCCCATAGATTTCTCAACCCCACTCACAATTCTTCCCTATCAGGAATGTAGATTTCAGAGAACTCCGGTGAAAGCCTCACGGAGCCCAAGGAATAATCAAATAATGGAGATGCTCGGCCCATGCGTAAGAGATGGAAGAAGAGAAAGGGAATGGAACATCCAACAAAAATTCAGGGAGGAAGTGTATGAATTCAGGAATTGAAAAGAAGAGACAAGAATGGAAGAAGAAATGATTGAAGGGAAGAGTGTATTGAAGGAGATCCCGAGCATCAAGAAGAAAAATTCAAGAAAGAATGGAGGAAAGAGATCACGATCTATTGAAGAAGCCAAGCCGAGCCATGAGTCATTTTACAACAATCAGTATGATCGTGATTCTCAACTCCTAACACTCATAAAAGAAAGGGACTCAGATCAGGAAGCCAAAACTAAGGAGCAGATCAAGGGATTCAAATTCCTATACATGTCAATGTTCAAGGACTTCGGAAAAAGGATGAAGGAAAGAGATCAAGAGCTGGATGACAAAGATGCCTTCAGAAGAAAAGTCTGGCTTGAAAATTTGGATTTGATCAACAATAATCTTTCCAATTTAAGTCACACTAAATGGCATCACAAATCGAACACATCGGGAAAAAGACAAGATGATCTCGAACAAAAAGGTCAGATTCCTACCAATGAATTAATCCTTGAAGAATGTATATAGAGGGAGAATGAAAAAAGAAGAAGAGAACTGAATGAAGCTCTAAATTCAACTCCCACTTCATACCTCGACCTGGATCCTCCCAACATCTTGTTCCTCCTCAAAGAAAAAAAAAATAGATCTTCCCATTGATTTGTCCATCTCTTCCTCACTTCCACTAAGTATTCTCAACTTTGCACAATCTCATGAATAAAATAAGAAAATCTGCTTCGATGTTGCTCAAGTTAGATCGTGTTGTTACTGGCTTTTAATTGTTAGAAGAATAACAAGAGGGATTTAGCTCAGAAATGAAAATGCTGACATATCATAATCTGAGCTAGTTGAAGTAGTTTGATTAGAAGATAAGCTGAAACACAAATAATCAAGTATCAAGGGGCGTAATGACATAATTGAATTGAAACATAAAAATTGCATAATCGATTTGAATTTAGCCGATGAGTCCAAGATAAAGTTAAGTTATACAACTGAAGAAGCAAAATATATTCGCAGCCTGAAGTATAAACAAGAAGCCAAAGAACCTGGTGAACCTTAGATCATATAACCTCATCAACTCAAGTGAGTCAAGGACATCCTGTGGTTAGCCTCACAGCTTAATCAAATGTAATTCTAACTTGTTAAATTATTGATCAAGGCGAAATCCTAGGCGGATACAACTAACAAGAAATGATGCGCCATCCTCAAGTAAATTGAAAACATTCTACACTTATAGTTTATATGCTTCCCCGCATACACCAATTCCCGAATTTGAGCCAAACAATCCTTATCTTCAAAACAAGCCATTGGAAATCCTAAGCCATCCTAGATAATTAATCCTCCAAAGAAGAACCTCGATTATCCAAAAAATTCAAAGAAGGAGGAAGAGATAAAGTCAGGGCATTTTTCGGGAGAACTAAAGGAGAAATACAAAAAAAAAGGGGTGAAAGAGAAAAGATCGAAAGCAGAGGATACAAATGTATGAAAGCTTAAAGGAAGAAGTTTTGTCTTCAAGGCCTAACTCTCAACAATTAAGTTCTTCGGGGTATTCAACACCTAGTACCCTAATGCTAACTAGTATGGGAGCTACTAACCCAAAGTTCGTTAAGAGTGTTAGTAGAGCTTTTAAAAGATAGAAATATCGCATTTATTCCCGAAGGTGACTGAAAAAGTTCCAAATGTAGGCAAGATAAATGAGAAAGTGGAACAACAATTTTAAATGAAGAAATCAAGAAGATAATTCTAAGGATGAAGTCTGGGGGAATCAATTAAAGAAGTTGCAAGGAAAAGAAGTGGTACGCTTATAAAAGGAGAAAGAGTCTCAATCCCAACCCTAAAAGTTCCATCCATCCTACCCATGACCCAAGCTCTGAGACATAAGTCTGGAAAGACCTTATCGATCTCAAGGTTGAATTACTCTACATTAGTGGAGATCAATATGAACAACAAGCATATGGAATTTGAAAATCTTGAAAGACCAAACCGTGGAAGGACCCTGGGAGGGTTAACTGACTCACTAAGAAAAGAGGAAGAAGACCAACCTACTTTTTAGCAGGATCAACTGACTATACTGTTTATAAAACAAATTCAACAATTTAGTTTTGTACACCTGATTGAGTAGTGACTAACCTTCATCCGACTCGGGCTAGAGATACAGAAAGAATGCAATTCTAATCTTTCAATTAAAATTGGTTGCAACCAGAAACAATACAGAAAATGTCCTTTGCTTGAGACAAACAAACCTTTTCTTTCATTGGGACAAGCAAAATTTAAGTTCGGGGGAGTTTGATGAGTTTAAAAGTCATCCATTTTAGTCCATTTTTCTGATTGATTTCTAAGTGTATAAAAGACTCCATTTATGCGTAAATAATAATTCACCAAACTGATATATAAATTTAGAAATTCAAGAGAAAGCAAGATAATGCAAAGAAAGGAGCGTAAACTGTCAGAAAGCAGAATGATACGACCGGGCTGAATGGATGTTGCAACAGCAGTAAATGCACGAGGAAGAAAGGACCATGGTAGCGATGCTTCACAAAGATGAAGAATCACATCAAGGTCGCAACCACAAAACTCCAGTCGCGACATAAGGGCAACTGAAGGCGGAACGTGTAGGTCGCAAATGTAAACTCCAGCCTGTGCAACCATAAATTAATGAAGAACAAGATATGATGTCGCAACACAATTTCGAGGTCGCGACTTGAAGGCCGAGCAGTAGACATGGAGGTCGTGGCACCGAATAGAAGTCGCGACATAAGATTTTCAAGAGACTGAACATAGAGGTCGCGACATCTAGAAGAGGTCGCGACATCAACACTGAATCAGAAGATGTCGCGACTTCATTCAATAGTTGCGACATTAGTTGCAAAGAAGAGGTCGCGACATCAACACTGAATCCGAAGAAGGTCGCGACATCATCTGGTCACGGCATCAGTTACAAGAGTTAAGGTCATGGTTATCATTCGAAGGGTCACGTAAATCTTGCAAGAAAGAAGGTCACACATCATTCAAGCAATGCTGAGCATCGCTACAAAGAGCGAAGGTCGCGACATCATTCAAGCGGTCGCGATATCGCCAGAAGAAAGAGGTCACACATTCAGCTTGGCCGCGACATCACCAGAAGAAGTAAGGTCGCTAATGCCATCTCAACGGCCGCGACATCGCTAAAGAACTAAGGTCGCGACATCATTCAGCGGTCGCGACATCAGTTGCAAAGAACTAAGGTCGCGACGTCATTCAGTGGTCACGACATCAGTTATAAGGAATGCTAAAGGCAAGTCGCGACCAAATAAAAGCTTCTACGACGACGTAGACAAACTAATCGAGTTATTAATCAAATCCACAAGGAGGTGCATCGGTCGTGGCCCAACTTCGTAACCATATAAATACGCAAATTTGTTATCAAGTGAAAGGAGCTCTCGCGCTTCAAAAGACTGGTAGCCTAAGGTTTCAGATTTTAATTTTCTTTTCTTTATTTTGTTTTTATTTTTAGATTAGTTAGTTATTTTGTTCAAATTCGATCCTGACTTTAGCCGCATGTAAGCCGAGCAGTAATTTACTTTTCAAATTATCGCTGAGTGCTCAATTCCGCATAAATTTTGGAATTCGATTTTAGCTTCCGATTTACGTTGGTGTTCTTAATCACACGCCTATCAGGTGTAATCTCGTGGATTAGAAACCCACTTCCATTGAATAGACTTTGTTGTCGAAATTATCTTCCCGCATAAATTTATCGGCTATTGAACTATCACTTTGTAAATCTACCACCGGTTTGGCACTCGTAATCGATCCTATTGTAAGCGCCTTATACCCATAATAGGATCGTCATTGCTCTGATTTCCAAGAGGCCCTTCGAGGACACATACAAGTAATCCCGAGAGTGATGAATAATTTCAAAGGTACGAATCCGATAATGGTGATCTAATGAGCTCTGAATTTAAATCGGAGCAAATCCTCTTCTCACTTGAAATCGAGAATGGTTGAATGACTTATCCATTTAAACAAAGTACAGAGGTCACCTCGATTCAATAGTAAGACCAATCCCGTGTTAAGGATCTAATCAAGGAAAAAGGATGAACCGTCTAATTTTGAGGAAGAAAAACCAAGAAAGTGTAAACCCATATCCTATGTCTTAGGAGCTTAAGGTTTGCAAATTCATGTTCGGTATGAAGTATTGAAAAGAAAATACCTTAACAAGGCAACCTGTGATTAAAAGTGCGCTTCTCAATCCTGCCTTTCAAAGAAAAGGGAAGATTAGAGATGAATGCGACGTATGGAGAGATCCAACCGCACTATCATATTCCTTGACAAAGCTTTAAATTGCAGGGTTCATGAAGCAAAAGTTTCACGCACCGCAGAATCGATGTTCACAGCAAGATTAACCTCTTTAAAAGATAACCGCTCACCGAATTTGTTATTTTGAATTCGCTTAATTCATTTTGTTATTGATTCACATATCTTAGCTTATTTTACATTTTGCCTTTGCAAAGCCGATTCCAACTGCCTAATGTGGTCCAAATAGTATGTAGTTTCGAGTAGTCGCAGGTATTTGATCGAGAATTCTGAGATCTCTGTGGATCGATATCTGGACTTAAATCCAATTTACTACTGCTCGACCGTACACTTGCAAAGATCCCGGATCAAAACCAGAAGAAAAATGATTTATTCTTAAGAAAAACAGCGACCAAGATAATGTATACAACACAACAAACAAGTTTCATGGCATTATCAGCTGGGATTAGATACAGTCCGGTGATAACGTCACAAATTTGTATAGGTGTTTTGATCCATCATTATCATCACAGAAAGAGGTGAACAGATTTCTTGGGCAAAAATCCAGAGGAAGCTTTGGATTTCCTAAACCATGTGGCTGAACCCTCCAAAGGGTGGGATGAATCTACCCTAAGGGAGATGATAAGAATGCAACCTTAATCCGACAGCAGGGGTGGCATGTACTCTCTTCCCGAAGACATGGACATGAAAGCTAAAGTTTCAACCTTAGCTAGAAGGTTGGAAGAATTGGAAGGGAGGAGATTGCATGAGGTTCAGGTAGTGACTAAGGTACAACCAAACCCCTCGCTTCATCCGGCTGCCCACTAAGTATACGCGGGAGAGCAATATCCAACAATTCGAATCATGAGGGAACTGTTTGTGGATAAAGCCAATTTTGTTAGCCAGTACATGCCTCCAACTAATGCACCATATGGCAGTACTTATAACTCCTAATGGAACCACCCCACCATGAAAAACCAAGACCTCCACAAGATGAACTCGTTGGGCTTTTATTTATATAGCCTAAAACCCCTCAAAATTAACATAATTACAGGAGCCTTACACTCTTTTTGCATCTATGTTAAAATTAGATAGACTTGCTTTAATGGAATAAAAGTTCCTTCGTGTCAGGATTCAAAATTTTGGGTTTAGTCTATGACACTGCAAGTGCACAAGTCATACAAGTAGTAAAAATTGGATGTAAGTCCAGATATCATTCCCACGGAGATTGACAAGAATTGGAAATCAACTACCCCAACTACTTAAGGTCCTTACTATTTGAACTTAAAATGGATAGTGAGAGTTTAATCTAGAAACTAATAATCATCGACTGTAAACAATTATGTAAACTGGAAGTAAATGATAACGTCTAAAAATAAGAACAAAATTACTGGACTGAATCAAATTCCTGTGAGAAATGATCACTATCAAAGAAATACTGTGAAACAGCCAATTTCTGCATTAAAATACATTGCTCGCTCTACCGATGGGCTCGATCATTCAAGATTGCCTAACAATGCAATCGATTTCTCCATGTTCATCGGTTAAGGGCCTCCCCGCTTCTCAAAGACAAGGATTTAACCACTACTTGCATTTTCGAGCTTCTTGTAAGATCCGAAAGTATTTTTCATTCTAATACTTCATACTCCATTTCCCGAGACTGCATCTTCGCTTCCCTTCCTCGTGTGGTTACCGCAAAACTTCTACCATCTAATCGATGACTTTATCCTTAAATCTAATGGTTCTTCCCTTCCCTCGATCATATCTCGTATGTAACACGAGGTCAATTCTATTTAGATTAAGGTGAAATCTCTGATTATTTATATTGATAAATGCTCCTCCAACATCAAATTATGAGTGAAAAGGGAATTTTATCGAACGAACCCTCGAGCTAAGAGTTCATCAATGGTAGTCTAACATACCCACGCGAACGCCCAGTTCTCCTCGTGATCTCCAACTCGTGTCACGTAGGGCCTCTGGAAATCAGAGCAAGAAACACTCTGAACTAGTATTCAGATTATCATCGGGAACTGACGGCTCAAGAACAACATCAATCAAATAAATCGCAATTCACATTTCTCTCTAAATTACGCTAAAGACTGTAATCAATCTGCAAATCCAATCTAGCTAAGTCAAAGGTCTAAATATCAGATATAACCAACAATAGATCATTGATCGATACACTCCACCGTAATTGTAATAATTGAGAAAATGAATTCTAGAAATCTGTCTAGGAATCCATTAATTTCAGGCAAAGATTTCAGATAAAGAAAATCATAAATTAAACTAAATTTTCCAAGATTTCTACACAGACAAGTGGGTTCGTGATCCAGAAAATAAAAGAAAATAAAAGAAAAGAAAATAAAATTAAAATCTACTCTAAAATATACAATGAGTCCTTCTCCTTCCTGCGCTCGGGTATCGGCGACTTAAGCTACTTACTATTTTCCAAGAGTCTATTTATAACTGTCAAAAGAAAATGGGCCTAATTCACAAAGCTCTAGGTGGATTTCACTAAAGAAAAAGCCCAGTCTTCTGTATCATGTCGCGACATGGATTTCTCTCATTTGCACTCATTCAGTTACGATTTGATAAATTCAAGCCGTGATCAGTTCCTCAGAGTTGCTTATAGTGGTCGCGTACATCAATTATAGTCGCACTCCGCTGGGCTTAGTTATTTTCGAAAATTGATGTCGCAAATCCATAGTTCCATGTCGCGAATTCTGCTCCTCCTTCCTTTCTAGCATTCGTCACAACCCGCTGCTGCGACCCGTTGGGTTGCTCCACTTTGGGCTCGAAGTCAGACTCTTTTCCTTGTCGCACAGACGCCGCTTAATTCTCAATTTTAGGTCGACCACATTACTTCTAGTTTTTACCGCCTTAACTCTAGTCGGGACTCCTTTTCTACAGGACCTGGATTTTTGATCGTCAAGATTCTCTCGGTGTCGCGACTAATGATTGGTCGCGACCTCCTTTATTGGTTTTCTGCCTTCATATGTTCAGAATTTAAGTTGCGACCTTAATAATTGGTCGCGACCGCTTTTGATATTCCTTGCCTTTCTTCTGGTCGCACCCTCAACCCTTAGTTGCAACCAGTTTCTTCATTCCACCGCTCCGTCACGACCAAGATGATGTCATGACTCTCATGGTCGCCTCGTCGGTCAGATTTGGTCCCAGCTTGCTCAAACTTACTGCGGACCTGGATTTTTACTTCAAGAGCTCTCTTCGTGTCAGACTCAATGATTGGTCGCAACCTCCTGAGGTCCTCGAATTAACAAAGTGGTCTCATAACTTCACCTTCTGCGTAGACCCCATTTGTGGCTTCATCAACAGATCAACGCCGCGACCGTATCGCGTCACGACCAGCTTATCTTCAATTAGCCACGACCAAAGGTGGTGTCACGACCTAAGATTCTACCTTGAATATTTCTGTCTTCTCAGCCACTATTTCTTGGTCACAACTTCTATTACTAGCTTCCTTGGTACTTCTGGTCGTAACCTCAATTTCTAGTCACGACTAATTTGATAAAACCTTCCATTTCTCTCTCAAGACTAGTCTCGTGATGTCGCGGACCTAGATAATCGAATCGGGACGAGGCTTCTTGTTGCAACTCCAATTTTAAGTTGCTACCTCATTTCGCTGAGAATCGATTTCTTCCGGGTTTTGCTGACCTTCGATATTCTCACTGTAATTTTCTCAAGTAGAAATTGAATTTGAGTAAGATATCCATGTTTCAGATATGATCCAATACTTATCTTGCAAAATACTCAAAATGGATTAAAAATCAAATGAGTTTTGACCCATCAAATTCCCAAACTTAAAAAATTTCCAGCTATTCCTACAAAGAGTAAGAAAGAATTATTTGTCCTCAAACACCGAGCTTATTTTTAAGACATTTTTCCATTCAAACTACAATCTTATTCCACCTTGTAACTTGAAAAGGAGATAGCAAAGATCATTTTAAACTTCGCCAATTGAGGAAAATGGTTTCAACTTCTATCACAAATATAATGATGAATTCTACATTTAAATGGGTCACCAACATCTTGCTCGTGGAGGTGTGCGTGCCTCAATCCTTTTCATCTTCTCTGGCTGAATTGGCTAATCTTCTCCGAGAATCTCCTTAGTGTTATCAAGGTCCCATGGCTGTTTTCATATTGGGATCTCCACTAATGTAGGTAAATTTAACCTTCAAGATCAAAGAGGCCCTTTCAGTTTGTAATGCTGGGCCCTAGGTAATTAGGTAGACAATTGGAAAATTTTGTTAAATTACCCGATCCACTCTCTTTCTATCTAATTCCTTCACCTTTCATTCTTCCTTCCTCGTAATATAGATTCTCCTCAATCTTGGTCTGGTACATCTTAATGGTTTTGATTGTCACCGTGACCTTATCTGTACGTTTCCTTTTCTCGGGGACTCTTGTTTTTTTTTTTCTTTCTAGAATGGGAATAGTGCAATGTTCATTTCTAGGCTTTCTATCACTCTTAGAGTACTTTGGGCTAGCAACTCCCATACCAGTTAGCATTAGGGTACTAGGTGTTGAAACACCCCTATGAGCTTAATTGTTCAGAGAGATAGGCCACAAGACAAAACTTATTCCTTTTTCAATCTCGCTTCTCTAGCTTCAAGTTGTTTCTTCTCCTCCTTCCTTGTAATGTAAGGAAATATATTCCCCCAAACTTGTTTCTTTCTTTACAACACACCTTTTTGTTCTGGAAACTGGATAATTTGGGGTTCTTTATTGCAAGATTACTTCAAGGGAGGGGACTTAGGTTTCTAATTGTCTCGCTTAATCAAGAAATATGCTTGTTTAGCTTTAAATCGTGGACTAGGAGTGTATGCCTAAAGATATAGTGAGGTAGGCTGAAAGGCTCAAACTTCCAAAGATGGCCTCTATCACTTGTCACTGCTTACCTAGGATTTCATCAAACTAATAATCTCACAAGTTCCTGTGACTCACATCCTCACTTAACTTAAGATGTTACTAATCCTTTCTAAGGTTTCAAGAATTTTACTGACCATGTACTCTGCTCTTTCAAGACTTGTATTGACTCACCTGCTTATAGTACATACTTTCAATCATTTTATTTGTTCCTTCGCAATATACCTCTTCCTATTTCTATAATTTAAAATTGATTTCACCACGCGTAAACTCCTAAATTCATTTTAACATAGTCTCGCCTCCTATTTTTCTTCATCAAGTTGTTCTCGATAAAACACCGTCATTCGTCATTGTACGTATAAGGCTCGAAAATATAGCTAATTTCTCATGGACAAATAATGAATGACACAAACAACACACCATCATATCGCCAGAACCCAAACAAATCACTTTGTTAAGCAACCTGGAATTTTATTTATTCAATAAATTCAAATATCAAACTCTCACGTCGCACAACTGACATCTCTTTATCTGATACAAAACTAATGCAAAAAGTACAATAAAGATCAGACCTGCAGGAAAATTCCCTCTATTTCTCGATCTAAAACCCTATGCCTTCCTCCTAAAGGTCGAGTCTTTACTTAATCATTCCCTTTGTCACGAATGTGCACAGAAGAAGGCTTATAATGGAGCGCCCTAACAAGGTGAGCCTTTTCCCTCGCTCCTATCCGGGAGTTCCGATGATACCAGTTACCCCTCTCACCCTTCCTATCATCCACTCGTAATGATAGAGCCTTGGAATCATGACTGAATTGGTTTGTTCTTCCGACTCCATTCATTCCATACGCTCCGTACTACAGACCGAACTCATCTTTCCTCATCCTCATTTTCCTTCATTTTCATTGTTCATTCTATCTGTGTCTTCCCATCCTTTTATAGTGACCTTGATTCTCAGGGGAATGAAGAAGCTCTTAATTCT
This sequence comes from Tetrastigma voinierianum, assembly GCA_016808115.1. Lineage (NCBI taxonomy): Eukaryota > Viridiplantae > Streptophyta > Magnoliopsida > Vitales > Vitaceae > Tetrastigma > Tetrastigma voinierianum. The sequence continues at coordinate 91,149 of JAEQBH010002800.1, forward strand.
CTTTTTAATATTCCCAATGAATGAATTAAGTAAAATTTTCCGGATCCGAGTGCCCTGGCTATTTCCAACAGGAGATTTTTAAGAAAGAAGGGGGGAAACCTTAAGGAAGTTTGATCGTTTTTCTTTGAGAGGCATTGAATTTCCTTTGAATTCCTCTTTCGAAAATAAGCAATCTAAACTGGTTCCTTTAATTCCTGCTTCGGTTCTCAGATAATAACAAGGCCGAGGTTCCAAATGAACCTTTTTTTCGCCTTTGCACCTATCACTTGTAATATCATTGGGTTAATCATTTCATTAAGATCCGAGAATTCATTTTACTGCCGCTACGAGTGAAGATTTTTTTGGGTAAATCGGTTTTTATTTCTTTCCTTAGTTATTTTTGTCGCGACCTCAATTTCACTGTTATGACCTGTTCCTCCAACTCACGTCAACCATCTCTGTCGCGACCATTAATTGATGTTGCATCATAACTGTATAAGTCTAAAATCTATGTTACGACCGAAATTTTCTCATCACATTTTATCCATTCCTATCCCCGTCACAATTAGATACCATATGGCAAAGAAAATTTCCAGTCTCCTTGAATTCAATTTCCAAAGCAGTTTAATTCACCAAATCCAATCAAACAAGTACAATTCAATTCATATATTCATCATTCAAATATTCAACAACAAACTTATCCAAATACGACGATTCAAAATTGAAGCAAAAAATTTAAAATTCCCCAAACTTTTAATCATGCATTGAGACAAAATTCAATAAATCGAGAAGACTATATCGCCCCTTTGCTCTTATGCATTGGAAGTTTGAATGTAGATTCCTCTTTGTGTACACTCTATTTGGCCCCGCAAGAAACATACATAATTTCAAGCAATAGTAATAAAATCAAACAAAACTATTGAACAACTCTAATACAAAAAGAATAAAAACTTAACAACTGTGATGTGGATCGCTTTTACACAAAGTCGCCAATTTTGAGTCTGCTCGACTTCGCCGCTATGAGATTTTTGTTTATCCTTATTTTTCACTCGTAACTGGGAGTCAGCTTTTTAATTTGAATTCTCCCAAGTAATGCTTTAATCTTCGACCATTGACTTTGAATTCTCTGATTACCGGTTCTCGTGTCACACCCCAAAGGCTGTACTCTGATACTACCGTATATGGTCCACTCCATTTTGATTTAAGCCTGAAAGAGTTTTAGTCCTGAGTTTAATACAACTTGACTCCGCTTAAATTCTCTCCCAAAATCCTTTTGATTGCAAATATTTCTTCTGCTTTTATTCTCAGAGATTCCGCACATCATATGCTTCATTCCTCAACTCTTCCACCATTTAGCTAGAGTAGCCTTTCTTCTTAGCATCCTCAAGTCAAAATTTAGCTTTCTGACGCTCCACATAGCTTTATATTCTAGTTCAAGAGGAAGGTGGCAAGGTTTACCAAAGACAATCCTGCATGGGACATTCCAATGGGAGTTTTATAAGTACCTCAGACGCCATACTGGGCATCATCAAGTTTCCCAGAGACCGCCTCTTTCTCACGGAGCTTACGCCTCGATTTTCTTTATCTCCCGTTGGAAATCTCAATCCGCCCATTTGCTTCAGGATGATAAGCCAGTCATAATGTGTCTGATTCCCATATCTTCCCATAAGTTTATCAACACTTTATTTGTGAAGTGGCTTCTCCATCACCGATGATAGCCTTAGTTCCCACCGGCCGTAATATTCCTTTGTGAAAATCCCACAACTGTATTAGCATCATTTTTGGGACAAGCTGCTGCCTCAACCCATTTGGATACATAATTCACAACTAGGAGTATGTATAAATTTCCAAATGAAGATGGAAAAGGCCCCATAAAATCTATCCCCCATACATCAAACAACTGTACCACCAGGATACCTTGTAGGGGCATTTCATGCCTTTTGCTGATATTTCCCATTCTTTTGGCATCACCGCACGCTCACCCATTCAAACAATCCTGAAAATAAGACTAACAAAATCCCCGATTGGAGGATTTTGTGGGTCGCTTTGTCTCTCGCAGCGTCCTCCATAAGGTATGTACGACATTCATGTAAGATCTCTGTCACCACTTTTCCACACCTTCTTACATCGTGATTCGCTCCCTCTTTAAACACAGCAAGTCATCCGATGCTGTAAAACCCACTGTCGCCCTACTTTTTTTCTCCATAGAAGCCGAGTTCCTGGGCATAATTCCACATGCTAAGAAGTTCACAATATCAGCGCATACCAAGGTGATCGAGGACAGCTTAGAATAACCCGCTCATCCGAAAAATGTTATGCTATTTCCTTCTCTTCCCTCTTGCACAAGAGTTTTCAACTCTCGATAAGCGATCAGCCATCACATCACAACCCTTCTGTCTTTTGATCTTTAGATCAAATTCGCAATAACAATACCCATGATCGCCCCGCTTTCATTTTCTTTTGCCATCAGATATTTAATCGCAAAGATGATCGCTGTGGATAATGATACGGACCCCAATATGTAATGGCCCAAATTTTTCACATGCAAATACTTCATTACCAACATCTCCTTTCGCAGTGTAGCAATACTTTTAGCTTCATTGAAAGTTTTGTCAGTATAGTATACGGCCCCGAACACCTTGTCGCCTTCTATCCTAATACGTACTCCCATTGCATAATCACTGGCATCACACATGATTTCAAATTCTTTATTCCAATCTGGTTTTGCCATGATGGGAGATTCAACCAATCTTGATTTGATCTCTTCAAAGATCTCCGACAGACTCATCAAACTTCAACTTGCATCTTTTCCAAGAATCTACATAATGGTCTAGCAACCTTGAGAAGTCTTGATAAATCTTCTATAAACCCAAAGATGTCCCAAAACTTCTATTCCTCGATTATCAGGTGGCATAAGATCTTTATAATTGAAACTTTGCTCCGGTCTACTTCCACTCTCGTCATAGTAAATCACGTGCCTCTAGATACCCTTCTTTACCATAAAGTGGCATTTTTCCTGAATTTAGAGCTAGCCTTTGCCCGGCACTGGAGCAACATCATTCCTAAATTATGCAGGCAATTTTCAAAACTGGATCCATACACTGTGAAATCATCCATGAAGATCTCCATAACTTCTTCTGCCAAATCTGATATTGCATATATAAAACCTGCATTCAACCATTTCAACACCTCTTTTCTGACAACATCTTTCATCATAGGATTCAAATTTCTTCGTGTTTTAATAGTTCTCATCATCATTCAGCAACATTCAGCATGCAAACTGAGGGACCGATACCCTTAAGATCCTCAATTGACCAAGCAATAGCTTCCTTGCATTCCTCTAATTTTTCAGCAAATTGCTCTTCAATTTCAAGCACGTACCGACATGATTACTAGTTTTCTCTTTCGGGTTATAAGAAAGCATATTTCAAAATGATCAAGTACTCTTCAAAATTAACCCTTCGCACTAGTCTATTTGCTCAAGAGTTTTATGTCTTAATGCATACATGCTCTTGACTATTTTCGTTCAAGCTCAAGACCGTTTCTTTGTTTTGCAAACTGGAAGGCAACAATTCATAATCAATACTCTTAAGATACTAGAAATTCTATCTCAATTTCATTGATGTAATGTTGAAGATTACAATCGTATTCAATTCAACACTGGAGTATGACTACTCGCTTACGCCATACAACTTCCCGCATCAACATCAGGTTGTTCAAAACCCTTGTTAAGGTTAAAGTGCACTACTTCCTCCCCTACCCTTAAGGTCAGTTCACCCTTTTGCACATCTATCAAGGCAGCTCTAGTTGCTAAGAAGGGTCTTCCTAGCAACAAAGGAACTTTAGTATCCTCTTCCATCTTCATGATCACAAAATCCACAAGAAAGATAAATTTCCCCACTTTGACAAGCACATCTCTAACACCTCTCTGTCAGGCCATGGATCTCTGTCAAACATTCAATGTGATTTGTTGGGGTGGCTCCCAAACTCAATCTCTGGGATCACCTGATAGAGGCATCAAGTTTATACTCGCACCGTAATCACATAAGGCCTTTGAATTCGATATTTCCCTATAGAGCATGGAATGCTTAAGCTGGGTTCTTCATTTCTTTCCTGGAGCTTTTGCAAATAATCGTGACCAGTGCGTGAAGGTTCACAATTCCTTCCTCAACAATCTTCCTTTCTTGCTCGCATTCCTCTTTAAATTTTCAGATAATTCGCATTTGATCGATTGCCTCTAAAGGGGATATTGATTTATATTTTCAAGATGTCCAAGAATTTAGAAAACTCCGCTTCTCTTCCCTCCTGCTTCTCAAGCCTCCAGGAAATGGCACTCCGCAGGTGTGCTTGTGCTTCCTTCTGCTTCGCTCACGCCTCTCTCTCAGCCGCCTACCGTGCTTGTTTCCCTTGCTTCCTGCACCCTGCATGTTCTCTCTCTCTTCCTTTCCAGCTTTGTTCTTCCTGGCCCCTTCCTTCCTTTCTTTCATTGCTCCCCACTTCTTCCTACTTTCAACTCGAACCGCCATGCGCCCCAGGGTCTGGGTGTCACTGAATGCACTTGTTCGGGTCTCATTCAAGGCTAGCCGCCTTACTTATGTTTCCGTGTTCTTCAAAGGAGGCACTCAGATTCTTCTTAACAACTGAAAGCACGATTTGAAAACTTCTAAATCGATAATTTCTGCTCACGGAGGTGTAGCGCCTCGTCATTCCCTCATGACCGCAAGATTTCATGTGGTCGGGCCCTTTCCACCCCGATACCATTCCTCGTTTTCCTGCTATCACAAGCAGCTTGCCGGAACCTAGGTATGGATATCCTCGTTGTGATTCCCGCCCTTGTCTGGACTCTATGTAGTCCCTCCACCATAAGGAGAAGTTCTCATGGTTTCTAAAGGCTGATCAGAAGTGTGTGGGCTGTGTCAGATTTAGCTTGAAATGTAGCCTGCCTATCTTATGTAGTTAGCCTCTCAACTCCATAGAATCCTCCCCTACTGCATCTCAACACTTTCTCATTCTCTTCCACTAATCCACTTACGAAAGAGGTAAATTTTCTTCCGTCATTCCATCCCGTGCATGATTGCATCTAGCTTTGCTTCCATGATGCCATTTTGTTTAATTTCAATGACCCCACTTCCTCTGCTTCTCATTGCTGCCTCCCCGGTTTCAAAGGGAGCCTTCATGTTGCATTTTGCTTGCTCTTCTATTAGATCTCTTGCCTCCTCTGCACTTTTTCTCTTGAATGCTCCACAGCAAGAAGCATCAATGATACCTTTTGAAGTATCATTCAGAGAATGATAGACTATGTCCATCTGAGTCTTCAAATCGATCCCATGCATTGACATCTCTTCAACAGCCTCGAATCTTCCTGTGCAATGTATAAGCCTCATCTTCCCTTGGTTGAATACTATGATTTCCCTTCTTCTTTTGTAGAAGTGAGGATGGGAAGAACCTCCCAACACGCTTCCACCAAATTCTTCCTGCATCAACCGAAACTATATGGTAATGACTCATACCATGTGGCTGCACATCTCTTAAGGAAAAGGAAAGATGCAACTTTATCACCTCCCGCCTCACACCATTCAGCTTCACCGTGCATTTTCCATCCCGAGGAATCTACCCTAGGCCGCCAGGGTCTTTGCTGGATGGCCAAGAACCACTCGCACTATCAGGATTAAGGCCGGGGTTTCAGTTAAACTTATTTGAATCTACATGCAGACTGCCTGATCAAGCAGAGTATTCTTCTCAATGATGTGTGTTCGCTTTTCTATATAGACTAAAAACCCTCAAATTCATACCGTAAGAGCCTTACAATTCTCTCGCATCCATGTCATCGATAAATTTTCAGACAAAATATTTCTTTCTTAAGGTTCATGATTTAAAAATAAGGGTTTAGTCTATGGCACTACAAGTGCACATGTCATACAAGTAGTAAAATCTGAATGTAAGTCCAGGTATCATTCTCACAGAGATTGATATGAATTAAAGATCAACTACCCCAACTACTAAAATTCTATGCTATTTGGACTCAAAATTCACAATGAATATTTTATCTAGAAAAATAAAGATCCTAAACTATTGACTACTGTTGAACTAAAAATTAAAAGAAAAAAAAATAGTAAAGGAATAAAAACAAATTGTAACTAACAACATACTCAATCGGGCTCGTGAGAAACGAAACTATCATTGAAATACAATGGAACAACAATTCAAAGACTCAATGTTACTGGTTCGTCTCTATGTATGGATCTGATCATCCAAGATTCCTAAATTCTCGGCGGGATTTCCTCCATTCATTGTTTGATATCCCTCGTTTCTCCTCAAGATAAGATCAAACCAGCCCACCCAGATTCCAACGCCTAAAGAAGACCATTTTCTTCATCACCCACTCGATGACAAAGCAGATCTTCGTGATTTCCTCGCACTTTGGCAAAAGCTTCTACCACTTAATCGTGGCCCATCCTCCTGCATCTATCATCGTCCCTTTCCCTCGATTAGATCTCACCCAACACTGTAGGTTTAGAACTCGCTCAGATTAAGGTGAACTCTCGATTACTTATCTGTTAAATACTCCTCCAACTTCAATTGCGAGTGAAACGGGGGATTTATCAAAATTAACTCGTAGCTCAAGAATTCATCAATGGTAGTTGAGCATACCCGTAGTTAGAATCGCCTAAGCTCGTGACTCTCCGTCTCGTACGCAGAGGGCATCCTCGGATATCATAGCAAGATACATTCCTCAACCGTATTCTGACTACTATCGGGAACTTATCAATTAAAAACGATAATTAAACAAGTAAATCCGAACCCAAATAAGTTCTCCTCAAATTTACGCTAGAAAGACTCAGAACTAAATGTAACCAACTAAATGTAGCCGCGCTTCATCATCAGATTGCGAATCTCGCAAACGGGAGTACCGATCACGTACAACCACCGAATTGCAATAAAACCGAGAAGAGATGAATTCTTAAATTTGTCTAGATTTACAAATTTTCAGCGCACTAAGAAGAAAATAACATAAATAAAACAAATGGGCCCACTTGTTTCGCACAGCCGAGATATTCAAATCTTAAAGAATTAAAGACAAAATAAATAAAGGAAAATAAAAAATAAAATCTACTCTGTTATACACCGAAGTTCCTCCTTTCCCCTTTTTCTGTGCAGCAAGACTTAAGCTACTTTACTATTCTAACATTATCTATTTATACTGCCAAAAGAATCAATAATCCCAAAAAACTCCAGCGGAATTTCAAAAGAAAGCACAAACATCAAGCTGCCGTCGCGACCTCGCTGATGTCGCTGGATGAATTTCCCTTGTTTCGCTTCCAGCTCGCCGCCTGACGGAAACAGCCTGCGCGACCGCATTCCTCAGAGCATGCTTCGATCAACGGTCACGACATCGAGCGTGGTCACACCTTGTTTGCTCAAGATTTCTCGTGACTGATGTCACGACTACTCGCTTTCATGTCGCAACATCGGGCGTCTTTCTCTCCAAGCTTCCAGAGCAATCCCACCTTAGTCAGGACCACTCTTCATCTGGTAGGATGGCTTCACGTCATGACTTACCTTTCTTAGTCGCAATCAGGTTGCGGTCTCCGCCTTACAGATTCATTCTTCATGCTCGACCCCAAGGTGATGTCACGACTCCTCGTCATCGCCCATTCTTTCTCTTCGAGTCACAACCTCAAATTCTTGTCGTAACTAATTCCTTCCTTTCAACCTCTATTCCGCATCGCGACTCAGCTTCTTATGTCAGCGACCACGTGTTACCTTGTCACGCTTACATACCCCAATCGCCAAAAGTGGTCGCGACCGATTCCTTCAAATTTCATTTATTTTTTCTCGTGTCGCGACCTAAATGAGTGGTCGCGACATCGTTTGTGGTCCTTGATAAACAGATGGTTGCAACTTCAGTTTTCCTGTTGAGACCTAAGTTCCTACTCTTATGTCGCGACCTCAAGTTGATGTCGCGACCTCAAATGGAGCCTTTCATTAAAAATCGGGCTGCAACTCATTCACCTGCAAAAAGAACCTCTCAGGGTTTTATCGACGGATTCATGTCGCGACATCACCCGATGTCACGCCGCTACATCTCACCTGGGTGTCGCGACATCGCTGTGGCGCTGCGACCTCTTTCTTCATCCGCCGCTTGGTCACTCCGTCGCCAAGCTTTTTCATTGGTTGCATTAGTCATTCTGGTTGCAACCTCAATCTCCAAGTCATGACTTCGCTTGCTACAGTATTCTATTTCTTCCCCAAATTAATTTCGTGATGTCGCGACTTGTGAAATGATCGAGACCAGCCTCGTCACAATTATTTCTGTTATGACTTATTTTTGCTTGTAGGCTGGTCTCTTATGGTTTTTGCTGAGATTTTAGCTTATGCTGTATTCTTCTGCAAAATTGAATTTGAGTAAAATATCCACATTTCTGCACACAAATCAACATTTGTCCTATAATATGCTCAGAAAAATGGATTAAAAATCTAATGAGATTTTGGACTCATCAAATTCCCCCAAACTTGAAATTTTGCTTGTCCCCAAGCAAAGAAAAGAAAGAATTGTTTGTCCTCAAACAAATAAGCTTAAAAATTTTTAAGGACATTTTTATGCTTCATACCACAATCTTTCTCATTCCACCTTCTAACTTGAAATAAGAGATACCAGCATTATTTTAAATTTCAATTTCAATTCAAAAAGAAGAAATGATACACTTCTATCACAAATTTCTTGATGAAATAATGTCTTTAAACAGTTTATTCCACAAGTCTTGTTCTGTGTGTGTGTGCAGGTCTTCAATCATTTTCATCTTCATGTTGAATTTAGTTAACTTTCTGGGAGCTTCCTTGGACTGTTTGTCAAAATCCCATAGGCTTGTTTTTCATATTGATCTCCACTAATGTAGGTAAATTCAACCTTCAAGATCAATCAGTCCTTCTGTGCTCAGAATGTTGGCTCTGGGGGTAATCAAGAGATAATGGGAAAATCCAGTTGTAAATCACCTGTTTCCACTCTTTTCTCAGACTTGTCGCCTTCAGATTTCCATCCCGTTGCTTTTCAGATTTGCCGATTCTCTCAATCTCGCCTCGATTCATCTCAATCTTTATGGAATTTTACTCATATGCACCTTATTCAGCCGCCTCTGTTTCTGTAACTCTTCTCGTTTATATTTTTTTTCTAAGGTCAGAATAGTGCAATGTTTCATTCTTCCAGCTTTAATACTCTTAGAGAACTTTCACAGCAACCCCATACCAACAGACATTAGGTACTAGGTGTTAAAACACCCCTACGAGCTTAATTGTTCAAGGGAAATAGGCCACAAGACAAAACTTATTCCCTTTTTCAATAATTTCTTCTTCTTTTCTTCTTTTCTTTCCACCTTGTAATATTTGGAAATATATTTCCCCCAAACTTGTTTCTTCCTTCACATTAGACATTTTCTTCAGACTTGGGGACGGGGCCTCACGCAGTGATTATCAGAATGAAGGGAATTCTAGGTTTTCAGCTTGTCATTATTGTTGAAATAAGGCCTGCTTGGGCTCAAATCAAGGAACTAGAGGATATGCTTTAGCATATATCGAGGGTAGTTTGGAAAAAGCTCAACCGCCAAGGATGGCCTCTATCACTTCCCGTTGGTCATGCTTTTACCTAATATTTCACCTCAATCAATAATTAATAAGTCTCAGTGATTCATGACTCTCAACTCGAATTTCCCAAGATGTTTTAATTCCCTTCAAAATTTCATGAGTTTTGTCAGACCAAGTGTATCATTTCAAGACTTGTACTTATTAACTGCTTACTTACATTATTTCAACCAAGTACTTGCTCCATTAAAGATTAACCATTTTCCAATTTTTGCAATCTAAACTGAATTTAAACCTGTCAGTTGCAACTCCTAATTTCCAGTTCAATAATTCACGCCCTTATTTTTCCTGCATTCTTGTTCTTTGGAAAGAACATAATTGTTTATTTCATCCTTGCACAGAAAAGCATTGTTCTAAAGATTGGCAATTAAACAAGAAATGACACAACCATGTAATTCAGTATATCAATTCGTGAACCCAAATATCAACAAGAATTTTATTCAAATGTCAAAACATCTCAATATTGTACAATATCATTTCTTTATCTGCCAAAAATTACAAATAGGACTGTATCTAATCTAAAGGGAAAACCCTCTCTTTCTTGATCTAAAAACCTATTCTTTTCCTCCCGAAAAGTCGTAGCTCTACTTTATCGCCTCGTCTTAACTCAAGACCGAGTGATTCCTACATAACAAAGTTGTTCAACAAATCGGGCCCTTTCCTTTTTCTTTTCGAGTTTCTTCGACGATGGGTTCCCACTAACTCTTCTTCCAATTCCCTTCCCATCATCCATTCTCATTACACAAAGATTTATGGAAACATGAATGCAATTGTCTATTTTCCGACTCCATTCATTCCATAAGCCTGTGGCTCATGTTTTCGAGTTCTTCTTTACTCTCATTCTCCTCTTCATTTTCTTTTGTTTTTTCCTTCGTTTCTCCCATCCTTTTATAGTGATTTTAAGCGTCTCTCGGGAACTCAAGGCTCTTTTATTCTTTTCGATTTTCGATGATGAATTAACCGCTTCTGATTTATACTTCTCGCTATTTCCAACAGAGATTTTGAGAATTGTGGGGAATTTGATCGCTTTTCTGAGTTATTAAATCTTCTAATTATCTCCTTAACTGAAAGGCACTAAACTAATTCATGAATCAAGCACTTTGGCTTCGTTAGATAATGATACTTATTTCAAAGGTTCTGAATGAATGATGCAGAACTGGAATGGTTAGGATGAATTGAAACTGACTTGAAATTGGAATGGACTTTGGCTCAATGTCTTGATTTCGATACAGATGTTAGTGTTATTAAAATTTTGAGCCTCTTAATTAATGCTTTTCAATGAATCCTATTTTTAATTGTCGAATACCCAAATGTTTGTTGCGACCGAATGGTCGCTGCATATGAACTTAATGTCACAACTTTCTTTTCTACTTTATTGTTCCCACATCCAGCATTCTTGAACAATTAAATTCACAACAATTTCCATTTATTCAAATCCAATCAAGGCAAACACAACTCAATTCATCTTCATCATGCAAATATTCAACAAATTCCTCTACTATGCATCATATTCAAATTTAAGCAATTTAACCAAAATCAAATTTCTAAACTTTCAATCATACCATCGTAGACAAAATTTAAATAAAATCAGAAGAGTGTACGTCTCTTACTTATAATTAATTTGACGCTTATTTCCTTTTGTATTATCTATCATCATTCAAAACTAAAAAAATATATTTACTCTACTCTTCAATCAATAATGAATAAACTTACACAAAACTATTAGAAACTTAACAAAATAAAAATGTAAAAACTTAAAACAAATCACTGTGGATCGCCTTCCACAAAGTCAGCTAATTTTTAGTCTTTATCCGATCTCTTTCACGCCATAGTCTCCGTTTCTTCAAATTTTCTTCGTAACTAAGGTCATTCTTCCAATTGCTTTCTCCTGCTGCAGTGCTTAATCTCACCATTAACTTTGAATTCTTCCAGATCACGTTTTCAAAGTAATGCCCCAAATTGCAGTGTTTCGATACTAATGTATATGGTCCAATTCCACTGGATTTGCTTTCCCGAAAGAGTTTTAACTGGAGTCAACAATGTGACCTGGTCTCCTCGCTCTTGAATTCCTTCCTCAAAATTCTTCGATCATGCCATTTTTCGTTTTTATTCATTCGCACTATCATGCTTTCATTCCTCAACTCTTCCAATTCATTTAGCCTGCAGCCTCTCTTTCTTATGTTTTGAAATCAAAATTTCTAGTTTCACGGCCTACATACTTTTATATTCTAGTTCAGAGGTAGGTGACAAGGCTTTCCAAAGACAAGCTTGTATGGGACATTCCAATGGGAGTTTTAAAGCACCCAGATGCCTAAAGTGCACACTTCCTCGCTTTCCAGCACCAATCTCTTATCGAACTTACGCTCTCTTCCCCAAGAATTTTCTTTATCTCCCTGTTGGATATTTCACCTGTCTATTTGGTTTATGATGATAAGCCAAGCTCATTATGTGTTTGATACCATATTTGGCCCATGAGTTTGTCAAACACCTTATTTGCAAAGTGGCTCTCCATCACCGATTATAGTTCTGTGTCCAACCACAGAATATTTCTTTGTAAAATCCCACAATCAGATTAGCATCATTCTGGGGACAAGCTTACCGCCTTCAACTCATTTTAGTGGATACTCGTCGCTGAACTCGTGGCCGCTATATCCCTTGTCGAGGATTCTGGCCCATGCCTCAGCCTGTGAATGCCCCTCCACCATATGAGAAATTCTCATGATCTCTAGTTAGCTGGTCAGAATAAGGTGTTAGGATTTGGCTTAAAGTGTAGTTTCGGGTTCATTTACAGATTAGCCTCAATCTCATGTTCTCCTCCTTGGCATTTCAGCACTTCTTCTCATCTCAGCTTCCTTTCCACCGCCTCCTATTTCATGAGCAAAGTGGTGTATTTTTCTCTCTTTGTCATTATCCTGCGGTATGATGGCATCCAACTGACCATGGCCGTCATTTTACTCACCTACGACCCTTTCCGCTATTACCCTTTGAGAACTGATGGAGCTTATATTACTTCCAAGGTCAGATTCTCTATCGTATCTCCTGGGTTTCTTCAAAGACATTCTTTTTTCTTTCGAATGCTCCAAAGATGAAGCATCGACACGCCTTTAGATGTATCACGAAGGCATGATACACTATATCTATTCGGGTTTTTTAACCCAATTCATGCATAGGGCACTCCTCTTCAACAACCTCTAATCTCTCCTGTGCTATATATATGCTCTCATCTTCCCTTGTTGGAACACTGATTATCTCTCTTTCTTCTAAGGTGAAGACGTAAAAGAACCTCGCCTCAAATATGCTTCTACCAACTCTTCCTAAGTATTAACTGAACCATATGGTAATGATTCATACCATGGCTGCTATATCTCTAAAGAAAATGGGAAGAGATGCAACTTTATCACCCTCCGACCTACACCATTTAACTTCAATGTATTCACGATCCCGAGAAATCTACCCAGTGCTCGTCAGGGTCTTCTGGGGTGGCCAAGAAACTGATAGCGCCTTAATTCATCATATTAAAGTCATTTAACAAAGTTATTTGCATCCACACAGACTGCCTGACTGCCAGAATATTCTTCCCTGGCCGATAAGTCCTGCAACTCCACGTATTAGTACAGGGCGCCTCTCGCTTACGCCCTCTCGTTCTCCTCGTCTGGTCATGTCTCTCATATGCCATACCAAGCCGGCTTCTTTTGTCTTTCTTGCTTCCGAAAGTTCTTTTCAATCTGTCCATTGCAACAGTCGACCTCGTTTTCTATGGCATTAAAGGATTTCCTTAAATCAAACACACTCGCATTAATAGATTACCAAACTAAAAAAAAATATTTCAACATGGCTTCGCTAGAAGATCAAATGGTCAGGTGTACTCCATCGGTTTAAAACAATTTCTTGTTCTTTCTTTATAAAATGTCCAAATTAGCATTTCCCTTGTTAGAATATCGATCCATTTAATTCTAATCCCCAAGAACGACTTACAAAGCTTGTTTGCCTTTATATATAGACTAAAACCCTCAAATTCACATACTTGTAAGAGCCTTACAATTTCTTGCATCCATATCGCTCGATAATTTTCGTAATAAAATATTTCTTTCTTGTAGGTTGTCTCACATTTAAAATAAGGGTTTAGTCTATAGCACTCTGCCAATGTGTCATACAAGCAGTAAAATCAATGTGTCCGTATCATTCCCACAGAGATTGATATGAATTAAAGATCAATCCACCCAACTACTAAAATTCTACGCTATTCGGACTCAAATTACAATGAATATTTATCTAGAAAATAAAGATCCTAAACTATTGATCATCAAGTGAACTAAAAATTAAAAAGAAAAAATAAGAAAGGAATAAAACAAATCAGAATTAAAATACTGGATCGACTAGTTTCCCCGTGAGAAACGAAACTATCATTGAAACAATGTGAAGAACACCTGTAAAGACTCTAATACATTGTTCTGCTCGTATGGATCTCGATTTGTCAAAGATTTCCTAAATTTCGAAGTGGATTTCTCCATATTCACTGGTCGATACCTGCTTTCTTCGAAGACAAGATCAAACCAGCCTTACCCAGATTCCTTAACGCTCTAGCAAGATCCGGGTATTTTTCTTTCAATACTTCATACCCATTTCATGACAAAGAGAGATCTTTTGCATTTCCTTCGTGATTTTGCAAAGTTTCTACCACTTAATCGTGGCTCATCCTCCAGATCTACTGGTCGCCCCTTTCCCTCGACAGATCTCAACCAACACCTGGTTAGAACTTCGCTTTAAATTGGGCGTGGAACTTCTCTGACATTTCTATCTGCTAAATACTCCTCCAACTTCACCATGAAATGCACGGGGGATTTATCAAAATTAACTCGTGAGCTCGCCAGCTTCATCAATGGTACGAGCATACCGAAAAGAATGCTCAAGCCTCAGACTCTCCGTCTCTATGTCACACAGAGGGCATCCCCGATATTGTGAGCAAGATACATTCCTCAACCGGTATTCCTATGACTACTATCGGGAACTTATCAATTCAAAAACGACACCAAATAAGTTCTCCAAATTTATGCAGAAAGGATCAGAACTAAATGTAAATCAAATCCAACAGAAATTTAATTATCAGATTGCGACCGAAACGGAGTACCGATCACGCACAACCATTGTAATTACAATAAACCGAGAAGATTTAATCTTAAATTTGTCTATATTTCATACCCTCACAGCATCAGTTAAGAAATAACATAAATAAAACAACAACTCCACTATTTCGTGATCGTCACATATTCAAACTTTAAAAGAAATTAAAGATCTAAAGAAATAAAGCAAAAATAAAAAAATAAAAATTCACTCTTAATATACACTGAGTTCCTCTCCTTCCTTTTTCCGGTAGCAAGACTTTAAGCTACTTTACTGTCTTTAACATTATCTATTTATATCACAAAAGAATTCAATAATCCTCAAAAAAAAACTCCGTGGAATTTCAAAGAAAACCCAACATCATGTTTTCTATCGCGACCTCGCTGATGTCTCGACATGAATTTCTCGTTGGCCCAGCTCACGCGACTCATGCTTCAAGGCGACCGCATTCCTCAGAGCATGTTGGATCAATGGTCACGACATCGAAAGTGTGGCTGCCAATTTCATTACTCGCTATTTTCTTCCGAATTGATGTCACAATTACCTGCCACGCTCGCGAACATCGCTATTCCTTTCTCTTCCTAGCTTCCGAAAGAAGACCTCAATTCCAGTCACACCAATTTTCTTATTTGTAGATCGCTTCATGTTTGCGACTTCGTTTTCCGGCCGCAATTGTGCCGGGTGGTCTTCGCTCTACAGATTTCACTTTTATGTCGCGAAATCAAGGTGATGTCGTGACTCAAGCCACGCCCATTTCTTTTCTTCAGCTCGCAACCCCGCCTCACGCAATCCACCCCTCCTTCAACCTCTATTCCGTGTGTCGCGACCAAGTTTATGTCGCGATTCTTCCACGTGTTACTTTGTTCACGCTTAGGCCCCAATCATCAAGTTGGTCATGGACTGATTCCTTCAAACAATGAGTTTTTTCGTGTCGCACCTAAATGAGTGGTCGCGACATCGTTTGTGGTCCTTGATAAACAGATGGTTGCAACTTTAGTTTTCCTGTTGAGACCCAAGTTCCTGCTCTTATGTTGCGACCTCAAGTTGATTTCTCGACCTCAAATAGAGTCTTTCATTAAAAACTTGTTGCAACTTCATTTACTTGCAAAGAACTCTCTTGTGGTTTTATTGACGGATTCATGTCACGACATCAGACTAATGTCGCGACGTCAGTTACATTCAATTGGTGTCGCGACATCAGTGTGGTGTCGCGACCTCTTTCATCTGTTGCTTTGGTCACTCTGGTCGCAAGCTTTTCATCGTTTCATCGTCATTCCCGTTGGGTAAACTTCAATCTCCAAGTCACGACTTCGTCACACAAGATTCTATTTCTTCCCAAAATTAATTTTCGTGATGTCGAGACTGGAAATGACTCGAGAATCGAGCTTCCGTCGCAATTCGATTTCCACGCGACTTCATTTCGCTTGTAGTCGGGTTCTTATGGTTTTTACGAGATTTTTTGCTTCTCGGTGATTCTTCTCAAGTAAATTGAATTTGAGTAAAATATCCACATTTCTGCACACAAATCAACATTTCTATCCCAGAATATGCCTAAAAATGGATTAAAAATCTAATGAGCTTTTGACTCATCATCAGCCTCCGTAAATCCTCCATCAGATTCAGATATGAGGTCTTCCCGTTTACGCCCTTGTTCAACAACCGGGTCATTTTTCATCCATTCATGGTTGCTTTCTCTCGTCTTTAGTCTCTCCTTAAGCTCCCAAGGTTCATTGCTCCACCGCATCCGCCGGCAAATGTGCTCAGTCCCGTCTCGTGCATTAAAGAAACTCCTAAATCAAATACACTTAGATTAACGAAAAACCCAGAACTAGAAATATTTTCAATATGGCTTACTAAAGATCAGTAGCTTGTCCAGCCATTGCTTGTAAACTTGTTTTTGGTCTTTTCTTTTACAAAATTTAAGAAAATGTCAAAAGCAAGATTTCCCTCTTGTCAGATTACTGATCTATTCAATCTTTTCAATCCTCAAAAGAATCTACAAGAATAAAACTTATTCGCTTTGATTATATAGACTAAAACCCTCAAAATTAACATAATTACAGGAGCTCACATTCTTTTTGCATCTATGTGTTAAAATTGATAGACTTGCTTTAAAGGAATAAAAGTTCCTTCGTGTCGATTCAAAATTTTGGGTTTAGTCTATGACAATCGCAAGTGCAGTCATACAAGCAGTAAAATTGATGTAAGTCCGCATATCATTCCCACAAGTAGACAAGAATTGGAAATCAACTACCCCAACTACTTAAGGTCCTTACTATTTGAACTTAAAACGGATAAATGAGAGCTTAATCTTGTGTCTAATAATCATCGACTGTAAACAATTATGTAAACTGGAAGTAAATGATAACATCTAAAAATAAGAACAAAATTACTGGACTGAATCATTTTCCTGTGAGAAATTAACACTATTAAAGAAATACTGTGAAACAACCAATTCCTCCATTAAAATACATTGCTCGTTTCTACCGGCTGGCTCGATTCGCCCAAGATCGCTTCTAACAATGCAAATTTGATTTCTCCATGTTCACTAGTTAAGGGCCTCCTGCTTTTCTCAAAGACAAGGATTTAACCAGCTACTTGTATTTTTGAGCTTCTTGCAAGATCTGAGTATTTTTCTTTCTCAATACTTCATACCCATTTCTTGAGACTACAAATCTTTTGCTTCCCTTCTCAGGGTTACTGCAAAACTTCTACTATCTAATTGATTACTCATCCTTTAAATCTAATGGTTCTTCCTTCCTCGATCGATATCGCCTAACACGAGGTCAATTCCCCTCAGATTAAGGTGAAATCTCTAATTATTTATATTGATAAATGCTCCCCACCAACATCAATTATACAAAAGTGAATTTATCTAAATGAACCCTCGTGAGCTTAAGAGGTTCATCAATGGCAGTCTAACATACCAAGCCAAGTGAATGCTCCAAGCCTCTCGTGAATTCCAACTCAGGTCACGTAGAGGGCTCGAAATCAAAGCAAGAAACACTAACTGGTATTCCCAGACTATCATCGGGAACCGACGGCTAAGAACAACATCAATCAAATAAACCTAATCCAAGTATTTTCTCTAAATTACGTTAAAAGATCAGAATTCAACTCGTAAATCCAATCTATAGTGAAGTTAAGTGCCTAAATATCACATTACAACCAACAATAGATCATTGATCAGATACACCCACTATAATTGTAATAGAATGAGAAAAACGAATTCTAGAAATTTGTCTAGAATCCATTAATTTCAAAGATTTCCAGATAAAGAAAATCATAAATTAAATCCAGCCTTCAAAGATTTCTACATTGGTTTCATGTCTATCCGTAAAATAAAAGAAAATAAAAGAAAAGAAAAGAAAAGAAAAATCTACTCTAAAATATACAATGAGTCCTTCTCCTCTCCCAGTTCTGGGTATCGATGACGGAAGCTACTTTACTATTTTCCAAGAGTCTATTTATAACTGTCAAAAGAAAATGGGCCTAATTCACAAAGCTCCAGGTGGATTTCACAAAAGAAAAAGCCCAGTCTACCGTATCATGTCACGACCTTAAACTGATGTCGCGACCTGGATTTCTCTCATTTGCACTCGTCGCCTGCGACCGACAACTTCCCTGGCCGTGACTTGGTTCCTCGCAGCCTACTTCTGAGTAAAGGGTCGCAAGATTAATTATAGTCGCGACCTTGTCGGGCTTAGTTATTTTCAAAATTGATGTCACACCTCGCTCCTCTTCCTTTATATCGCAGATTCACACAACCTCGCTTTTGGTCACACTTCGCTTTGGTTAGTCTTACTTTAGTTCCGAAGTCAGACTTCTTCCTTTGTCAGATATCAGACGCGATCTCAATTTTAGGTCACACCACATTTCTGCTTTCTATCAGCTTTAACTCTAGGTCGCGGATTCCTTTTCCCCGTTATGACTGATTTTCACCGGCCAAGATTTCTTCTCGTGTCGCGACTTTAATGATTGGTCACACTCTCCTTTATTGGTTTTCGCCTTCATATGTTCAATTTTAAGTCGCGAATCTTTAATAATTGGTCGTGGACCGCTTGATATTCCCTCGCCTTCTTATGGTCGCACCAACCCTTTAGTTGCAACCCGCCATATTCCACTTATGTTCCGTGTCACGACTCAAGATGATGTCGCGACCTCATGGTCAAGCCCTCGTTTGGCTGCATTGGGTCCCAAATTCGTCAAACTTCTAGTCGTGGACCCTGATTTTTACTTCTCGTTTCTTTAGGTCGCGGACTCAAAATGATCGGGTCGCAACCTCCCTTCGAGGTCCTTGACCAATAAAGTGGTCGCAACTTTAATTTTCTTGCACAGACCTCATTTGTGGCTTCATCAACAGATCAACGTTGCGACCTCAGATTGGTGTCACGACCTAATATTCTACCTTGAATATTTCTGTCGTCTCAGCCACTATTTGTTGGTCGCAACTTCTATTACTAGCTGCCTTGGTACTTCTGGTCGTAACCTCAATTTCTAGTCACGACTAATTTGATAAAACCTTCCATTTCTCTCTCAAGACTAGTCTTGGTGATGTAAGTAACCTGGGAATCGCGGTAGCGAGCTTTCTTGTTGTGACTCCAATTTTAGAAAGTTGCTATATTCTGCTTTGAGACTTATTTCTTACAGTTTCTTTGGGACCTTAGGTGCACTTTAATTTTATGCAAAATTGAATTTGAGTAAGATATCCATGTTAATGCATATGAATCAATAATTATCTTGCAAAATACTTCCGAAAAATGAATAAAAAATCAAATGAGTTTTTGTACTCATCATGCACCTCCTGCACATCCTTAGTATCCTTCCACATCTCAGCCATCTAAGCGCTTGTGATTAACTTCTCCAGTTGAGTAAGCAATCTTAAACCTTAGCAAGGTGGTGGGTGACTTTGTGGGGGAGCAGAAGACGATTAATGCACAGTGGAATCAAATAATTGATACTCTGAAGAGCTCATTAGCGAAAGATTAGATGAATAAAATGACAGCAATTCGAGAGAAAATTAACAACCTATAGTACTCCATTTCAAGGCTCACGATCGACATGTTCATCGAGGAAAATTGCGATTGACACATAAGATGGGAGGGAACGTATAGCGGCAACTACAAGAAGAGCTGACAGAGACTTTTGCATAATTTTCTAAAGGGTTATCTTAATGCTCAAACATTTGTGCTGCTTTTTGTCCATTAAGAAAGAATGAAGCGATCTCCCCATTGCTGACTGAGGAGGGTAGTGGAAAGGAAGCAGTGGAAGAGCCCCAAAAGCTTATTCTTAAACCATTTCCCATAAAATTGAATCCCAGTGCCACTGCCCAGGCCACCAACATCCCATTGCTAGCAGCACCCTCTCTTGACCCGATTGCACATCACGCTACACCGCGGCGCTACACAAAGCACTGCTGCTTTAAGTGAGGCCATCCCATCTGCCTTTGCACGAGCAGGCTTTAGGAGTTAGTGGCCTTTGTTCAAACTTAGTCACTACATCAGACATTAACAAGCTGCTCATGCATGGCACAACGGATAGGCTCATACACACGGACCTCGGCAATTCCACCCGGCTACACCGGTTCCGGTAGCCCTTTGGAATCGAGACAGGGCTCATGAGCCTCGAGAGCTTGAGGAAATGGTTTGAGACTCAGTCTCCACCCCCGGGGCCCATGAGTCCACTCACTTTTGTTTTTTGATTTTTTTTTAATTTTGATTTATTTAATTTTTGTCTTTAGATTTTCTCTAGTTTTAATTAATCTTTGCTTTTAGCTCATTTTTCATTTTCCTGTATTTTTTTAAATTTTTCCTGGCTTATTTTTGTAGGTTTGTGCTTAATTTTACGCAGCGAGGGAGGTACTAGCAAGCCAGAAGATTCCATAGGGTTGTGAGGCCCTTGACCCATGCAAAATCTAAAGACCCCTAAATTTCGCAACACCAAATTTTTCGTAGAAATTTCGCAACCTGTGAAATTTTGCAAGATCACTGTAGCAGTTGTCCTGCGAAATTTCGCAGCCCATTTTCGCAGGGAAAAACATTTTTGCAGGATTACTATAGAGCATTGTAGATAAAATAATAATAATAATAAATTTGTCTTTAATATATTTATAAAAAAATAATAATAGTCATTTTATTTGTCTTTGAAAAAAAAAAGCGTATCTTTAGAAAAAAAAAAAGTACGTATCTTTGAAAAAATTGTCTTTAAAAAAAAAAAAAAATTTGCGAGCACAGGAAAATTCGTGAGGCACCACGAATTTTCGCGAGATTTGCACTCTAATTTCTTTTGGCCATAACTTTTTCATATGAATTCCGTTTTGGGTGATCTTGGTATCGTTGGAAAGATTAGAGAGTGTAGAATCTAAATATAGTCATAAAAAACACTTTTGAAATTATGGTAAAGGCGTAATTTTTAAAATGCTCCAATTGGTCACTTTTAACCTCTCTTTTCTTCTTCCAACTTGATCATTTGAAGCCCAAATGGAGTGAATAAGGCCTCTTTGGGAAACATATTTTGATCTTTTTGATTTCCATTCTTGTTTCATGATCATGTTTTGCACTGTTAATATTTTGGTTTAACACTTTTCCTTTCTTTTGTTTCTTGTTTCATGTGGTTCCTCCTCTCCATAACCAGCTGCATTTCTCCAAGGAGGTATCACTTCCTCCCTTAAATTTCCATTCCATAACCACATTGAGGACAATGTAGGATTTGGTTGTGGGGAGAGTTAAGGAAGGAAGTGTTGATTTATGTTTTGAGCAAGTCTGTTTTGTTTAGTTGAATGAAGCCTTCAGTTGCTTTACAATATAATTCATGTTTTTAGTTCCTACTTCATGCTTTCAGTTTCTCATTTTTAGAAAACTTTTTTTATGCCCAACTTATAGTATGAGAAATTGAAATTTTGTTCCAATGTTGTTGATGTTAGAATGGTGTTATGCTTAGTTGAGTTGATAACTTGTTGAAAATCTTATTGTATTCAACCTTTTTTCTTCCTTTGAACTAACCACACAATGCACATTAAGATTTCATTTATAGAGCTGAAAAACTGCCTTGCCTTCTAAGCCCATAAAAGTCTAGCCTAGTACCTTTGACCACCTTTAATGGTCGAGATCACTGAGATAAAAGACGATGAGTCTTTCAAAAAAAGAGAAAAAGAAAAGCGAAAAAATTGTGACACTCGACTTGAAACAGAGCATGGTCAGGGGTATATGGCAGAGATCACACAAAGCCCGATTACTTTAAACCAACTGGTTGAAGTCACGAATTGTTGCTTGTTACATGGGTAGATGGTGAGTTTAGCAAATTGTAGGTGCTACGAGTTTTGAACTCATTAAAAGTCAGAGTGAAACACGAAGAGTTAAGTGGTGAAAGATCCTTATGACGATACCTTTAACCTTAATTGGTTTGAGTCTCGGTGGACCGTTACATGGACACTTGTGAGTTCGATACCCTTAGCGTTTCACCCCTACAAAAAAAAAAAGAGGAAGTTATAGAATAAAGTTAGATTAGCGATCTATTGAGGTTGGTTGAAATTCAGCTGAGTTTAGATAAGAGCTAAGTTGGGGGAAGAGAACAGTTTGACAATATATTTTTGAAACCTAATCAAATCAAACACTTAGGTTTTTGTGGAAGGTGTCAGGTTGGTTCTCTATGAGTTGATACTATTTTGAGACTTGATTTTGCATCGCACAAACTCTTCCTGAGATGGTCATTGGACAGGACTTTGATAACTTGCGCTGTAGGTTGGGTTTTATCACTTCATTGATTTTGAAAACCATTTTTGTGTAGATATATTTATAGCTCATCTTGCCTTTATTTGCTTTCTTCTTCTTCCATTGCTAAGGGACTAGCAATGTGTCGGTTAAGGAGTGATTCTGACCAAGAATAGTCTTTATTTGCACCCTTATTAATACGGGTTTGAGCACATTTTGTGTAATAATCAGCCTAATTAACGATTAATATTAGGACCTTGTAATGCTACTAATAAAATGTTATAGCAAGTTTTGTTGTTTTTACAGGCTATTTATTCCATAGATAGGAATTCAGCTCAAGCATGAAGAAATCAATTGGAATCAAAGCAGAAAAAGGCAAAATAAAACCTGATAAGAAGATGCGTGGCCCTTGGCAATTTCGCCGGGTTGCGAAATTTTGCAACCCACAGAGTTTCGCGAGGGCTGCTAATTTTTAAATGGCTTTTATAGAATTTCCCTCACAGCTTCCCCATTTGTCAACATTCTTCTTGCGCGACTATTTGACTTTGTTTGTCACTTTTTGATCTCTTCCCAATTTGTCCCCATTGTAATAGTGTTTGTTCTGTTATTTTGGTAATTTGTATTGGGGTTTGGCTATAAGCCCTAGACGAGACAGCATCCAAACTTATTCCCGATCATCAGCCAGATTTTGGGGAACCTTTTAACAGTTCCCGCTTCTTTTCACATTCTCTCATTTTCTTACCGGCCAAACAGCCTCTGAGGATGATAACTCAGAGGATGAGTGGCTAAAAACCTCTTCTCCTTGAAGTGGAAGGCTACTGGGCAAAGGATCTTAAGTAAGCTGAAGGGTTTCATGGTTTTCACTGTTATTAATGATCTCTCTTGTAACTCTAGGTTTTGATCTCTTCAAGTCACCTTGAATGGTCAATATTTGGTAAGTTTTTAGTTCTCATTGGATGCTTATTGTTAGATCCAGTGATGTTCATTAGTTATCGTCTATGAGCCATTGGAAGGTGAGTCAAGGAGACTTGTTTCTCATTGTCTGAGACCATTAATGCTCAATGCGTACCATTCTTAAAGGATATTTATTTTGGGTCAGCTTTTATAGCTAAATGAAGAACCAGTTCGGAGATGGTATAGGTCGTCCCTCCCAACCAACGAGGAAAAGGACCACGGAAATCCTCAGTTGCCACTAGGAATCAACCAGGTGACCTAACTTGAGGTTCTATTTTACATTTTAACTTATTTTACTTTTGGTTTCACCGTCAAACCCCCGACATCTGTATAATCACGGTCTGAGGACTTGATAGTAGTCATTTACAAAAGAAAACTCATCCCTGTCCTAGTTACTCATACTGTAGTAGCAAGGCTATTTGCATAAAGAGGGAGGTATTAGGTATAAATTTTGTTGATTCAGCATACCCCTCTGGCCGCGAATCAATCTTTCAACTCATCCTCAAACCAGGAGTAAATTAGGAATTTATCGAAGTAATCTTTCAGAGCTCATTAGTTCTTCAATATTAGTCTAACATACCCCCAAGTAACTGCTCTATGCTCTCAGGAATCTCCATCTCTGTGTCACTTAGAAGGCCTCCTAAAAATCAGAGCCAAATACAGTCCTTTCTAGGTATTCGTTACTAATATTGGGAAACAATTCACTTCATGAACAACACCAATCAAATAAATCTAAGATTCCCAACCTAGGTTTCTTTCTACTTGTGCGTAAAAGAGACAATAACCCACATCAAATCTTCCAGTTGTCGTTGCCTTTCAAAAACTATATTACACTTAACAATGAAATACTAATAAGGAAAATTCCATTGTAATTGCAATTAACTGAAAAGGAATGAATTCCAAAATTTGTCTAGACTTCATTAAATTTAGATAGTAATCAAAAAGGAATTTCAGCAATTTAATCCAACTTCAAAGCTTCTAAACAAGTCACTGTTTCAAATCCAGGAAACAAATTGAAATTCTACACTAGATCTAATCTACGAAGAAAAGAAAATAACGAAAATAAAAAGAAAAATAAAATACAAAAGAATCTTTAGCTACCCAGATGCTCTGGTTCGTCCGAAGCTGCCTATTTTCCTTAAAGTGTTTCTATTTATAGAGCCACAGAAGTTCGGCCTTAAATACGAGGCTACATTGTGGATCCCAAAAATTTGGGCCAGCACATTGTCTTTGTCACGACATAGAGATTGTGTGTTTGTTGCAACAGAGAGTGGTCAACTGCCTTGCAAAGCTTCAGTCATGCTTATAGCCTATGTTTCAAATTGGGGCCTCAGGTGGTTCCTTACGTTGTGTCGACATTTAAAAGCTTTGTCGTGACAAAGTTTCTTTGCAGCTTCTTCAAATTGGTGTCGTGACAGAGATCTTCATTTAGCTCTTCTCTCATGTTGCAACAATATTATTCTTTGTCACGACAATCATTCTTAAGGCTTTATGGTTTCTCTATCGCAACTTAAAATCTTCTATCGCGACACTGTTTCATTTTCTCAATGTCTTGTGATTGTCGTGACATAAGTTCATTGTCGCGACAGAGTTCTCCTTGCAATGCATTGTTGTCCCTTAAGTTTTCTATCACAACAAGGAATTCAATGTTTCGATAGACGCTATTCCTTGAGCCTTTGTCTTCCTCTAAAATCAGTGTCGCTACATGGAATTTTATGTCGCGACAACACTTTTGTTTTGATTCTTGTTGTTCTTCTAACTGTGTGTCGTAACATAAAACTCCTTGTTGTCATTCACATTTTGATATTTTCCTTGCCTGCTCCAGTTTCCTATCGCGACCCATTTTTCTTGTCACGACCTAGCATTGTTGTACCTCTGTCTTAGCTCTTGTTGCAACAAGGTTTCTTGTATTGTCGGAATTTTCTATCGCGACCTAGTTTCTCTATCACAACCAGGCTATTCTATCAGTTGTTGAAATATGTGTCACGATAGAGTTTTATTTGCCAACCGATTCGTATGAGCTACCGCAAAGATAAAGGGCTCTGTGGTCTAATACAGGGATGGGTTTTCGTATTAAATGATTTGATGTGAGGTTCAAAAATGGTGAATTTCAATTTGGATTTTGTGGTTTTGGTAAAACCAATGAGGGATAATGTTTGGAAAACTGAAATTTAAATAAAATAAAATTGTGCTAGTCTCCTTGAAGTGTCTGCCACCGGATTCTGCCCCAAAGTTCACTGAGGGGTTCTCGGGACAATTTCCTCTTGTTGGGGAAGATGACCTATAGTCATTTGCCGAACCGGATCTTCATTTAGCTTTTAAAAACTAAACCCTATGATTTTCCCTTTGAAAATAGCATTTATCGAGCACAATGCTCCTGCACGTTGAAAACGTTGCCTCCCCGATCTACCTCACGTTGATAAATAGAAAGCAACTAATGAATCTCTGGATCTAGCACAAGTGATCCACTAAACCCTAAAAGATTGCTAAATACTGATCAATGAAGGCACATCAAATGAGTTCTAACCTAGAGTGAGAAATAGGAACATAAATGCCAATAAAAACTTGCGTTAAAAACAGAGAACCGTTAGTTACCTCCAAACCCTAGCCAGTAACCCTCCTCTTCAAGGAGAAAAACGACCTAGCCAACCATCCTCTGAGTTGTCATCCTCAGAGGTGTGTTTGGCAGCCGAGAAAAGGAGAGAAAATGAGGGAAAATGGAGAGAAAAATAAAGGAGCGGAAAACTGAGAGTCGTAGCTTCCCCAAAATTTATCGATTATGCCCCTTTACGTTATTGTCAGGATTTTTAGTCAAAGCCCCTTTACCAAATTACAAAAATAACATTGCAAACCTATTACAATAGGGGCAAAAGGAAGAAAACCAAAAGAGACAAAAGAAAAAACAAACAGTTAGAAGGAATAGTTATCGGAGTATGAACAGTGTCATGATGAATAGTGGCGGGTATGAGCAAATTCCTGCAGTGCTCTATTTTTCTTCACTTTTTTCTCTTCTTTCCTTCTGGTCTCTGATCTGCAATGCTGAAGTTGACTCGAATTCTTCGTGCTTGGATTGACTCAACAATTTCGGCATAAATAGCTTGCAAAAACTGCAAAATTTGCCACAAAATGCGATCAGTAGAATAATAGGGACCTTAATGTGTAAATCGGGTTAATTACGCTGATTAGTACATAAAAAGTGCTCAAAACCTGTAATAAACATGGTTCAAAATAGCACTTTTTGAGCACTAATCATCAGCTAACCTGATTTCTTGTTGCAACTTCATTTTGATGTTGCGACATGGCCTTATTGCCATTTTCTTTATCTCTACATGTGGCTTCTTTGTGTCAAGTAGTGTCGCTGGCAGCTAACCCAGCTGTTAGTGTCGCACCGTAATTTCTTTTCCCTGTGTTGGAATCTTTGTCGCGACATAGGAAAGTTTGTCGTGATACGAATTTACTGTGTTCAGCTTATCTCTGTGTCGCGACCTAAAAATCCCTATCGCGACATTGAAATATCTCTTCAGCTTGAAGTATGTCACAACATGGGATTTATTTACACACTCGTGTCGCTCTCACAGCAAAGCATCACTCGTCACACCTCGTATTTTCTTCTCATAGTGTTGCAACATACATTATAATTGTCGCGACAAAGGTCTTTCTTTGAAGCTCTTCTTCTACAATGTCGCGACATAAAAACTCTTTTTCACAACAGAAATACTATTTCAGCCTTGAGTTCTACTTGGACTTTGTTGCGACATACAGCTGCTAGTTGCGACATAGTTCTTTTGGCCTGCTTGAAATTATGTCACGACAGAGAATGCTGTAATTTCCAATTTTTTGCTTCTTTTCTACTGGAATTATCTCCTTTTCCATTTAAAACCTGCAAAACACAAAGTTAGTGAATATTCCACAATTTTGCATAAACATAGATCTGAAACTGCTAAAAACATGCCAGAAAAATGGATTAAAAATAGATGAGTTTAAGACTCATTAGATGCTTAAGATTATGGGATGCTTTGACTACAAAGACAGCTGGATCGACTCAAGGTATGTATTAGTGACCACGCCTTCCCTAATGAGTAGATGATTGAGCCCTGGCGGCGACTGTAGATAGTGGCCATCGTGGACCGGCACAAAATGTGTCTGGTGAGGAAGGCTAGGCTATCCACACAGGTGGTAGTCTTCGGTATAGGATGGTCATGATTCCAATGACAGATCCGAGAGAGGAGATCCTTAGGAGTTCCACCGTCACACTACAGCATCCAGTGGTACCTGAGACAACGTGGATCTTTGTCGCCAGATACTCCGAGTGGGACAGCGACCGGTCAGGGGCTTTGTTCGACCATGCCTCAATGCGGTCGAGGTCAAGGATGAGCACTATAGACATGTGGCTACTCCAAACATCGAGGAATCGAGTGAAGCGTAAGCACCACACGATGGACTTTGTGACCCACTTGCCACGGACATCACGGAGGCATGATGCGGTGTGGGTGATAGTGGACCGACTCACTAAGTTAGCGCATTTTCTAGCAGTGCAGATGACCTTAACACTAGTGGAATTCTTCAGGTTATATATTCAAGAGATTGTTTGGTTACATGGAGTACCAGTGTCCATAGTATCGAACAGGGATCCCAGGTTTACGGCACACTTTTGGAAGAGTTTCTAGAAGGCCATGGGGACACAATTAATGATGAGCACCGCTTTTAATCCATAGACAGATGGTTAGTCGGAGAGGACTAGACAGGTTTTAGAGGACATGCTACGAGCATGTGTTGGATCTTAAGGGTAGTTGGGAGGAGCACTTACCCTTAGCGGAATTCGCCTATAACAACAGTTATCAGGCGAGAATACAGATGGCACCATATGAGGCTTTGTATGGGAGGTTATGTCGATCTCTAATTTGTTGGATAGAGGTGGGAGAAAGGTTCATCACTGGTCTAGATTTGATTAGAGACACCTCTGAGAAGGTGGGTTTGATACAAGGTCTTCACGCCTCTTTA
Source organism: Tetrastigma voinierianum (assembly GCA_016808115.1). Lineage (NCBI taxonomy): Eukaryota > Viridiplantae > Streptophyta > Magnoliopsida > Vitales > Vitaceae > Tetrastigma > Tetrastigma voinierianum. The sequence goes on from JAEQBH010002800.1 coordinate 119,549, forward strand.
GAGCATGCGTAAGAGCTATGGGCCGATACACCTGCCGACCCCAAAGTTTGAGTGGTAATCACGTCTTCTCGAAGGTGATGCCTAAGAGAGGAGTGGTCAGGTTCGGCAAGCAAGGGAAGCTAGCGATGAGGTATATCGTGCCCTTCGAGATACTCGAGAGGGTGGGCACAGTTGCGTATCGGTTGGATTTATCGCCAAGTTTATCAGGTGTCCATGAGGTATTCCATGTCTCCATGCTCTAGAAGTATACTCTAGATCCAGCTCATGTAATGGATTAGGGAGGGATTATTGTCGATGCATATGGGACCTTCGAGGAGAGACCTGTGCGTATTTTAGACAACCGAGATCAGGTTTTGTGATGCAAGATTGTGAGGCTAGTGAAGGTGTTGTGGCAGTATCGAGGAGTCGAGGAGGCAACATGGGAACGTGAGGACACGATGCGTACCGGATATCCTTTCCTTTTTGAGGACAGAGGTACGTGGTTTAGTCATTAAATATTGAATGACTGTTGGATGTGCACGTGATTGTATGCATATGTGTGTGTGAATTTCGGGACAAAATATGTAAAATTGGGAAAATTCAATTTTTCTGAAATGGGGTAAAATGGTAATTTCTATTATAGTACAGGTTGGAAACCTTGAATTTTTCTAGATCTCGGATGACGAAACAGACTTTACCGTTGGAATCGTCTCGCGAAATCTAGTTACCCAGTCCAATTTCGTAAAATTCTGAGATAGTCGGGATTTCACTTTTTTCGAGGTATTGGGTGTCGGATGACACATGGGGCAAATACATGGTATGATCAGCCGCTACATCGGGCACCATCAAGAAGGACACATGGCATGAGAGCCATGTGGTGTAGAGGATGACACTTGTCACTTGGATAAGATCAAAGGAAAAGAAAGAAAAGGTAAGAAAGGGCAAAAAGGGAAAATGAGAGGTCATTTTGGCTAGTTTTGGTCTCTATGACTCAAAAGAAAGCGCATGCAGGAAAGAGGAAAGTAAGAGCTCTACCTTCAAGATCTATAGACCGGTCCACGGTTCGGGCGAGCAAGAGGCAAAGTTCATCTACGCGATGAGAGCTTCGCATAGGTAAAAGAATCTGGGGTTTTCGCCAAACTCCAAGAGGTAGGGGTTCTCTCCTACTCTGGTTAATCCTTGTTTAAGGGTCATTCTATGGCCATGAGGAGTAGTCCTAACGATGGGGCTGGCTTCATAATAGTTTACATCAAACTATTGGTGGGTTAAGGCCCAGTTACTAGGTCTTTCTATCACCGGAACCACCGTTCTAGAATAGGGTATGTTTGTAGAAAACATGGAAATTGAATGTGATGTTCTTGTGTGGCATGTCTTTTCCTAATATGGATTGACATGTGATATTGCTTATGAGATTTATGGGTCTAAACTCAAGACCCAACAAGGTGTTGTCGTCAGGTGAATAACATGCTAGTTGTGTGAAAATCATGTGGATATATGCTGAAATTGATGTATTTACATGGATTGTATTATGGATGTAAATTGTATACTATAGATATGATCATCCATGAATCATAAATGTTGCATGTAGCTCTCATTATGCATGTAACATGAAAGAACATGCAATTATGCACGGGGACATCGCGTGAAACTGGTGTGAGTGCATGACATGAAAGAACACTGTGTTTGGTGTTTAAATGGTGGGCTCTAAAAAAGGGATCGAATGTCTGGAGTCAATATTCAAAATGATGTGGCTCGTAGTAGCAAGTATGATAGACACCTCGTGAAAAGCCTGTAATCTTTGTTAGACATATGTATCCAGCGATGTAAGTTCGTGAAAGTGTCGGAAGGTGTACGACGCTTGTAGTGAAACCCCGGAAAGTTCGTTACCCACAAAAGACACATGGCTTTTGAATAAAGCGATTTTGTTCGAAGACTGTCCAAGGAGTTGAAATATAAAACCAAAATCTTTTGTTTTGGAAATGAAGGTTTTTCATACATGGCATATGCATATGTTGTGAGTCGAGGGCTCTAGACACTCCAAGATGACATGTGCGCGATTCACAGAAACGCATGTTGTTGCTGAATGTGTGTGTAATGATTGAATCATGGCATTGCATGTGCACTTAGGTGGGGAGTAACCCTTGTAGGAGAATTTCCTCTACTAGGCATTACTCACCTCGTTGTGGGAAAATTATTTCAGGTGTTGGAGGCCTACTGGGAGATGGAACTCATCCGAGGCCTTAATGACAAGGAAGGCCAAATATGGCTTATTTTGTATTTGCAGAAATTCCTCGATGTGATATCCACTTCATGTAAAAAAGAAAAGAGTTGTAATAATACTCATTTTGAATTGTTACTATATTTTAACAGGTTTTCCCCATATTTTTATGTTGTTTTTATAATGCTGAGGCCATTGTGATAATTTAGAGTGCCTTGGGAAGGAACTGGAGGTGTAGGAAATGCCAAGACAAGATACAGCAGGTTTTAGGTCACGATAGGGGTTTTCGGGTCACTATAGATTTTTGCTGGTTCTGTGTCATGACAGGAATTCCTATGTCGCAACATGGTTCTCAAGTTTAAGCCATAGAAACTTTCGCAGCTTGGCTTTCCTTGTTGCGACAGGGGTTCTAGTTCTCTGTCGTGACTATGTCGTGACAGAGGTTTCCAGGTCGTGACCGAGTCGACCATGATAAAAGGGTCAATTGTTACGGCGTGTTGCGACAGGTTTGGCCTTAGCAAGGATTTTCTTGTCGCGACAGAGAACTTTTGCGTCGTGACGGAATTTAGTCAAGGCCAATATTTTCTATGTCGCGACAGAGTATTTCTATGTCGCGACAGAGTTTGGCCAAGACCAAGGGGCCTTAAGGTCATGGCAAAGTATCGTAGTCGTGACAAAGTTCGGGGCTGCACCAAGAGTTTTCTTGTCGCAACAGGGTATTTTTATGTCGCGACATAGTTGGCCAGGGTAGGGAGAAATTCTGTCGTGATAGAGTTGGCCATGATAGAGGCGTATGTCGTCATGCCAGAAGTTAAGATTCCAGTAGCTCCACACAAGATGACGTAGTGGTAGTGTGGTCTTCCCACCGCACACCGAAACCGGGTGTGCCGAGCCGACCAAGACGACATAAGGCCTTGCCGCACACCTACGAGCCGTGTCAAGTCGGCACGCACGACAGAGATGCTTTGTCGCTCACGCCAAACCTTGGGCGTGTGCGACAGAGACACACACAAGCATGACAAAGTTTCCTGTCATGACAGACTTGTACAGTGCCAAAAAAAAAAAAAAAAAGACCTCGGGATATATATATATATATCATATAAAATTGTGACACGCCATTTCTCAGGAGTCCCATTGAAGTCAACCCGCGAAAACCTGTGGATATCGGGTGTCCCGATATTACACTCATTTGTCTCATATATTGAGACCCATTCCTGCATATTTTGTCTCATATATTGAGACCCATTCCTATATATTTAATTCACAAATATAAAAAAAGCCACAACTCAGCTTCCTTCTCAATATCGGCCTCTAGTGAGCGTCATCTCTCTGCACATCCCCTATACCTAAAAAGGGGGTCCCACGACGAGGTGAGCAAAGCCCAGTAGTGATAATCTTCTACAAGGGTTACTCCCCACATAAAATGCACATGCAATGGCATACATAAAACATCAATCATATTTCATATAATTTATGCAACACTATATGAAATATTCCATGTCATGCATGAGATGAGACTCCTCATGCCCACAACCCGAGTCCCGACCGACTCCCCCACATCTGCAGTGCCAAGTGTGAAAACTAGTCATTGGTATTTAACCCTAAGACTTAAACCATTGGACAACCCTCCAATTTTAATTTATCAAATCCCCGTGTGTTTTACATTTGTGGTCACGGATTTTTCGGGTTCTCACCGTAAGACGCCACACGCCTTTCCGACATTTTCGTGAACTTACATCGCCGGACATGCATGTCTAACCGCGAATAAAATTTGGGTCTTTCACCCACGGGGGAGGGGGAGCGGATCTCCCCCATCTTGCTTCACCCAAACACATGTGATTTACCAATATTAACATTTTACACCTCCGTGAGTCTCAATTTTGGACGTCGTCCCATTTCCGAGCTCACCACACATTCACCAAGAATGGTGAGCACTCAATACCATGCACCCACACCCGACTCAATGCGATGTGCCCGTGCATATGAAAAGCATGATGCCAATGCATTTTATTTCATGTCACATGTATATATGAGTGCGACATGGAACATCAACAAATCATGGATTATTATAATTTTTACATATAATTTACATCCATTAGAAATCCATGTTAATACATCAACCAGCATATATTAATATGATACTATCACACACAACATGTTATCCACATAGGCAATAACACACAACATGGCCCCAATCTCGGACCCATCCAACTAGGTACCTCACGGTCCCTTCATAGACAGAAACCATCTTGGTTCCATTCATCAATACATGATTAAACAAATGATGTCATACAGCCTTCCTCAGGCTAACTCATGGCAATTTCTACCCAACACAATATCCTACAACATGCCATGCAATGTTCATGTCAAAACCCGGCTATTCACATCGACGCAATCAAGCAACTTGCACACTTTGTGTAAAACATAGATTTCAACATGTTTAAGATCACCCACTATCCTCCACAGGCACATGGCTGGAATCTTGACTCGATGGGCTTTCCATAGAGTCCAAGAAAACCTGAAACGGAGTTCGGACGAAGAAGTTATGACCGTCCGAAGTTGGAGGTCTCACATGACTAACCAGCCCTAGCCGGCCAGCCCTAACAGGCCAACAACCCTGGAAATACATAGATTTCAGCAGGGTTATGATCACTCACTGTCCTCCACAAGCATATGGCTGAAATCTTGACTCAATGGTCTTTCCATAAAGTCCAAGAACACTCGAAACGGAGTTCGGACGAAGAAGTTATGGTCGTCCGAAGTTGGAGGCCTCACATGAGCCTAGCATGTTTTGATCCCTGGGCCAGAATGCACACACTTTGAAGGCTCAGAGCCGGCTAACTTTACCTAGCCTACAGCCTTTCCACTTAGACTGTTCTGGGTAAACGGACCATAACTTGGGCTATAGAGGTTCGATTTGGGAAATTCAAAAGCCTAACATCAATTTCACTGATATGGCTACAATTTACCTGAGGGTCTCAATGCCAAATTCCCTTTATTTCCCACCCGAAAATAGTTCCAAAGTCTGGCTAATGCGAGGATCAAAACCAGGGTAACTCCTCATAGTTTAAATGTAAACTAACATCCCCTAGGGCAAGACACCACCACACCCACCCTTAGGTGAAAAAGGAACTAAAAGTAGGAGAAGACCTACCTCTTGGAGTTTGTCGAAACTCCCCGATTCCAGTCTCTACTTGAAACCCGTTGCGCGGGGAAGCACTTTTCTTCTTGCTCCACTGGGAACCGTCGGTCCGATTGCGGGGAAATTTAGAGAGAAGATAGAGCTTCTCTCTCTAGATTCCTCTTCCCTCCTTTTCCCTCCTTTCCTTCATTTTATTATTTTTTTCTTTTTTCTCTCCAACGAATTGTTGGTTTCCCCTCCTAAGATATTTTTTTCCAAATATCTTAGCTTGTGACACTTGTCACAATGGTGGCCATACATGCATGTAACAAGTGTCACATACTTGTGGCCCTTAGGTGGATTCTCCCACACCACCCATGTGGTGATCCTCCATGGTTCCATGTGGCACCAGCTCATGGTGCCATGTGGCATCATGTCAAGTGTCACTCGACACCTCGTGCCTAGAAAAGCGTGAAATTCCAACTATCTCGGAAACCAACGAAATTTGACAAGGTAGTTAGATTCCTCGAGACGAATTGAACGGTGAAGTCCGTTTTGTCATCCTAGATCTAGAAAATTTTCGGTTTTCAACCAAAATTACCGTTTTACCCTTTATCCAAAAAATTGTATTTTTCTCGGGTCTTACATCCTTCCCCCCTTAAAAGAATTTCGTCTCGAAATTCTGCACACATACACATCAAATCACATGGATATTCAACCTTACACAATTCAAATACCAATTCGTGTGTAGGTGATAACTCTCCTAAAATCACGATTACTGACAACCCAATGGGTCGTCAACCAATCCATGATAACCCTATGGGTTGTCAACCAATCCAGGTCAAGAATGACATCAAAATACAATGTGTACATCACCCGAATGCCACCATGAGCAGAATCCTTGAGATCTCTGACTCACAATCCCGACATATCTTATCAACTCTCACCCTAAGTCCAAGGGGAGAATTCCTAAACCATGGCTTTTCTAGAGGTCTCAACCTCCAAGCCCAAATCTATCACACAAGATGCAATAGTAATGAATATGATGCATTCTAATGTAAATACTCTAGTCAACAAGTGCATGAGTAGGCAAGTACCCTGCATATTCGGTTGATCTACATGCTCAGCCTGTGGTACAACGGGGTAGACACGCCCCTGGGTCCCCGAAGTCCTAGCTTGTGAGCCCAGTCCTTGACCTTGACCCATACTCTGGCCCCTTTGGCCTGCCTGTGCTGCCGAAGGTGCTTGCGTTGCACTCTGCAACTAAACTTGATTCCCCTGACCCATACCTGGGTGAGAAGGAACAAACTGTGTCTGTGCCTGTCCCACTGATAATTGGGACTGCGCCGACCCAAAACTTTAGGATCCTTGCCTTCGCGGGCAATCCCGTTTCATATGTTTAGGTTGATGGTAATGGAAACATGTCATTAGTCCTAGCTGGCCCTGTCCTTGGGACACTCGTGGGGTAGAAGTCCTCTACCTCTTTCCCTAACTAGAAGAAGGTTGATCCTCCTTCCTCTTTCCACTATTCCCAGCATAATGGATGCTCCGTGCATCATCTATCTCTCTCTATATGGCCATAACCGTCCTGACCATAGAGTCCATATCCTATAAGAGAAATCCTACAATCTTTTCCCGGATGGACAACTTCAAGCCATCCTTGAACTTTCACACCTTGGCCATATCTGTGGACACATAGTCATCCCCGAAATGTGCCAACTCAATGAAATTGGCTACGTACTCGAGCACAGTCATTTTTCCTTGCTTCAACTCAAGGAACTCCCGAGCCTTTGCATGTCTAGCTGATGTCGGGAAAAACTTACCCATGAAGAGCTCTCTGAACTCTCCCCATGTCATCGTCTCAAGATCCCTCGAGACTCTAACCCAATCCCACCATATCTAGGACTCACCCTCTAGCCAAAATGTGGCTAGCCTGATCCTCGTAGCGTTAGAGGTAATCTCCATCACCTCTAGAATCCTCTTAACCAATCGGAATCAATGATCAGCTACCACTGGATCCCCTCCCCTTGTAAATGTCGAAGGATGATGTGCGCGGCGAACCAGAGGTTACTCACTCCTCGACCCCAAATGCACTACAACTTGTGCAAACTAGTAAATGCAATACCATGGCCTCTCCGCCAGAAGGCTCGCCGGTCAAACACGTGGTGTGGGCCTCTCGCGATCCTCGTCCCTCTAATTTGACTTGCCATTGATTAGTGCTCAAAGTGCTATTTGAACCCTATTTATTATAGGTTTTGAGTGCCGCTTTGTGATACTTCAATCTCATTCTAATTAACCCGACGGTACATTAAGGTCCCCTACCACTTAATGATCGTGATTTTTTGTGGCAATTTTAAGTTAGCTTTTAAGAGCTAATTATGCCAAATTGTTGAGTCGATCCAAGCACGAAGAATTCAAGTCAAACTCGCATTGCGTATCAAAGACTGAGAGGGAATAAATATAAAATGTGAAGAAATTGGAGCATTACAAGAATGCTTTTCTCGCGAAAGTAATCGTGCATCTTATAGCATCAAGCTCATCCAAAGCAAACTGCTCACCGCTTTTGACGCCTCGTTTTTTTTTTGTTTCTTCCTACATTATCCCTTGTAAATTACCTTCCGATCTTGGTTTCTTTGTACTCTCGACTCGAGCATATAAGCCTCCCGCCTATACAAACTTGCAATCACTTCACTCTACACCCGCAACAGAGCGGGCTTAAGGCCCAGCCTTCCTTTATCCCATTTTCTTTCCTTTCTCTCCCTTTCTCGCCATTGAACACTCCTCCGAGGATGACAACCTGGGAGGATGCTCACAGACTACTTCTCCTCAGTGGGAGTATCACTGGCTAGGATTTGAGGTAAACTGACGGTCCTCTATTTTTAACGTAGGCATTTATTTTCATTTATGTTCCTATTTCTCACTCTAGGTTAGAACTCCTTTTGATGTGCCTTCTTTGATCAGTATTTGGCAATCTTTTAGGGTTCAGTGGATGCTTATTGCTAGATCCACTGAGATTCATTAGTTGCTTTCTATTTATCACTGTGAGGTAGATCATGGAGGCACGTTTTCACTGTCTGGGAGCATTAATGTTCAATAAATGCTGTTTTTCAAAAGGGAAAATCATAGGGTTTAGTTTTTAAAGCTAAATGAAGATCCGGTTCGGGAAATGACTATATGTCATCCTCCCTAACGCGAGGAAAAAGACCTCGAGGACATGTCAAGCCAGTTCAAACCCTAAACCAAAGGGCCCGACACTTCAAGGAGTTCTATTTTACATTTTTTTCTTACCTTATTTTCAGTTTGCAAACCATCAACTCCCCTGTTTTTTACCAAAACCCCAAAATCCAAATTTAATTCACCAAATTGAACCTCACTGTTGGTCCTTTGTGCAAAGAAAACCCATCTCTGAGTTCGACCCTAGAACCACTATACTGCAGTAGCTTGACTACAGCAGTAGGATTTAGGATATAAATTTTGTTGATTCTAATACACCTACTATGGCACGAATCAACCATCTACATAAACCAAATAGAAATTTGAGGTTTCTTTCTTTTATTCAATTAGTAGTGCACATGCCACCACTACTATACATGATACTTATTTCCCATATACTATGTACCAAGTATATGCTTTATACAAATACCTATCACAGTATTTTGCAACATATCATGTTCAATTTGTTCTTTCGAACCCCTAAGGTTATGTTTTCTAACCTTAGCGTTCCACTTCTCCTATACACATTCTACCATGTATATATTTTTCCGCGCAATTTGTAACACACAATCACGCAATCACAAACATGGAACACACATCAGAGCACAACATGAAACAAACAATGCATGCAGTGGTCTAAACCCATCCTATAAACTCCTAGGTAGTCACCTACCTGGGGACTTCCAATACTGCACTATAATGCCGGCACCGACACCAAAAATTGCGTGAATCATAAACCTAAGCCCTGACACCAAGCGATGATGCCTGTACCAACCATCGAGTTCTAGGAAATTTGTATACATTAGCTCTGATACCAAGCCGTGAAGCCGGTATCAGATGTAATGCATGTCATCAGGCCTTAGGTATTCGTATACCTATGCTTTGATACCAAACTGTGACGCCCTATTTCCCAGGGGTCTCGTTGACAACCCATTAACCTGCGAAAACCTGTGGATATCGGGTGTCCCGATATCACACTCATTTGTCTCATATATTGAGACCCATTCCTACATATTTTGTCTCATATATTGAGACCCATTCCGCCATATTTAATTCAAAATATAAAAAAAATGATAGACTACAAAATATAAATCAAAGCCACAACTCGACTTCTTTCTCAATATCGGCCTCTAGTGAGCGTCATCTCTCTACACATCCCTTATACCTGAAAAAGGGGTCCTATGACGGGGTGAGCAAAGCCCAGTAGTGATAATCTCCTACAATGGTTACTCCCCACCTAAAATGCACATGCAATGGCATACATAAAACATCAATCATATTTCATATAATTTATGCAACACTGTATGAAATATTATGTGTCATGAAAGAGATGAGACTCCTCATGCCCACAACCCGAAATCCGATCGACTCCCCACACCTGTTATGATTAAGTGTGGAAAACCAACATATTGGTATTTAACCCAAAGACTTAAACCATTCGACAACCCTCCAATTTTAATTTATCAAATCCCGTGTGTTTTACATTTGTGGGCCACGGATTTTTCGGGTTCTCACCGCAGGACGCCGCACGTCTTTCCGACATTTTCACGAACTTACATCACCGAACATGCATGTGTAACCGCGAATAAAATTTGCTTCTTTCACCTTGGGGGGGGGGGGGGATCTACCCCATCTTGCTTTACACAAACACACGTGATTTACCATTATTAACGTTTTACACCTCCGTGAGTCTCAATTTTAGACGTTGTCCCATTTCCGAGCTCACCACACATTCACCAAGAATGGTGAATGATAGGTCGAATGCATGATGTGTAAAATATGTACGCCTATGTGCACAAGTGCACGCGTCGTATCAAGTAATATAGTGTACCTAGGGTACGAATATCGATCCATGGGGAGAAGTGCGTTGGCTACTGAACTTGGCCCTATAATATTATCTGGATTTAATCTCTTAATGACTGTTTGAGTAATGTATGAGACTAAAATTAAGCTAAATTGCCTTGTAAAAGTACTTTACTATGTGGAGACTAGGGATTTGTTTCCCCCTACCACTTTTGATGGATTACTACCTGGAGGAAATTACTATTCAGTTTATTAGTGACTTCTTGATGACGGGGTGATCGTGCCTACGAGATACCCTCTCTCTAGGTGTATCCGCCTATCTCGCCAGTAGGGTTGGGTGCATCTCTACCCCAACCCAATACTCCAAAATGCTTAAATGTTCGAACCCTAATCGCCACACTCGGAATCGGGATATCTCCATGAACCAAATTAACTGAGGGTCGCTCTATTCAGATCCCTAGGAATCCTTATCTCTCGATCTCTGATACCCAGCAAGACCATGCCAATGTTGGCCAGACATCACCATCTGTAAAAACCACAGATATAGAGTGTGATCGGGAATAAACTGGGTGATTAAACCGAATAATATAAATTTAAACCTTAATCCATTCAATTGTGATAGGGTTCAACAAAACCCTAGATATGAATATAGAACATATTGGACTTGAATATACGCTTCATTCTACAAATCATTAGTAGTTTAATAGAAAAGAGAAAACACAAAAGCACCGGCTCTCACACATTCCGGTCGCCGTCGCGAGCCAAGGCCTCTCGTCCGTCCCTTCCTCGATCCCCGTGCCCCTTGATTCCTTTTGCTTTTATGATTATGAGGCAAGAATCGAGTCTCTACCGCGGACGCTGGGTCACTTATTGACTTTCTTCTCTATTGACCAGCGCTATGCGACAGTTACGACGCTTAACAAAACAAGTACGTTTGGCACGCCATGATCGCCGTTACCGCTTTTTCTCCCGCTTTCTGCCCAAATTGACAAACCACCCTCTTCACCCGGGTGAATTCAGCTAAAAATCTAGAAATCAAATATTAGGCTATAATGCGCTTATTTAAATATAAAATCAACTAAAAACATAAAGCGGACGCAGGTATAATATGAGTGTTTTAGGCACTCATCACACCCCCAAACTTAGATTCTTACTTGTCCTGCTAAGAAACCGACTCTTAAACTCGATACACAAGAACCTAATGATATTAAACTCAACGCCATGATCAGGATGCCCATGCTGCTAGAAGAAGTGATCAAATGGACCAGCTCACAACTTGCCTTTATCGAATTTCGTAGGATTCATATGATTTTCGACTTCGAAGGAATTCAACAACCTCGATTCGCTTGACAAGTGACTCAACCCTCCTAAGTTTTCAATAGCCATTCTCAAGGACTATGTGCATCATACTACGATCCCTAGCATATAACTCTCCCTGCCTCCGATACCCCAAACTTGAATTAACTCACCCGTTGAAGCGCCTAACTAAGTAAGGATAAGAATCGCTCCTTTTTATTCACTTAACATGCCTACTCGCTTAAAGAAAACTAGTGCTCTGTGAAGTTTATGCTGAGTGTTCCCGTAGCGAGGACTGATGGTGACTTCCCACCGCTGGTTAAGGGCACCGGCATTCGCTCCTTGGGTCCCCACCTCGAACACCACCAAACCAAGGGCCCTGTTGGCTGAAATCATCCTCCTGGTCCCATAACGAAAGTGCTGAAGTCAATGGCTCCCGGCCGCTGTCAGTGGCATTAGGGGCTTTGAAAAAGGCCCCCTCGATCGTGTTATAGGAAACTTTCATCCTCTGTCCCATGTAACGAGCAGTGAAGTCAATGGCTACCGGCCAGTTGGCTCAGGGCATTAGGCTTTGAAAGGCTACTCAACTAAACCTAAGGGCCCTGAGCTATGGGAAACTTTCATCCTCTGTCCCATGTAACGAGCAAAGTGGAAGTCACTTGGCTCCCCACCCGCTGGCTCGTGGCATTAGCTTGAAAGGCCCCCGGATCCGTGCCCGAATTCGATTAAGCTCCCACCTCATTTTGCTCATATTTGCTTCGTTGGGTTTCTTTTCCCTGCTTCGGGGGCTCAAAGGCAATCCTCTTTTTCTAGGGTGTCTCACTTTATTGTTTAAGCCCTGTGGTTTTTTGAACCTTAGTAAGTCAAGTTCAGCCTGTGCATACCTTAGAGATCATCTGTGTGTGGGTACGATAGGCTAGTTGAGAATTGATTTCTTGAATATCCCGGAGGTGATTCACTTTGTCTCCCTACCTATCCAACATGAAATTCCCGAGCATCTAATGACCTATAGATCTCTCTTGATTTATACTATGTTTTTAAAAATAAAAATAAAAAATTTTGAAGTGGTCCAAAGAGATCCTTGAATAGCAAACATGGCATCACGCACATAACTACCAAAACAATCCTACAATCGAAACAAACAAAACTGGAACTCCCCAAAGGATTAGAGATGTAAAATGACTGACCTTACGAATAGACGTATAACGTATCGACATTGCCGATAATCATCAAATAAACCCTAAACAAGACACATGTAACTAAGCACATGACTCGACATACTAAAATAGAAACGCAAAAATAACCTAGAACATACTAATGCAGAAAACACAAATATAACCCAATCAACAAAATAAACCAACACCATTGAAATTGACACGTTTCCCCTCTTCAAACAAGTGCGACATTGGGTCCCACTGCCACTCTGAAAGAACGAGAGGGTAGACCGAAACTTCCCGATGATCGGGACCAAATCACCCGCGGTGGCGGCGGTCATGGTTTGCGAGGAAGCTCAGGTGAGCTAGTCCTAAAGGGATTACTGATTGCAGAGGATGGTCGCCTGGTTGGTCAAGACGGTGTGCATGTCAGCGCGGAGGGCCTCCACATCCTGGTTGATGAGGACTCAAGTGCTCTGGTCTCATCCCAAGAGTCTTTGAAACGAGCAAGAGATCGCCAATCGGTCCTCTGAGATAGTGGAAGGGGATTTGATCGGATCCTCCCTCCGACGGGCCAGGTGTGGTGGACGGGCGAGGCCTGGTCCGCCGCCACCCCTCGGGGCCCACCGAGGGCCAACCAATGCCCGATACTCCTCAAGCTCATCCTCATCCTGAGGGTTCATCGTCGAAGTTATACATCGCTTCGGGTCGCGTGTACACCCAGCCTTGTCACGTTTGGACCATAATTGCCTTAATTGGGTGTGTATCCACGCCTCATTTGCCTTCTAAGGGGGCACCCTCGGCTTCTGCTTGCATAAAGCGCCGTAAACAGGAAGGTGTTGTGACACCCCAAATCCCGGGGGTCCATTGACAACTCGTCAACCCGCAGAAGATTCATGGATGTCGGGTAACCCGACACCACACCATTTAGTCCCCTTTTCCTAATACTCAGGATTTAACGAAAATCGGGCAGAGTCTCCTTTGTACGGGGAGCTCTACCCAAAATACAACCTGTGCATTTTCATGGCAACCTGTCCCAATATTATACAACGACTACACCGGGTCCACAAACGAGTAAAAATGGCCATGTAGGGCCCATTTATCCATATAAATACAATCTATATCACCGAAACCACCAAGAGTTATTACATCACTCTTAATACAAAACATTATATTAAAACTAACATGTTCTAATATAATATACAAAACATGGATCAAGGCCACAATCCGAAGCCCTCCGGCTTCATGACTGCTCGGGCTCTAAGGAGCAACTCGCCCACCCGCACATGTCCCTGCACCGAAAAGGGGTCCCACGACTGGGTGAGCTAACGCCAAATAGAGATAAGTCCTACAAGGGCTATTCCCCACCTAAATGCATATGAATGGTCAAATAACAAAGCACACACCAACCTAGAACATGTAATCCTAGCATAGAATCCTACTTGTCATGAATGAGACACGACTCATCATGCCCCATGTATTAAGTCCTCACCGACTCCCTCAAACATGCATTTTTCCATGAATGAAAACCATTTCCAAACAAAGGTACTTGTGTTTACCCGTGGACAGCCCTCCGATATAAATAGTGAACACACTCCGATAATCTATTTAGTGGACAACCCTCCAATGTATATCAATTGGGCATACTCCGACGATTGATATTGTGTGGACAACCCTCCAATATTGTAGTGGACATACTCCGATAAATAATATTGTTGGCCAAACCTCCCAACTACTCTCTTAAACCACCTCATGCACTTCCACTCCTACTGCTCTGGGTGTCTTCTAATGCATATGAAATGCAATGAGCCATTTCCATTTCCTTAACCCGTGCAACACCATGCAAATCGTGGATCTCTAGTGGACTTCGTCCAAAGTACGAGTCCACAACCCATTCACCAAGGATGGTGAATGACAACGACTATGAACTCACACCCACACCATGCGATGTCCACGTGCACCAGTGCAATGCAATCGTGCCATTGCACTCTAAGTCATGCCTAATGTATAAAGACCTCTACATGGACACCCTATATCGTACACTCCACCGTGTACACTGGACACTCATGTCTAATGCACACAATAGTCCATGCATTCATTAAACGTTAATATACATATCATACTAACATTTATCACTACATTCATGTCAACACATCAAACAAGCGTTGCATCAACATCATTCCGACTACTACTTAGAAAAGTAATGTCATAATCAAACTCTAGGGCTACATCAAGGGCACATAATGCCCAATAAACTAGCTCACAACATGCCATGCAATAGCCATGTCCACACGAAAAACACATCACAAACCCATTATGTTGTAGGCACACATATCATCCAAGCATGACACCTCTTAACCAAGAAATGTCATTTCAATCAATCACACAAACACATGCTAACATTTCATCAAGTCACTACCTAGGCAAGTAATGACACGCCTCATTTTCTAGGCTAATTCATGGCATATCATGCACCTAAGATAGCCTACAACCTACCATGTAATGGCCACTTTAGCACACAACTCCTTACATCCACACAACCAACAATTAGCACACTTGTTGTAACAATCAATTTTTTTAACATGGATGTGAGCACCAATTTCCATTAAAAAGCATATGGTCATATTCTAGACTCCAAGATCGTCCCATAGAGTCCAAGAACACCCCAAACGGAGCTCTTATTCGTGAAAGCTATGGTCGCCCAGTGCCGAGGCCTCATATGAACAAGAACGACGAGCACCGCAGGTTGGCCTACTATTTTTCATAAATTTCGGACCGAATATAAGTTCAAATTTTATCAAGATATATATAGATGGATTTTAAACTCAAATGGATTTCCATAAAGTCCTAGAACACCCAAAACAGAGCTCGGATGTGAAAGTTATGATCGTCCGAAATTGAAGGCCTTGTATGAACAATGATCAAGGAAAGAATATGGAAACCCACCTAAATCGTTCTCCCGGGGCTCTTTAAATCTCTCGACATACCATATTTTTCCTACCCAAACTCATCCCTAAAAACAACCCTTTTCACTCAAGAACAAACCCACTTTAATTAGTTCCACACTCACCCATAAACATGGCACAAAACCCGCCCCAAACTCAACCCGTAAAATCAACTTAACAAAAAAACAACCCCAAAATCGGCCAGGGGGTCACATTTTTGTGTTCTGTGAACACACTCAAACAGCCCCTAGGCTCAACCAGTAAGACGAAACAACATTTAGATGAAATATAAACTCAGTAGGAAGGTTCCCTACCTCCCGGGAGCTAAGACGAAACTCTTTGAGTCCGTGAAGACCAGACCCACGACCTTCCCGGGTCTTCCGCCGAATTTTCGACGAAAATTCTTGATTTCTGTCCACAAGTTTCCTCGATAGATCCGACTTTGCTTAGCCTGACGGAAACCGAGTCGCGATCGCCGTGAATCTGTGAGAGAGGCGTGAGCTTCTCTCACTCAGATTTTCTTCTCCATACCGAATCTTTCTCGTGATGAAACCGCATGTTGCTTCGGCACCATGCGTAGCCCTGTCGAGTATATGAACTTTAATCTTGGCTCGACGATTCGACCACCCGATCAGACTGTGAGAGAAGGAGAAAGCTTTCCTCCCCTCTCTCTCTCTACTCACACCCACTCCACATTTTTCCAAAAAGCAAAGCAAAAATCCCATCTCTTTTCTCCTCTTTCCCTTTTAAGCTTGTTGGACGTAGTCTCACTTCTTTGCGCACGCGTCCACGACCCATCCGAGTCCGTTTCTATTCCGAAACAATTTATTTATTTTTAGTTCTATTTATTTTAAATGATCTTAACTCAAGTCATTTCCTAACTCTCGAGATTTTTTTAGAAAATCTCGTTCCTGAGGTTACTAGATACCTAACTTCAAAAATTCATAAAGAATTCCCACTACCAAGGAATTTAGCGAAACTTTTCTAAGTTACTCATTTTCGTGAGACGGACTCAACGACACGCTTCAAGCCACATCCGAGTCTGTGGAATTTTCTGGGCTTTCCCGAGCCATTTCAACAATTTATTATTATTATTATTTTTACTTTTATAAAATTTTAAATTTTTCGGGGGGCTTCACAGTGTCCTAGGTTCATTCTTTCATATCCCTAAGTTATGGAGGATGACATCCTTACAACCCGCCTAACATCAAAAGGTATGTACCGGATGATGCATACTACAGAAGCACAGCGATCGCGCCACTTCACACATTTGTCGCCTAATGAGACGCGATGTGACAGCGGATGCCATACCTTGGGGATGCGAGGCCAACAGCTCTGGCCTTGAAGTGCAACCGCGATGCCCTTCACTATTAATCCCACGACCCCGCCTCGCTGGGTCAATACCCTCCCAATGACCTCATGGTGGGGCCTGGGCTCGCGCATGGAGCCCATCAAGTGGGGCGTTTAGAGGAACCGGGTCACAAGAGCAACATCGCTGATAGACCAAGACTCTAAGCCTCACCCACTGCACCCCACAAGACCCCCAATCTTTCACCACACGTACGCAAGATTGGCATAGAATTCCGCACCACACTTCGTGCGCCTCGGTACTGGTTGGCATATGCCTCCCACCCCTGTCTTCGCAATTGTCTCATTTTGAAGAAGTCATCAAAGTGTGAAACCCTTCTCCTTAAATAAATGACCCCGCTTTGGAAATGAGGCCGAACTTTCTCGTCGCACTCCTCATTGACAAACTTGTCATGGTCATAATCACAAGTGCGGGCTCTTCATATACCAAATTCGACCTCTCTCGTGGTCATCTTTTCCCTTTTTCCCGACATTGGGCTCTAGGGTGAGGATGAGGTAGTGGCTAAAGGTTTTCCTCACTTCTACGTGGTCTCTAGACTTAATAAACACCAGGTGGGGCAGTGGGACCGAATGGCTCAATTAAAGCCGCCCCCACCTCACTTAGGCAATTTTTCGAACACTCAAGCAGTACCGATGGGACTCTGGTGGACGCCAGGAGTCTACCGTAGAACTCGATTAGTGCCAATGACCACAATACACCTCTCCTAAGGTCCCTTCCCTAACCCTATGTCCAAAGAGCAAGACGTAGCTACCCGACTTTAAGGAATCGAAGCCTCAGGGATTCCTTCGTAAATAACCTGGATTAGGTTACCAAACCAGGTTAGGCAATGGGGGACAGAGGCTTTAGGAGGGTTGTAAGGCTGATTGGAGTGTCCTAGGGCTGGTTGGGGCAAGGGGAGATGGTTGTTTTGGGTAGTGCAAAAAATGGAGGTTTTTTAGAGCTCAGACTCAAGCTTCGCGTGGGGAAGAAGAGAGTGAGGAGTTCTATTTATAAAACAGAGGCAACGTCGCGACGTTCAGGCTCAACGTCACGACGTTCAGGCTCAACGTCGCAACGTTCAGGCTCAACGTCGCGACGTTCCCGAGGGTTTAGTTGCCAACGTCGCGACGTTGAGGCCAACGTCGGACGTTCAGAAGGGTTAGGTGTGTAAGGTCGTAACGTTATGATCCAACGTCACGACATTCCAGAGAGTCTATAAAACCAACGTCACGACGTTCAAATCCAACGTTGCGACGTTCCAGAGAGTGGTGACAACTGACGTCATGACATTACAGAGGGGGTCTAAAACAAGGGTAGCCAACGTTGCGACGTTGAGATCTAACATCGCGGCGTGACAGAGGCTTGATGTTTCTAGATTCCTTCAACGTCGCGACGTGACAACGTAGAGAAACATTGAGAGCCAACGTCACGACGTGACAGAGAGGATCATATTGAAAGATTTTTCAAAGAATTTAAAAGTTTAAGAAAACCCCCTGAATGGAGTTCTGACCCCTTCACACTCATGGAATGAACTTCTCAAGCTATCTCCCCTCTTCCATTGCTATCTCGGGTCCTGAAAATAGACCATCAAAATAAACGCTCGATTACGGAAAGAGACAGAAAAAATATGCTAAAAACTAAAAACAAGCAAAACCAGACTATGGAAAGAAAGATTTCAAAAAGCTTGGGTTGCTTCCTAAGTAGCACTTTGTTTAGTGTCGTTAGCTCGATGGCCTTGCATCTCAATTTTCGAGATTAGAAGAACTTGGAATGCTGACACATCTCCCTAGTGCTTGCAACCACTGCTCAAGGTGGATGGAATATTTTTGCTCCCATGCCCTTGACCCTTATTGTGTCTTTCTGTGTAGCCATGGGCTTATCTCGGAAGTTTACCGAGTCTCCTTGCAAGAACTCTTTGTGGTGAAATTCTGGAATATCTTCATTGGGATCATCATTTGGATGCTTCATGGGCTGAAATACATGGAAAGTGACCTCCTCTCCTTGTACTCTCAATTTAAGCTCACCTTCTTGTACATTGATTTGAACCTTTCCCGTATAAGAAGTGGTCTACTTCCAAGATGATGGGAACTGAATTACCTTATGTCCAACATGACAAAGTCTCGATGAGGGCGATTTAAATTTTACTCCACTTTTTACTTTAGTGTTTCAATTATACCTCCCGAGGGTATTGGTAAAGACCTGGCTACCAACAGAACCGATGGTAAGATTTTGTTCCCCCAACTTCAACCTTTTAAACATCAAGAGCGGCATCAAGATGATGCTTGCTCCCAAGTCACAAAGGGCTTTACCCGATACTCGGTTTCCTATGGAGAATGGTATAGTAAAACTCCCCGGATCTTGAAGTTTAGAGGGAGCTTCTTTTGCAGGATTGTGCTACATTCCTCATTTAAGGCGATGGTCCCAAATTCCTCCAACTCTTTCCTTACTCGCAAGATTTTTCATGAACTTCACGTAGTCGTACAAACGCTGCATCCTGGCTAAAGGGATATTGATATAGCTTCTAAAAGATATCAAGAAACTTTGCGAACCCGCTTTCTACTTACCCTTCTTCAAAAGTTAGGATATTGCACTGGTATGGCATTCATCTCGCTTCATCAAGCTTCTGGGCTCTTTCTTTACTTTATTGTCACCACGCTCTCGTTTCTTCTGACCGCCCCAGACCCGATCTTTCTAAAAGTGACCGAGCTTGTTCTCTTTAACTTTCACCTCCTCTTATCGCCGATGGTTGCCTTGTGAGTTTCCAACTCTTTTCCCACCCAGAGCGACAAATTTCACAAGATTCGTCCCTTCTTCTTTGGGTTTACCTTGAATTTCCTTGCAACGAACCCTACGCTTTTCGTCATCGCACTAGCTTATTTGGCCCATTTGTACCCTCTAAGTTCCTCAACCGTGTTTCGCTTGATTGTTCAATCGAAAGTGGCTCCCAAGCTCCGCATATTCACACCGTTTCATAAAGCGCATAAAGCATGTAGAGGTAAGCATTTAGCCAAGTGCTTAAGCCCGTGCTCGTACTTTTTCTACTGGCGGTCTTCACTCACTTGGAGGCATGTTGTTTTGATTGCTCCTCCATCCATAATTTTGATTATTCTCGACATACGCCTACCCCTCGTCCCGATTCTCGTTCGATAGCCACTGCCTCCCATACGGACCATCAAGCAGGACCGATTAAACCTTGACATACCGAGCATGCTCTGCATCGGTTGTTGTCCCGACCGACATTTCTCAGATTGCTATGCTGTCCTCCACAAAATTCGCATAACTCCCAAGGACTGGTTTGAATGGCATTCGCAAAGATTCTCGCTCTCTCTCGGGCCAGGCAAGTCGCTTAGCAAGTCGTGCAACATGAGTAAATCAGATTGTCGAGAAGTATCCGTGCCCCCTCCACGCCTTCACTAGTGTAGTCATAATATCCCTAGGCCACCGGGACAGTGTTAGTAGCAAATGGCTCTCAAAGATTTCATATGCTTGGTCCGTAGTCTTCTTCATTAGATCACCTCCTACCGAGGCATCAATCACTATTCTGGTTGCATCCCTCAAACCGTTGTAGAAAGTATGGACTTTCATCCATCTGGTCAACCTGTGGTGTGGACACCTCCTTAACAGTTCATGAAATCTCTCCCATGCCTCTACTAAGTTCTCTCCCTAGTCGTCTGAACAGATCGATTTCTGCGACCAAATTTCAGGCAATTTTATGTGTGGGAAGCAACTTTGTCGAACCAGACTAAGTCGTCTTACGAAGTAATGGAATCCAGTGGCTGACTTGTCAACCAATGTTTGGCTCTATCACCTAGTGAGAGGGGAAACATTCTCAATCTGAGTGCCTCTTCAGTTACCCCATTGTACTTGATCGTGTCGCATACTTTGATGAAGGTTGTCAAGTGCATATTCGGATTCTTGCTTGGCAATTCGTGGAACAGGATGTTCTACAACATCTGTAAGGTCACTGCCTTCAGCTAAAAGTTGTTAGCCTGAATGGGTGGTCTATGGATAGCCGACTGAACAACTATAGGTGGTAAGGTAAACTCTTCTAGCAACATAAATGGATCATCTGGCTGTATAAACGGCCTTGGTGCATGATTCCTACCATTATTCCCATTGCGGCCCCCTTGCAGCTCATTTTGCTCATGGCCATGATCTTGCTCTTATCATAGTCCATGATCAGATCTCCTACAAACAAAAGTTTCTTCACTCTAAAACTTTATGTTCCTCCAGATCAAACATATGTAATTCAACTTGTCCTCGTCACAAGATAAACCCATGTGTAACCTTAACTGCAATCACACGCGAAACACAAGGACCAAATCACAAGCACTTGTAAAAGCAAAATAAAATAAAAAGGGAAAATTCCAAAGTAATATCTAATTGCTTCTTGTCAATATCAACACTAAAACTACTCCCCGTCAATAGCGCCAAAAACTTGATAGGCCGAATGCGTGATGTGTAAAATATGTACGCCTATGTGCGTAAGTGCACGCATCGTATCAAGTAATATAGTGTACCTAGGGTACGGATATCAACCCACGGGGAGAAGTGCGTTGGCTACTGAACTTGGCCCTATAATATTATCTAGATTTAATCTCTTAATGACTGTCTGAGTAATGTATGAGACTAAAATTAAGCTAAAATTCTGACTTTGTAAAAAGTACTTTTACCGTGGTGGAG
This sequence comes from Tetrastigma voinierianum, assembly GCA_016808115.1. Lineage (NCBI taxonomy): Eukaryota > Viridiplantae > Streptophyta > Magnoliopsida > Vitales > Vitaceae > Tetrastigma > Tetrastigma voinierianum. The sequence goes on from JAEQBH010002800.1 coordinate 141,309, forward strand.
ATTCAGGATTTGTTTCCCTACCACTCGGATGATTACTACCCAAAGGAAATTAATATTCGCTTGTCTCGTGACTTCGATGACTGGTGTGATCGTGCATACGAGATATCGTCTCTCGAGGTGTATCCGCCTATCTCGCCAGTAGGGTTGGGTGCATCTCTACCCCAACCCAATACTCTGAAACGCTTAAATGTTCAAACCCTAATCACCACACTCGGAATTGGAATATCTCTATGAACCGAATTAACCAAGGGTCGCTCTATTCAAATCCCTGGGAATCCTTATCTCTCGATCTCGGATACCCAACAAGACCATGCCAATGTCAATGCACAACACCATGTGTAAATCCACGCTATAGAGCGTATAGAAATAAATCATGATTAAACTCGAATAATATAAATTTAAACATTAATCCATTCAATCGTGATAGGTTCAACAAAACCCTAGATATGAATCTACATTGACTTGAATATATGCTTCATTCTACAAATCATCAGTAGTTTAAGAGAAAAGAGAAAAAAAATACAAAAACATTGTCTCTTCCAATTATTCGAGTCGCTGCTACTCTGTTTTCTGCGCTCCCATCCGTCCCTTCCTCGATCCCCATGCTTACACACCCCCACCCCTACTGCAGCGTGTCAGCCGGCAACCCACGAAATTCCCAGCCGATGCTAGCAGCCCTAAGAGAATCCTATGAAGCTAAGCGGGTGTTGCTTACACTTTAAAAACTGTATAAAATTTTTCTTTTCTAAACTTGTGATTTTATAAAATTTCGAGCGACATATGACTGCATAAACATGTCAAACACAGTATATACAATTTTACACTTCTAAAATGTGGCAACCAACAACATTTCTTTAAAAGAGCCTCGAGGGCTCATCACATTTCATAAAAACAAAACTATGTACATACATATGCACAACTATACAAGTTCAGTATTTTTACAAGTTAGTTAATCTGACACATATAAGTAGTAGTCACGGAGGACCGATATGTCCGGTCGGACGTACACATGCCTAGAAAATAATTTTTAAAACAGGAAAATAATGAGCTAAAAGAGCTCAGTGAGTGTATGCTTTATAAAATGCTTGCTTTTTCTGAAAATATCTCAAAACTGTAAAACTATTTTTTATAAGACATTTTCAAGAAACCTTGCTTGCTTTGCTATAAAAGTTTCTAAAAGCTTTTCATAAAATGCTTGCTTGCTTTGTTGTAAAATTTTCTAAAAAATATTCATAAAATGCTTGCTTGCTTTGCTGTAAAATTTTCTAAAATTTTTTCATAAAATGCTTGCTTGCTTTGCTTTAAAAGTTTCTAAAACTTTTCATAAAATGCTTGCTTGCTTTGTTGTAAAAGTTTCTACAACTTTTCATAAATTGCTTGCTTGCTTTGCTATAAAAGTTTCTAAAACTTTCCATAAACTACTTGCTTGCTTACCAGTGGTTGATTTTAAAACTGTATGAAAAATGTTTATAAATCATGATCAACCATTGGAGGCCTTTCTTGCTTGTTGTACCCTAGTAAACATGGGAAACCTGTGTCTCGACCGTGCCGATGGAAGGACCTCATGTCCACGTCACCTTTTCTAGTAAATATGGTGGAAAGACCTTGTGTCTACGTCACTATATAATAGCTATATACTCCAGTACATGCCACGGTCCCCTTTAATATGCCATGATGCATGAACTAAGTTTGCTGAGCCGAGCGATTCTAAATACATGAAATGATGTCCTAACTTCACCAGGTACACGTCACGAATACCTACGGCCAGGTATGCTTGTAAACTAGGGATTTCTTAAGGCATGTTTTATAAAACATAATTTTTTCTTACTTGCTTGCTTTTTGAAATATGGTTTAACAAATCAAACCATTGCTTGCTTGCTTACTTTACAAATATGGTTTAACAAATCAAAACCATAAGCTTTAAAATATGGTTTAACAATTTAAAACCATAAGCTTGAAATATGGTTTAACAATTCAAAACCATAACATACCAGCGTAAAACGATTTATAAACAATACACTAATATTGAAAAATAAAGTTTAGAACACATACATTTCTGGTTACAACAATTGAGCATGACTTCACAATTTCTCCCGCCTCCACTATTACCTTACACACTCGATGTATTAGACCACACATGTCAACATAACCAAGCAATTTGCACACTTGGTGCTACAATTAAATTTTTCAGAAAATATGTGGGCACCAAATGCTATTCACAGGCATATGGCTAGATTCCTTTCGAGGATGTAACACCCCAAATCCCGAAATTAAGTTGACAACCTGAATTAACCGTGGAAAATTTGTGGATGTCGGGTAACCGACACCACTCCATTGAATCCCCTTTTCCTAGGACAAGATTCGCGAAAATCGGGCGAGTCTCATTTGTGCGAGGGCTCTACAATACAACGTGCAGTTTCTTGGCAACGTCCAATATTATACAACGACTAGGGTCCACATACAGTAAAAATGGCTACGATAGGGCCCGTTATCCATATAAATACAATCTATATCACGAAGCCACCCAAGGATTGTACATCACTCTTGTCTAAATATAATATTAAAACTAACATATTCTATTATAATATACAAAACATGGATCAAGACCCGCAATCCGACCCGCTTCATAATGTTGGCCTCTAAGGAGAACACCGTCACACTTTGCATATCACATGCACGAAAGGGGAGTTCCACGGCTGAGGGTAAGCTAACGCCCGGTAGAGATAAGTCCCCTCTGAGGGCTATTCCCACCTAAATGCACATGAATGGTCAAACAACCAAGCACACACCAACCTAGGACATGCAATCCTAGCATAGAATCCTACTTGTCATGAATGAGACGCGACTCATCATGCCCCATATCAAATTCCTCACGACTCCTCGAACATCCATTTTTCCGCCGGAATGAAAACCATTTTCGAACAAAGGTATTTGTGTTCCGTAGACAACCTCAATATAAATAGTGGACACGCCCGATTATCTTTTTGTGGACAACCACTCCGTGTATATCAATTGGGCATACTCGGGCGATTGACATTAATTATATGGAATGACCTCAGTGTATATCAATTGGGCATACTTAGATAAATAATATTGTTGGTGACCTCCAGACAATTCTCTCGAAACCACCTCATGCACTCCTCTATTGTTACAGGGTGATACATGTGAAATGCAATTAGCCATTTCCATTTCATGCTTAGTGCAACACCATACCATAGTGGATCTCCATTGGACTTCGTCCGAAGTACGAGTCCACAACCCATTCACCAAGGATGGTGAATGACAACGACTATGCAATCACACAAACACATGTTAACATTGCATCAAGTCACTACTTAGGCAAGTAATGACACACCTCATTTCCTAGGCTAATTCATGGCATATCATACACCTAAGATAGCTCTGACCTTCCATGTGAGCCGCCCGACACCTGACTCCTCCATCCACCTGACTGACAGATTAGCACACTTGCTGTAAAAATCAATTTTCAACAAGGATATTAGAACCAATTTCCATTGAAAATTATATGGTCATATTCTATACTCCAATATCTTTCCATAGAGTCCAAGAACACCCCAAACGAAGCACATACGAGAAAGTTATGGCCGTCCGAAGTTGGAGGCCTCATTATGAAACGATGGCGAAACGAGAACGAGTGAGGGAGCTGCTGTTTACTCGTCATTTCGGACGAATATGAGCTCGAATTTTATCAAACTATATGGATGGATTTTTAAACTCAAAGGGGATTTCAATAGAGTCCAAAAAACATCCAAAAATGGGACTTTTCGAGCGAGAAAGTTATGGTCGTCCGAGTTGGAGGCCTTACCGCAACGGTCTTGTTTGGGCATTGCGTGAAACCTGAGAATTGCGTTCGGGCTCCTTTAAAGCTCCGTACATACTATTTTTCCTACCAAACTCATCCGAAACAATCCTTTCACGACAAACCCGTCCCAATTGGGACCACAAATCGACCATAAACATGACCTGAAACTCATCCCGAACTCATGAAATCAGCTTCAAAGCTACCCCAGCCAGAACACATAACTTAAAACCAGAAAAAAGTCAATTTTTGTGTCAGAACACAACGAATAGCCCCTTAGGGCTCAACCAAGACAAAGCAGCATTTAAGATTAAATATAAACCAGTAGAAGGTTCCCTACTTCTTGGGCCGAAGCCAGCTTTTTAGGTCAAGAAGACCGAGACCCTGACCTTCGAACTTCAGCAGATCTTAAATGAAAATTCTTGATTTCGGTGTTCACTCATTGCCCTCGACGAGTACTTCGACTTTAAGTCTTGGCCCGACGGAAACCGAGTCGTCGATCACCGTAAATCTTAGAGAGAAGGTAGAGTTTCTCTTACTAACTTTTCTTCTCCAAACCCGAAATCTTCGGTGAAACTGCCTGTTGTCGGTACCCACGCATAGCCCTCGTCGAGTAGATGAGCAAATCTTAATAAACGGTTCGAATTCACCAATCTCCGTAGATCGTAGAGAGAAGGAAGAACTTTTCTCTCCCCTCTCACTCTCTCACGCCCACTGCCGTAATTGCCCAAAATGGGGAGAAAAAAAAATCTGATTTTCTCTTCTCTTTTCCTTTTTAAGTTTAAGTTGGACGTGAGGCCCACTTTGCGCCACGCGTCCTGAGCTAATCAGGACGTTTGTTGTGAAAAGATTTGTTTTGTCTCAGTTCGTTGTTAATGGTTGCTCAAGTCATTTCCCTAACTCTGAAATTTTTAAGAAATTCTCGGTGATGGGTTACTAGATACCTAACTTTAAAAATTCACAAAGAATTCCCACTACCTAGGAATTCGGTGAAACTTTTCTGAGTTATTCATTTTCGTGAGACGGACTCAACGGCGCAGTCCGTTTCGTCATCCGAGTTATGGGGAATTTTCTAGGCTTCCCTGAGCCATTTTAGCAATTTATTATTTAATTTTATACTTTTAGAAAATTTTAAATTTTTCAGGGAGTCCTTCTGAGGACTTTTTCCATAGAGTCTAAAACACCCAAAAACATTTATGAAATTTATGTCCAGGCGTAAAACAATCCCGAAATTTCAAGCCCATGCAGCAGTCCTCGAAGTGACTAGGCTTTGTCAGCGATCGAAAAATTCTAAAATTACATCACCAGTCCAAAAAATTTTAAGGTTTAAAATTCTGACATCTCATAGCTTCTAGAAAATTTCAAGTCATTTGTACTAGGCTAGAAATAACACAAGTAGGAAAATTCTCTACCTCTTGGAGTTTGACGAACTTTTGGTGCCCACGCGTAGCTCTCGTCGCATAGATCAACTTTGCCTCATTCGAGTCCGTTTCCACCCCGAAATAATTTATTTCTTTTCAGTTCAATTATTTTAAATGAAATTTAATTCAAGGCATTTTCTGACTTTCGAGATTTTCGTAAAAATCTCATTCATGAAGTCGTGTGGCTTATCACCCGAAAAATCGCAAAATATTCGACTATCACCGAGTCGACAAAATTTTTACGGGTCGCTAATTCTGAAGACAAATTTAATGGTGCAGTTTGTTTCATCATCCGAGATCTAGAGAATTTTCTAGGCTTCCCTGAACCATTCTGGCAATTTATTATTATTATCCTTTCACTAATTAAAGTTTTCACGATTTGTACTTTCACCCCTCCACTTTCCTTAATTGCAAAAGTGCCACAATTCTTTGAAAACTTTACAATTTCATCCTTAAAAACAACTTTCAAAAATACTACTATGGCACTCAAAAAAATTAAGGAAGCCCTTGGTGCACATATGTGACCCTATGGTTACACGTACCGTACACCCTCTCAGGACGGGGCTTTACAAATTGCCGCTGGTTCCTTTGCTTTATGATTATGAGGCAAGAGTCATTGTATTCGCGGCGTTGGAGTCACTTGTTGAGGAAGCCCTTGGTACGCCACGCCGACCCTATGGTTACCGCCGTACACCCTCGGGACGAGCGTTACGTGCCCCTTGGTTCCTTTACTTTTTGCCATGATTTGGGGGCAAGAATCGCGCGTCGCCAATGTTGCGGCGTTGAGGTGTCGCGGCATTTAGGTCACTTATTTGACTTTTCTCTGTGATGGCGTCGCGACATTGCGACGTCACAACGTTGCTACCAGTTTTTCTCCTGCTTCTTCTTTTAAGCTCCAAAATTTCAAAAACCACCCTCTTCACATGCAATTCACATAAAATCTAGAAAAAAAATTGGGCTATAATGCGCTTATTTAAATATAAAATCAACTAAAAACATAAAGTGGACGTGGGTATAATATGAGTGTTTAGGCACTCATCAATGAACACTCAATACCATGCACCTATACCCGACTCAACGCGATGTGCCCGTGCATATGAAATGCAATGATGCCAATGCATTTTATTTCATGTCACATGTATATATGAGTGCTACATGGAACATCAACACATCATGGATTATTATAATTTTTACATATAATTTACATCCACTAGAAATCCATGTTAATACATCAACTAGCATATATTAACATGATACTATCACACACAACATGTTATCCACATTGGCAATAACACACAACATGTCCCAATCTCGGACCCATCCAACCGGGTACCTCACGGTCCCTTCAGAGACAGAAACCATCTTGGTTCCATTTATCAATACATGATTAAACAAATGATGTCATACAGCCTTCCTTAGGCTAACTCATGGAAATTTCTACCCAACACAATAGCCTACAACATGTCGTGCAATGGTCTTGTCAAAACCCGGCTATTCACAACAGCACAACCAAGCAACCTGCACACTTGGTGTAAAACATAGATTTCAGCAAGGTGACGATCATACACTATCCTCAACAAGCATATGGATGAAATCTTGACTCAATGGGCTTTCCCTAGAGTCCAATAACACCCAAAACAGAGTTCATACAAAGAAGTTATGACCGTCTGAAGTTGGAGGTCTCACATGACTGCCCGACCCTAAGTAGAGCCGTACAACGACCATTAGCCACAAAACACATATATTCAGTAGAGTTATGATCACCTACTATCCTCCACAGGAATATGCATGGCTGGAATCTTGACTCAATGGGCTTTCCATAGAGTTAAAAAACACCAGAAAAGGAGTTCGGACGAAGAAGTTATGACCGTCCGAAGTTGGAGGTCTCACATGACTAACCCGGCCCTGGCCCAGAAGCTAGCCTAACCCGACCCGAAGCCACAGGAAAATATAGATTCGACGGGGTTATGATCCACCCCTTTGGCCCGACACAGAAGCATATGACTAGAATCTTGACCCAATGGGCTTTCCATAGAGTCTAAGAACACCCGAAACGGAGTTCGAACGAAGAAGGGTATAGCCGTCTCACGAGTTGGGCCCTCACATGGTGATCCTAATGGAGTGGCGGTGACTCGCCATTAGCCGGCTGACTTGCCTAATAAGTGACCTCATGGTGACTTACCTATGACCAGCCTTTCTACTTCAGACTGATACGATTAAGCGGGACCATAACGGAGCTCTGAAGGTCGGGTTGAAGTCAAAGCCTAATTGAGTTTGCTTGATGTGGATACAATTTTGAAGGAATCAATTCCAAATTCCTTTGTTCCGGCTAAACCGATCCCAAAGTCGGGTAATGCATTAGATCAAACTAGGGTAACTCCCCATGGTTCAAGAAATGTGACAAACATCCCCCTTAGGGCAAGACACCACCACACGACTCTTAGGGTAAAAATTAACCAAAGTAGGAGAAGACCTACCTCTTGGAGTTCGTCGAAACTCCTCGATTCCAGTCTCTACTTGAAACCCTTTGCGCGGGGAAGCACTTTTCTTCTTGTTCCGCCAGGATCCACCGGTCCGATCGCCGGGAAATTTAGAGAGAAGGTAGCGCTTCTCTCTCTAGATTCCTCTTCTCTCCTTTTCTCTCCTTTCCTTCCTTTGATTATTTTTCTTTTTGCTCTCCAACGAATTGTTGGTTTCCCCCCCAAGATATTTTTTTCCAAATATCTTAGCTTGTGACACTTGTCACAATGGTAATATACATGCATGTGACAAGTGTCTACATGCTTGTAGCTGCTGAACTTCTCCCACACCACCCATGGGGTTATCCTCCATGGTGCCATGTGGCACTAGCTCATGGTGTCATGTGGCATCATGCCAAGTGTCACTCGACACCTCGTGACTCGAAAAGCGTGAAATTCAGATTATCTCAGAATCCAAAGAAATTCGACAAGGTAGCTAGATTCCGCGAGACTAATTGAACGGTGAAGTCCATTTTGTCATCCGAGTTCTAGAAAATTTTCGGTTTTCAACTGAAATTATCGTTTTACCCTTTATCCGAAAATTTGTATTTTTCTTGGGTCTTACAAAAATAATTGATTTGTGAGTGTATACACTTTTATAAATTTTATTTTTTATTGTACAGCAAAACATGATTTTTTTTTTCTAAGGGTTCTTTTTGGAACTACACAAGAGTGGTTTGAAAGATGTAGCTTACATAAAAAATGATAAAGTTCAGATTGTTGGTTTAAATTGGTGTTAGGAAAAAAATAAAAGATAAAAATAAAAAAAATAAATTTAAACTAAATATTTTATTTCTACACACTTTTTTTGAGTCTTTTTATTTATTTATTTATTTGTGTAAGTATTAAATAATTTAAAATCTTATAAACATTTGAATAAAATTTAATTTCTTTTATTTTTTTTATTTGTGAAACAAAATATTAGAAAAATAATTTTTAAACTTTTTAAAATATCTTTTAGAAATCAAATATTGTAAATAAATATGAATATTATGAATTATCAGTCTATTGCATGTCTTTTTTAAAAAAAAAAAAGTGTCACATCAATAACAACTGGCTGATTTGGTATTAAAGAAAGGCAATTTTTTTGTTTTTTGGATAGGTAAAAAGCCATTCAAAAAGCATATATTAGAGAAAAATGGATGAGCCCGACAATATACAAGGACTATACAAAGGCTCCAAAAAAGATAACGAACCAGAGCAAAGAAAGAAACAAACCAACCCCAACATAGTGACCAAAAGATCCAAAAAATCTATTACATCCACGACCTACACATTTGAATTGATTTTTGCCCACGACCATAGAGCAAATATCAAAGAGTTCTTCATCCTTTGGGTTGAAGGCACCATATTCCCAAAAATGATTGGTTTTAAAGGTAAAAATGATAAATATATATATATATAGTTTATAGGTCAAAGTTGACATCTAATACGTAGCTGGTCATTACCCTTTAACCACATATATTTCTCCATTTAATTCTAATTGTAATTACATAATTATTTAAACCATTTCATATTTTCATAAAATCTATTTTTTGTTTTAATACTTTATATTTTATTAAATTGCTTTTTTAATGATGGGTTGTTTTATCGGAAAAATTCTTTTTATTTTAAATTTTCTTTTTAAAATGTTAATTGAATTTTAAAAATCTTTACCTATTTTTGTTGTGTAATGTGATACGATATAATATTTTTCTTTCACTACTAATATTGATATTATTTATTTTATTAATGAATTTTCTGTACGTTTAATATCCCCTCATAAAATATCCTTTGAAAGATGTAACATACGTACTTCTCATTTTATACTTACATTTTTTTTATTTAATCATTACAATAGATAAGAAATTCTTATGCAAAGAACCCAAGTCAAAGCAAACAAAGACATTTCTAGTTTCCAACTTCACAAAGCTTTGGTTGGTCCCCAATAAGGCATGCCTTCTCTGTTTTTGACCTATTGAGGTTAAATATTTGAAATTATTGGAAAAAAAAAAAGCATCTTGATAACTTTTAAAATAGTCCCACATGCCCAGTAAAATATATATATATATATATATATATATATATATATATATATATATATATATATATATATATATATATATATATAATTCAATTTATTTGCTTTTAATTATCTCAAAATTTTATAGAATTCGGAGCTTTCCAATCCATAGGCCAAGTTTAAATCCATTTTTTTCTTTTATCTTTTTATAAATATTGTAGGCCTATCCAAGACCTTATATTTGAAATGAATTATTGAATTCAAAAAGAAATATTGCATTCAACCATGCATTTGTTGGTTTTGGCAAGCCAAAGTAAAATTGCTTTATCATATATAACATGATTGTAATTAGTAAAAATATATTATTATTTATAAACCAAACCTTTCTCTTCTCGATTTGACATCTTGTTTACTCTAAAATATGATGTACACATGGTAGTGGTGCCAGGGGTTTTTTTAAAAAACCCCATTTGTTACTAGCTAGGGTGATTCAAACTCAAGTTCTACACTTTTCCTTCCTGAAATTTATGAAATTATTAAATCATTGAGTCAAACACCTATATTACTTAAGTTTGCCCCACAGATCACAGTTGTGATTGTCCAGTAGGAACTTCGGAATAGTCACTACAATTTGTGTTTTTTAGTACAAACTCTGTTGGCAAAGGTGGAACAATATAGGACCTTCGTCTTTATAATGATAATAACATGGAAACTTGACTAACAATTACACATGATATTTTACAGTTGGAAGTGGCAAGTGGTAGCAGAGATATATGTGGTGAACAAGAATGAGAATATCTTTGAAAGGGCTCTTCGTTCAAATTATGTGATATTCTGGTTGTATGTTTTTAGTTGTTGATTTAATTATTATTTATTTAATCTGTATTTCTTTAAAAGAAAAATTTATACGTAGGACAACTTATTAGAACATATTTTCTTAAATAAACTCAGATATTTTTTTTTTGTTATGTTTTCTACATATCCACTTGATATCATGACTAGAAAATTGATATAAGTTAAGCCTAATTAATTAAATGTAATTGTGTTTTATATAATAAGTTATATTGTAATTGAAATTAAATATGTTAATTATGTAACACCCCTATCCCGGGGGTCCCGTTGACAACCCGTCAACCTGCGGAAACCTGTGGATATCGGGTGTCCCAATATCACACTCATTTGTCTCAATATATTGAGACCCATTCCTGCATATTTAATTCATAAAATTCCACCCATATGCAATATTTTTAAATATTCCATCCTAATATACTCATTTTTCAGGCAATATACACTTTGGGAAAAATATTAACATAACACTAGAACATCCCGAAACTCAGTTTCCATTACAAAATACATTATTACATGCATTTAAAACTGAATTTTCAATCCAAAACATTCTAAAAATAACTGAATAGGCCACAAACCGGCCTAATTCACCACTGAGCTCCAAAACCAATTTCCTCCCCCTGCGTACCTGAAAAATAATTTCCCAAACGGGGTAAGCAATGCCTAGTAGAAAGTTTTCCTACAAGGGTTACTCCCGAACTAAAATGCATATGCAATGGCATAAATAAACCTCAATAACATTTCATACAATTTATGCAACATTATATGAAATGTTCCGTGTCATGCATGAGATGTGACCCTCATGCGCTCCTGACACGAGGTCAGTAGGCTCCTGCACCTACAATTGCCAAGTGTGTAAACCAGCCATTGGTATTTAACCCAATGACTTAAACCATTGGACAACCTTCCGATATTTAATTTATCATTTTCCATGATTTTCTTTTCTTTTGTGGGCCATGGTGCCGGGTTTTTCACGCCATGTTGCACACCTTTCCAACATTTTCGCGAACTTACATCGTCGGGATTCATGTCTAACCGTGAATAATATTTGGGTCTTTCACCCTAGGGGGGATCTACTGTTTGGACCAAATGACATATACAAATTTATGACATTATTACCAAAGGACTATTATCTAATCCTATGCTTGACCTTCATAAAACTTGTGTGCCTTTTTTCCATATAGACTAAAAACCCCTCAAGTTTACATGGTTACAAGAGCCTTACATTTCTCTTGCAGCCATGTCACTTGGATAAATTTTCTTGATTAAATAATTCTTTCTTAGTGTTCATGAGTTTTAAAAGTATGAGTCTAGTCTATAACACTACAGAATGCTGGAGTCATACAAGTAGTAAAATGCGAATGTAAGTCAATTATCATTCCCGCGAGGCGCCAAGAATTAGAGATCCAGCTACCACCTGACTCACGAAATTCTATGCTATTTTGACTAAAAAGGGATATTGAAAGTTTTATCTAGACAAGAAAGCTCCTAGACTGTAAATAAAAATATAAACGGAAATAATATGAAAACAACCAAACATAAAACATAAAATACTAAATTTGAATCGACTCCACATTGAGAAATGAAAACCGATGAAATATCTGGTGGCTTGATCAATTCCACACATTAAAATACAATGCTCTGTTTTACTACTGGATCTGGATTTGTCCAAGATTTGCTTAATTTTGCAGTTGGATTTCTCCATTTTCACTGGTTAGATGCTCGCAGCTGTTTCCGAGTCAAGATCTAACCTGACTACTTGTAAATGTGACTTCTTGCGAGAGATGCGGGTGTTTTTCGCTTTCGCCAATACTTGCACCAGTTCTTGATAATTTATAGAACTTTTACTTCCTTCTGGGTTTGTTGCAATTTCTACCACTCAATTGATGGCTCATCCTTCAAATCTATTGGTTATTCTCTTCCCTTGATTAGATCTCAGCTAACATCGGGTTGAGAACTCCCCTTTAGATTAAGGTTAAATGTCTGATTATTTGATTTGATAAATACTCCCCTCCAACTTCAATTATGAGCGAACGGGGGATTTATCTTAAGAAACTTTCAGAGCTCAGCAGTTCATCAATGGTAGTCTAGCATACCCACAAGTAAATGCTCCAAGATCTCAGGAATCTCCAACTCTGTATCACTCAGAGGGAATCCTGGAAATCAGAGCTAGATACACTCCTTGAACTGGTATTCGGTACTACCATTGGGAACTTATCGATTCAAAAACTCCATCAATCAAATAAATCCCAATCCATCAATTCTCTCCAGATGATGCAAAAAAGACTGTAACTGACGGTACACGATACTGGTAATTGTTCCAATTACGCAATTACAATCTCTGATAGACATCGATCAAGTACTCAGCGTAATCGTAATAGGCGAGAAGAATGAATTCCATAAATTTGTCTAGATTTCATAAATTTTCAGGCAGTAATTTTAAGAAGAAGATATGAGAAATAAAATCCAGATTCAATCGTTTATGCACAGTTCGCAGATTCAGATCCAGAAAAGAAAAGAAAATAAAATAAAGAAAAGAAAAGAAAAGAAAAAGAAAAATCTACTCTAAACTGTACAATGAACCCTTCTTCTCCCAGTTCGGGGTATCGATACTGAAAAAGTAGAGGTTCTTTACTATTACAAAAGGTTATTTATAAGCTGTCGAGAAGATGGGCGAATCGGGCGAAAAGCTCAGTGGTTCGAAGAAAGGCCCAAATTTACCTCCGGTCGCGACCTAGATATCCCTTCTCTCGTTGCGACCAGTTTCTTCAGTTGCGACCAGGTTCCTTGCAGCATTCCTTGATTAGTGGTCGCGACCTCTATCTCTCGTTGCGTCCTCGTTGTCTTCCCTTTCTATTGCATTAAGGTCACGACCTGGTTTTGAGGTTAACCTCATTTTTAGTCATCACCACTTTAGTTACGATGAGTTACTCCTTTCTTTCTTTTGCCTTTGCCGTCGCGACCTCGTTTTGAGTTTGACTCATTCTTTCTCTTTTGCCTCCAACTCAAGTCATGACTTTCTTTTTCAGGTTGCGACCTCTTTTCTTGGTCTTCTGCTTTTACATGCTCTAATCTTAGGTTGCGACCTCAATTTCCAGTTGCAACCTGTTTTCTTCATTCTAACTTATATTCCAGGTCGCGACCTCCAGATGAGGTTGTGACCTCACAATTGCTCCTTTCAGGTTGCAGCTTGTCCCAGTTGTTTTAAACATGGTTGCGACCTTGATTTCTGGTTTCAGTGTGTCTTCAGGTCGCGACCTCCTTTGGGGTCTTCTAATAATAAAGTGTTTGCAACTTCAAATTTCCTAACAGGGACTTCGCTTGGCTTGGTTTCAGTTTGCAGGTCGCGACCTCGATGTGCGTGCGGCGTCTCTTTGTAGTCTTTCAGGTTTCTCTTTAGGTGCGACCTCGATTGAGTGGTCGCGACCTCCTTTTTCTCCATCCACTGCGGTTGCAACCTGGTCCCTCTTTGGCGGCTCCACGATTTAGTTCCAAGTCGCGACCTGAAAAGCACGTTGCGACCTCAATTTCTGCCTTGAAGAATTTCTTTAGTCTCAACCACATTTTCTTGGTTGCAACTTAGATTCACGGTCGGTGATGTTGGAGACCTAGATATTCTTGAACAAACGACTCCGGGTAGCGGCGATTCTCGATTGCGACCTCATTTTGCAATGGGTGGATTTCTCACGATTTTTTCTTGGGATTTGCATTCTGGCGTATTTTTACGCAAAATCTATTTTGAAGTAAATTATCAGTTTCTGCATGTATTAATCAACATTTATCTTACAATGTACTGAGAAAAATGGATTAAAATTAAATGAGTTTTGGACTCATCAAGTCCCCAAAACACAATTTCCTTGTCCCCAAGCAAAGAAAAGAAAGAGTTGTTTGTCTTCAAACAATTAAGCTAAATTTTTAAGGACATTTTTCTTATTCAAACACAGTCTTTCTTATTCCACCTTCTAACTTGAAATATGAGAAAACAATATCATTTTAAATTTCAGTTTGAATTGCAGAAAAAGGAATGGTTTCCACTTCTATCTCAAATATCTTGGCGGTAATCATGTATTTAAACGATTTATTCAACAAATTAAGTTTTGTGTGTGTGTGCGGATCTTAATCCTTTTCATCTTCGCTGTGGGTGATTAATCTTCTAGGAGTCTCCTTAGAAAGCCCGAGTGAGTCCCATAGGCTTGTTTTTCATATTGATCTCCACTAATGTAGGCAAATTCAACCTTCAAAATCAAAGAGGTCTTTCAAGCTTGTAATGTTAGGCTTGGGTATTTGGGTAGATGATTAGGCATTTTAGTTGAATTGCCCGAATTCCATTTTCCTTTCTATCTGTCGCCTTGACTTTCATCCTTTTCCTTCCTTGTGATGAAAAGATTCTCCTCGATCTTAACTGGTGCGGCTTTGAAATCTTTTGATTGCATTTTCTTTTTACCGCCTTGCACCCTAGCGAAGACCAGGTTTCTTTTTACGGAACTCTCTTGTTTTTCTTTCTTTCAGTTTGGAATAGTGCAATGTTTTGTCTTAGGCTCTGTCGCTCTTATAAAACTTTTGGGCTACTTGGCTCCCATACCCAGTTGTGTGGACTGGGTGTTTGAAACACCCATGAGTATTGTTTAAGGGAGATAGGCCACAAGACAGAAACTTGTTCCTCCTTTTCAATTTCTATACTTTTCTCTCCTTCAAGTTATTTCTTCTCTCATCCTTCCTTGTGATTTAGGAATTATATTCCCCAAACTTGTTCTTTAGTTGACATTTTTGATTCTGATTTGGATAATTTGGGGTTTTTTTACTATAGGATTATTGCATGGGAGGGAAATCAGGTTTTCAGTTGTTGCTATTTGGAGAAATAAGGCTTGTCTAGCTCAAAAAATGGAACTAGAGGGCATGCCTTAGTATATATTGAGGGTAGGCTTGAAAAGGATCAAACTGCCAAGGATGGCCTCTATCACTTCTTGTTGGCTGTTTTTACCTAAGATTTCGCCTCAATCAATAATTTAACAAGTTCTAAGACCATGAACTCTTAATCATGCGTTCCACAGGAGGAAATGTTCTAATTCTTCTCAAAAGTTTATGAGTTTTGTTGACCAAGTGTATTATTTCTTCAAGACATGGATCCAGTTTTATATACAATCAAATTATTTGTTCTTTCGGGTATTATCCCTCTCCCAGTGCAATCTAACTGATTTAAACATTGTTTTGATTAGTTTGCTAATATGTGCCCTTGTTTTTTTTCTACATTTAGCATGGTTGAAACCATTTGTCCATTTGTTGGTGTACAGTCGATTTAACCTTTTGCATACCAACAGTTAATGACACAATTACAATTTCTCTAGTCATATTCTTCCAACAAAAACAACTAATTATTCACAAACCTACTTCATTCACAATTTTAAGCTACAATTGACATTAAGACTAACAATCAAATGAGAATGCAAGAAAACATAGGACAATTCAAATGCAAACAATGGATTTTCTATTAATAACTTGGGAAAATATACAAAGAGGGATTTGCTAGGAGATTTTTCAGGTTCCTTTTCTTCTTTTATAGGCTTTTGGAGGTATGATGTTTGGAGGGTCCATGTCAAAGCTGGCTTGGTTTGGATCAAATTTAGGGAATCTCATCTCGGCTCTTTGTCTCTCGAATGCAGGGGGGATTTCTTTGCCTTTTACATATATCTCACCCAGTTGTGCACTTCAGCGATAGTGTATCTTGCCGTCCCACTTTGATTCCTTTGTCCTTCTAATTCTGAAATGCACTCAAGCAATTTGAACAGGTTCTGATTTATTAAATCCAAGCTCTCCAACCAGATTTTTCTTTAATATTCATCATTGTCCTCCAGTTGTTGATCCCTCTTTTTCATTAACCTCTCAAACTCCTTGAACAGTTCCTTGTATAGATGCTTGAAACCCTCAATCTTCCTTAGCATGTTATTCTCCATTTCTGCCTCTTTCTTGTTTAGTAATGTTCATGAAGTCAGCATCTCACCCAGTTGATTATTATAAAATGCCTGCATGCTTGTCTTTATTCTTTCCATCATCCTTTCTTCTTGTCTCTTCAGTTCTTCCTTGTGTTCTTCTTCTCTGATCTTCCATTTTTCCTCCCATATCTGCTCCTTTCTCCTGGCTGCAGCTTCCATAAATTCTTCTTTGATCTGTTACTGCCTTTCCCATTTCAGTTCTCTCTCTTCCATTTCTCTCCTCATCGATCGGAGCATTTCCATAATCTCTACATTATCTCCTCTGCTCCTTGATCCCTCTCCTTGGTCCGTTTTGGTGGCCTCTTATCTCCCTTTTCCTGCAGTCAACAGTTTCAGAATCTTTTCGTAGTTGGGATTCTCCTGTTTTCTTCCGAACCCAGACCCATGTTTCTGGTCCTTGACTTGAACACCTTCATTAATCCGCTTATGCGAGAAAGGCGCGAACACACCATGCATATTGGAATCTTCCTTCTGTGCCCACATATTTTACTTAAAACTCTCTGAATAGTATGACCAGTGCGGCGCCTTGTGCTCCGAAGAATCCCCGACCTCTTTGCTCTGTACCTCAGAATCGTTCGAATCACTCTTTCTCTACGAAATTCTTGTCAAACGTTATCTTGTTCCAGCTCGCTGGCTTCTTTTTGAAATGAAGTCCTTGCTCGACTTACATTTGTTTCTTCCTCTGCGGGTTCGATGGCTCTCTGCCTCTTTTCTGCCCTTTGTGCATCATTTTGTTCTTCTCATACGTCGCTCAGGTCTCTGTTCACATTGATTTACGCCTCGGTGAGTTCAATTGAACCTCTTCTATTGCCTCTACTCTGTCTTGCATCATTTCATCAATCATTTCTTGAATCTTTGAGATATCTACTGGGTTTGATGCCATGGGTGAAGGATTCTGAAGATTATGGGTAGCTATCTGGTTTCTAGGGTTTTTAGCTTGAGACAAATGGAAGCAAAAGTGAAAATCTTGATTGGGAGTGAAGATGAAGGGAATGCATGGGTTGGTTAGCTTTAATGGGCTCAATCATTGGATTTCTAAGTGGAGACGTCATAACATTAATTGTGAGTTTTAATAAATGCCTTTAATGTTGTGGCGCCATTCAGAAAGCTTTCAAAGCACAATTATTATTGAAAATTTGGGCCCTTCTGTCGCGACCTCATGTTGTTAATTAGCGACCTAAAAATGTCACGACAGGGATATTGATGTCACAACCTACCTTTTTCTTCTCCTTAGTTATTCAAGTCGTGACCTCAATATCCTTTATTCGCGACCTGATTTCTCAACTCATTGACCCGATTATCTGGCACTGAGTCACGACTTAAACATTTATGTTGCGACCAGAATTTTGCTTTTCTCTAAAAATTTAGGTTGCGACCTTGAATTTTTTCTTATTATAATTTCTTCATTTCTATCCAGGTCTTCCTTAACAATGCAATTTTCAGTAATTCCAATTCACTCAATCCAATCAAAAACAAGCACAATTCATCAAATAAATCCAATCATGCATCATATTCAGATTGAAGCAAGAAGAAAATTTAAGAAATTCCCAGGCATCGTATGCTCTCAGAGACAAAATTTAAAGAAATCAAAGAAGAATATACTGCCCCTTTTGTCTCTTGTGCTGATTGGAAGTTTGATTGTAGATATTCATCCTTTGCACACACTTATTGCCCTGCAAAACTAAAAAAAAAAATTTTATTTAACTTCCAACAGTAATTAATAAAGCATATAAAGCTATTAAAAACTCTCTCACAAAAATAATTAAGGAAAAACTTAAAACAAGCGTGTAGTTGCCTTCACCAAGTACTCAATTTTAGTCTTTAGCTGGACTTGCTGCTACTATATTTATGTTTCTTCAAATTTCCTTATTCAGAATTAGGAGTCATTATTCCCTCCGCATTCCTCCAAGGTAATGCTTTAACCTCTAACAATTAACTTTGAATTCCTCATGATTACTGGTTCTCGGTGTCACGCCCCAGTTGTGTGCTTGATACTAATATTATAGGGTCCCTCCACTTTGGTTCTTAGCTTTCCTAAGAAAGAGTTTTGATGCAGGTTGAATAACAGAACCTGGTCTCCTGCTTTAAATTCTCTCCTCAAAATCCTTTGATCATGCCATTTTTTTGGTTTATCCTTGTAGATTCTAGCACTATCATAGGCTTCATTCTCGACTCCTCAGTTGATTAGCTGGAGTAGCCTCTCTCTTTCTTCATGACTTTGAAATCAAAGTTCAGCTTCTTGATGGCCCACATAGCCTTATATATTCTAGCTCGAGAGGTAGGTGACAAGGTTTTCAAAGAACAAGCTGTATGGGGACATCCCGATAGGGTGATTAAGCGATCTGCATGCCAGTGCATCATCAAGTTGAATAGACCAATCTCTTATGATGAACTAGATTCTTTCCAGAATTTTCTTTATCTCCTGTTGAAATTTTGACTTGCCCATTTGTTTGAGATGATAAGGCAAGCTCGTAAGGTGTTGATACCATATCTTCCCATGGTTTCCAAACACCTTATTTGCAAAGTATTCCTCCATCGCGATTATAGTTACGGTGTCCCTGAATCTGCGAGAATATTTGCTTTAGCAAATCCCACAAGCGTGGTAGCATCGTTTTGGAATGACTGTTGCCTCGACCCGTTTGGATACATAATCCTGACTAGGATTATGTATAAATTTCAAATGAAGGTGGAAAAGGCCTATAAAATCTAATCCCCTTACATGAATCAGATTTACCACGAATACATGCGGTGGCATTTCATGCCTTTGTTGAGTATTACATTCTTTTGGCATTGATCTGCAACCCAGCATTAACGGTCTTTGAAAATGTTGAGCCAGCAAAAATCCAGGCCCCAGAGAATTTTGTGTGCTATTTTGTCTCCTGCAAAGTGCCCTCCATATGGTGATGCATGACATTCATATAGGATCTTGGTTTGCTCACTTTCTGGTACACACCTTCTTATAATCATATCAGCTCCTCTTTTAAACAGTAGTGGGTCATCCCAGATGTAGTACCTGCTATTAGTCCTTAACTTTTTTCTCTGCTGGTAGTTGAATTTTGGTGGCATAATTCCACAAGCTAAGAAGTTCACTATATCAGCATACCAAGGTGACTGAAATGACAGCTGGAATAACTGCTCATCTGGAAAATTTTCTGCTATTTCTCTTTCCTCTTCTTATACAATAGGTTTTTCCACTCTTGATAAGTGATCTGCTATCACATTGTCACAACCTTTCTTGTCTTTAATTTCTAGATCAAATTCCTGCAATAACAGTACCCACTTGATCGGTCTTGGCTTTGCTTCTTTCTTTGCCATCAGATATTTAATTGCTGCATGATCAGTGTTAATAATGACATGGGACCCCAATATGTATGGCCTGAATTTTTCACATGCAAATACTATTGCCAGCATCTCCTTTTCAGTGGTAGAATAATTTTCTTGTGCTTCATTGAAGGTTTTGCTGGCATAGTATATATTACAAGCTTACCTTTTAGGTTCTTTGTTCAAAACAGCTCCATTACCATAATCACTTGGCATCACCGATTTCAAATTCTGTTCCACTACGGTTTTGCCATGATGGGAGCTTCAACTGATGCGGATTTGATCTGCTCAAAGTGCAGCGGGATTCATGAAATTGAACTTGTTATCCTTTTCGACAATGCATAGTGGTCTAGCAATTTTGCGAGTCTAACAAATCTACGTAGTCAGTATGTCGAAACTTCTTATTCCCTTATTTGTAGTTGGTGCCATGATTTTTATAATTGAAACTTTCGCGGTCCCAGCTAATACCACTGAAATCGTATGCCCCGAAGACAATACCTTCTATCACACGTAAAATAGCATTTTCCCAATTGAAGCTAGATTCTTGTCTAGCATCTTTGACATCCCCAGTGTGCATGCAATTCTCAAAATTTGGATCCATACCTTTGTGAAATCATCCATGAAGATCTCCATAACCTCTTCATCCCGGAAGAATAGGCATATGCACCTTTGGAATGTACCGGGGAGCATTACACAAACCGTGCGTTCTCTAAAAGCAAAAGTACCA
The DNA here is from genome assembly GCA_016808115.1 of Tetrastigma voinierianum. Taxonomy (NCBI): domain Eukaryota; kingdom Viridiplantae; phylum Streptophyta; class Magnoliopsida; order Vitales; family Vitaceae; genus Tetrastigma; species Tetrastigma voinierianum. Next base: position 161,955 of record JAEQBH010002800.1, read on the forward strand.
AATGGGCATGTAAAAGCGGTCTTCTCCTGATCCTCAAGTGCAGTGGCAATTTGGTTATATCCAGAATATCCATCAAGAAAACAAAAGTGAGGGTGTCCTACCAACCTATCCAGCATATGATCAATGAAAGGCAGGGGAAAATGATCCTTTCTGATTACAGTATTCAATTTTCTGTAGTCAATACACACCCTCCATCCTGTCACAGTTCTTGTAGGAATCAGTTCATTCTTTTTCATTTAAGTCACAATGAATCCACCTTTCTTAGAACCATGTCTTGAACTCACCAAGAACTACTCGATATAGCATATATAAGAGCACGCATTCGACCATTTCGAACTTCTTTTAAATGACTTCTTTCATCCGCAGGTTCAGCCTCCTTTGATGTTCAATAGAAGTTTTTGCCTCCTCATTCAGCAATATCTTGTGCATGCAAATGGATGGATTGATACCCTTCAGATCTTCAATTGATTAAGCAATAGCTTCTTTGTATTTCCTCTGAACCTACAGCAGCTTTTCTTCTTTAGTTTCAGTCAATGCAGCTGATATGATTACCGGTTTCCTCTTTTCTTGTTCTAAGAAAGCATATTTCAGGTTACTGGGCAATTCCTTTAGTATTAACCCTTCTGCACTAGTTTCTTGCTCAGTAGCTTTCTCTTCCTGGCTGCATACATTTTCTTGATTGTTCTCATTCATGCTGCTTGTTTCCTTGTCATATAAGGCGGGAAGGCGTAATTCCACGTCAGAGACTCAGATCTTTGGAAATTCAGCTTAGTTTCATTGATTGAATGTTGAGGATTACAGTCAGAATCTAACTCAATACTGAGAAGACTACTGTCTTCTAGAACCATACAAGCGTCAGCATCCACCCCAGGGTGTTCTAAACTCCTATTAAGCTTAAATTGCACAGCTTCATTCCCCACCCTTAAGGTTAGTTCACCTTTACTTTGTCGATTAAGGCTGCTCTGGTTATAGAAGGGTCTTCCAGGGGGCGCGGGCATCTTCTTCCATTCTCATAATCACAAAGTCCACGAGGAGAGGGATAAATTTACCCACCTTAACTAGTACATCTTCAAGAACACCCTCTGGTTGCACCATTGATCTAACTGCCATGCGGTGTAATTGTTTTTGAGGTGAGATTCCCCCAGGCTTCGATCATGCACCAGCAGCAAAGGCATCAAATTTATCTTGGCACCAAAATCACCTGGGGCTTTCTTGAACTCGCCTACTTCCCCCTATTGAGAAAGCGGGGAATGGTGGCTGCACGGGTCTTTCATCTTTCTTCAGGAGTCTCTGTGAATCCTTTTGCCAGCTGCCAGTGACAGTCAAGTTCACTATCCCTTCCTCAGCAAATTTTCTCTTCTTGCTCAGAATCTCTTTCAGAAATTTTGCATAATTAGGCATTTGGTTGATTGCCTCTGTAAAGGGGATGTTGATTTCTATCTTCTTGAAGATGTCCAAGAATCTAGAAAATTGTTCTTCCCTCTTTGCTTTCTGAAGCCTCTGGGGGAATAGCACTGTAGGAGTATAGTCTTGTACTTTTCCCATACATACGCTCTTTGCTTCCTTCATCTTTACTTAGTGCGTATCTTCTTTCTTTCCTCTACCCATGGTCCTCTCGGTCTTTTCCTCTTCTTCTTCCTTCTCAGCTTCTTCTTGTTCTCTCATTCTTTTCCTTTTTTTCTTTCTTTGCTACTTTGTGCCCATTCTTTCAGCTTCTCGATTGAGCGCCATCACGGAGTCTTTTGGGTTCTTACGGGTGTCAGCGGGAATGCACCTTGCTCCCGATTACGCATACGAGGGCCGGTGCCCTGCCTCAATCTCCAAATTCTTCAATGAGGCACTGGTATTCTTCTGAAACATCTGTGTATTGGACTTGAAAGTTTCCAAGTCAGATAACTTTAATTCATGGAGGTGTAGCAGCCTCTTATTGTCCCCCATGAACTACAGCATTTGTTCTTCAAAGGGTTGGGTCCTCCTCTGACCCTAATACTCATTCCTACCTTCCCCTTACTGCTGTTGCTGCTAGAACCTAGGTGGGTGATATCCTGTGAGGTTCTATCATGCATAGGCCACTGTCTTGCACCTCATATGAAATTCTCATGGTTTCCTCGATGTTGAAATTTATAATGTGTGGGTAAGTTTGGATTCGGCTTGAAATGGTAACTTCTTGGCTCATTCATGTATTTAGCCTCCTCCACTCCATAATCATCCTCCTCAGTAGGCACCTCAGCACTTCTTCTTCTTTCTTCTCTTTCCACTGCTCCTATCTCCTAAGCAGAGTGTAGTTTTCTTTCTTGTCTGTCCATCCTATGCATGATGGCATCTAACTTCGCTTCCATTGCAGTCATTTTACTCACCTCCATGACCCATTTTCCTCTGTTTCTGCCCCTTGATGACTCAGATGGAGACTTCATATTGCACTTGGCCAGGTCTTCTATCAGATCCCTAACCTCTTTAGCACTTTTTCTTTTGAATGCTCCACAGCACGAAGCGTCAATGATGCCCTTAGATGTATCATTTAAGGCATGATAAACTATATCCATCTGAGTTTTTAAATCAATTCCATGCATAGGGCACCTCTTCAGCAGCCTCTTGAATCTCTCCCAGGCTATATATAGGCTCTCCTCTTCCCCCTGTTGGAACAATATTATCTCTCTTCTTCTCTCAGAGGTGAGAGATGGGGGAAAGAACCTGCCTAAGTATGCTTCCACCAGCTCTTCCCAAGTATCAACTGAACCATATGGTAATGACTCATACCATGTGGTTGCTATATCTCTTAAGGAAAATGGGAAGAGATGCAGTTTTATCACCTCTGGCCTCACACCATTCAGCTTCACTGTATTTTCCATCCTAAGAAATCTACCCAGGTGCTCGTTGGGGTCTTCAATGGGGTGGCAGGTGAAGCGTCTTCTTGCACCATTGTTGGCGGCTTTGGTTTAAATTGTTTGCATCCACTATAGAATTTGTCTGATTGCAGAGTCTTTCTTCTGAATGATAGGCCTCCAGAAATCCTCCATTGTGTGCGTGCTGGGAGCGCCGCTCTTCATCCCACTGCTCCTTTGTCGGTCATGTCTCATACGCGCATGGCTATTTTCTGCTCTTTTAGTCTTTCTTAAGCTTAAGGTGTTCTTTTAATTAAGTGTGCACGCTGTACAGTGCGTATCTGTTTCTGTGTATTAAAGGATTTCCTAAAATTGAAACACACTTAGATTAATAGGATTAGTGCAACTAAAAATTATTTTAAACATGGCTTGTTAAAAGATCGGTATTTTGTCGATACTGCTTATAAACATTTTTAGTCTTTTTCTTTTATAAAATTTTTAGAAAAATGTCCAAATTAGCATTTCCCTCTTTTGTTAGAATATTTATCTATTCAATCCTTTCAGTCCCCGGCAACGGCGCCATAAAACTTGTTTGGACCAAATGACATATACAAATTTATGACACTATTGCAAGGACTATTATCTAATCCCATTAGCAGCGCCATAAAACTTGTGTGCCTTTTTCCATATAGACTAAAAACCCCTCAAGTTTACATAAATACAAGAGCCTTACATTTCTCTTGCAGCCATGTCACTTGGATAAATTTGCTTTATTAAATAATTCTTTCTTAATGTTCATGAGTTTTAAAAGTATGGGTCTAGTCTATAACACTGCAAGTGCACTGGTCATATAAGTAGTAAAATCTGAATGTAAGTCCAGGTATCATTCCCACAGAGACTGACAAGAATTAGAGATCAACTACCCCAACTACTGAAATTCTATGCTATTTGGACTAAAAAGGGATATTGAAAGTTTTATCTAGATAAGAAAGCTCCTAGACTGTAAATAAAAATATAAACGGAAATAATATGAAAACAACCAAAACATAAAACACAAAATACTAGACTGAATCAGCTCCCTGTGAGAAACAAAAACCAGCAAAGAAATACAATGAAATAATCAATTCCTACATTAAAATACAATGCTCTGTTTTACCGTGGATCTGGATTTGTCCAAGATTGCCTGAATTTTGCAGTTGGATTTCTCCATTTTCACTGGTTAGATGCTCCTTGCTTCTTTCGAAGTCAAGATCCTTGACTACTTGTACATCACGACCTTCTTGCAAGATTTGGGTGTTTTTCTCAATACTTCACACGATTCTTGATAGCTACTTGAGAACTTTTTACCTCCCTTCTCAGGGTTGTTGCAAAATTTCTACCACTCAATTGATGGCTCATCCTTCAAATCTATTGGTTCTTCCCTTCCCTTGATTAGATCTCAACTAACACCGGGTTGAGAACTCCCCTTTAGATTAAGGTGAAATCTCTGATTATTTGATTTGATAAATACTCTCCTCCAACTTCAATTATGAGCGAACGGGGGATTTATCTTATGAAACTTTTAGAGCTCAGCAGTTCATCAATGGTAGTCTAGCATACCCACAAGTAAATGTCTTAAGCTCTCGTGAATCCCAACTCAGATCACTCGTGAGGGCATCCCGGGAAATCGTAGTTAGATACACCCCTTGAACTGATATTCAGTACTACCATTGGGAACTTATCGATTCAAAAACTACATCAATCAAATAAATCCCAATCCAAATAATCTTCCAGATGATGCAAAAATATCAGAATCGACTTCAAGACACCAATGCTAGTGAAGTTTGCCCACTATTGCAATTACAATCTACAATGGAGCATCGATCAAGTACTTCCACTGTAATCGTAATGAAACTGAGAAGAAACGAATTCCATAAATTTGTCTAGATTTCATAAATTTTCAGGCAGTAATTTTAAGAAGAAAATATGAGAAATAAAATCAGACCAATCGCTTATGCAATGGGTCACAGATTCGATCCGTAAAAAAAATAAAATAAAATAAAGAAAAGAAAAGAAAAAAGAAAATCTACTCTTAAACTGTATTAATGAACCCCTTCTTTCTCTCCCAGCCTGGTATCGACACTAAAAAAGTAGAGGTTCTTACTATTCTAAAAAAGTTTATTTATAATCACAAAAGAAGCACGGGCTAAATCCTTTAAAAGCTCCAGGTGGATTTCAAAAGAAAATAGCCCAATTTATCGTCTCGCCCGCGACCAGATAATGATCGCAACTCGATATCCCTTCTCCTCGCTGCGACTAGCCTACTATGACTGTGTTCCTCGCGAAGATTCCTCGATTAGCGGTCGCGACTCCCATCTCCTCGCTGCGACCCTCGCTTGTCTTCCCCCCCTTCTCACGCATTTCGGGTCACGACCCCGCCTTTAGGCTTTTGCAACCTCATTTTAGTCGTCACCACTTTAGTTCTGAGTCAGGACCTCCTTTCTTTGCTGCACTACACGTCGCGACCTAGTTTTGAGGTTGCGACTTATTTCTTTTTCCTCACGCCCTCAACTCAGTCGCGGATTCTCTTTCGTGCGAATTCTTTCTCGTCTCTCGCTTACATGCCGACCCTAGGTGCGACCTCACTCTGCGCTTGCAACCTGTTTTCTTCATTCTAACTTATATTCCAGGTCGCGACCTCCAGATGAGGTTGCGACCTCACAATTGCTCCTTTCAGGTTGTAGCTTGTCCCAGTTGTTTTAAACATGGTTACGACCTTGATTTCTGGTTTCAGTGTGTCTTCAGGTCGCGACCTCAGTGATTGGTCGCGACCTCCTTTGGGGTCTTCGAATAATAAAGTGGTTGCAACTTCAAATTTCATGACAAGGACTTCACTTGGCTTGGTTTCACTTTCTTATGTGTCGCGACTCGATATTAGGGTCAGCGGGCATCCCTAGGTAAGGCTCAGCTTCTTCTTTAGGTCGCGACCAAATGGAGCGGTCACGTGACCTCCTTTGTTCCTCCCATCCACCCAGCTGCAACCTCAAGTCCCCTTTCAGGACTTAATTTAGTTCCGTTCACCAAAGCACGTTACTTAATTTCGAATACAGGTTTTCATTGAAGCACTGGTTGCAACCTCTTTTCTTAGCAGTGACCTCCTTTATGGTTTCATTAACGGATTCAAGTCGCGACCTCATATTGACGTTGCGACCTCAATTTTTGCCTTGAAGAATTTCTTTAGTCTCAACCACATTTTCTTGGTTGCAACTTCGTTCACTGGTCTTGGTGATGTTGAGACCTGGATATTACTCAACAAACAGCTCTAGGTCGCAACTCAGATTCTCAGTTGCGACCTCATTTCTGCTTGTGGGCTGATTTCTCCTGATTTTTGCTTGGATTTCTGCATTATGCTGTATTTTTCTACAAAATCTAATTTGAGTAAATTATCCAAGTTTCTGCATGTAAATCAACATTTATCTTACAATGTACTCAGAAAAATGGATTAAAAATTAAATGAGTTTTTGGACTCATCATCTACCCAACTTGCTCCGCCTAAAAACATATTTTATCATTTTGATCATTTTACACCACCGTGAGTCTCCATTCTGGACGTCATCCATTTCCAAGCTCACGACCCATTCACCAACACTGGTGAATAAACAACACCATGCACCCACACTCGACTCAACGCGATGTGATCATGCATATGAAATGCATGATGCCAATGCATTTTATTTCATGTCACATGTATATATGAGTGCTACATTGAACATCAACACATCATGGATAATTATAATTTTTAAATATAATTTACATCCATTAGAAATCCATGTTAATACATCAACTAGAATCTATTAACATGATATTTTTCCCACATAGCATGTTATCCATATTATCAATAACACACAACATGGCCTCAATGTGAAACCCCTATCCCGAGGGTCCCGTTGACAACCGGTCAACCTACTTGAAACCTCGCGGATATCGTGTCCCTGACATCACACTCCATTTGTCCTTACAGAAGAGACCCATTCTTGCATATTTAATTCACAAATATACAAAAATATAACAAAACCGCATCCGGCTTCCTTCTCAATATCGGCCTCTAGTGAGCGTTGTCTCTCTCTGCACATCCCCTGTACCTAAAAGGGGGTCCCACGACGGGGTGAGCAAAGCCCAATAGTGATAATCTCCTATAAGGGTTACTCCCCACCTAAGTGCACTTGCAATGACTTACATAAACATCAATCACATATCATACAATTTATGCAACATTATATGAAATGTTCCGTGTCATGCATGAGATGTGACCCCTCATGCTCACAATCCGAGTCCCAACCGACTTCCACACCGCAATCGCTGGGCGTGAAAACTAGCCATTGGTTTAACCCAATGACTTAAACCATTGGACAACCCTCCAATTTTAATTTTTCAAATCATGATTTTCTTTTTCTTTTGTGGGCCACTTCTGATTTTCTCGAAGCTTTCACCAGAGGACGCTGCACATTACTTCAAGATTTCGAACTTACATTGCCTGGATTCATGTCTAACCATGAATAACATTCGGGTCTTCACTTTGGGATCTATCCAACTTGCTCCGCCAAAATATGTAATTTATCATTTTGATCAATTTACACCTCCATGAGTCTCAACCTTGGACTTTGTCCCATTTTCCGAGCTCACGACCCTTTCACCAACACCGGTGAATACTCAATACCATGCACCCACACTCGACTCGACGCGATGTGACTGTGCATATGAAATGCATGATGTCAATGCATTTTCCTTCATGTTACATGTATATTTGAGTGCTACATGAAACATTAATACACCATGGATAATTATAATTTTTACATATAATTTACATCCATGCAATCCATGTTAATACATCAAATAGCATATACTAACATGATACTTTTCACACAGCATGTTATTCACATAAGCCATAACACACAACAAGGTCACAATCTTGGACCCATCCAACAGGGTACCTCACGATCCCTTCACAACAAAAACCAGTTTGGTTCCATGCATCCATACATCATTCCATGACTAAACAAATAATGTCGTACAGCCTTCCTTAGGCTAACTCATGGAAATTCCTACCCAATACAATAGCCTACAACATGCCATGCAATGGTGATGTCAAAACCCGGCTATTTACATCGACACAACCAAGAAACCTGCACACTTGGTGCAAAACATATGTTTTCAGCAAGGTTATGATCACCTACTTCCCTTCACAGGCACATGGATGGAATCTTGACTCAATGGGCATTGCATAGAGTCTAAGAACACCCAAAACGGAGTTCGGACGGAGAAGTTATGACCGTCTGAAGTTGGAGGTCACACATGACTAGACAATCCTAGCCGGCCAGATTTCCCACTGTCCTCCATAGGAACATGGTTGAAATCTTGACTCAATGGGCTTTCCAAAGAATCCAAGAACACCCAAAACGGAGTTCGGACGAAGAAGTTATGACCCTCCGAAGTTGGAGGTCTCACATGAGTAGCCAGCCCTACCCTACCAGCCCTAACCAACCAGCCCTACCCGGACAACCCCAGAACCCACTGCCCTACATAGGCACATGGCTAGAATATTTACTCAATGGGCTTTCCATAGAGTCCAAGAACACCCGAAACGGAGTCTGATCGGGCAGTTGGCGAACGCTCGGCTGGAGGTCCTACATGAAATAGCCATCACTGCATCAAATTCTAACCCGACAAGCCCTAACCGACCAGTCCTAGCCGGCCAACCCCAGAACCCACTGCCCTCCACAGGCATATGGCTGGAATCTTGACTCAATGGGATTTCCATAGAGTCCAAGAACACCCAAAACGGAGTTTGGATGAAGAAGTTATGACCATCCGAAGTTGGAGGTCTCACATGAGTCGAGCCCTACCCGGCCAGCCCTAACCGACCAGACCTAGCCGGCCAGTCCCAGCACCCACTGACCTCCAATGGAAAATGGATGGAATCTTTACTCAATGGTCTTTCCATAGAGTCCAAGAACACCCGAAACGGAGTTCGGACGAAAAAGTTATGACCGTCCGAAGTTGGAGGTCTCACATGAATAGCCAGCCATACCCGGCCAGCCCTACCTAACCAGCCCTAGACGGCCAGCCCTAGCACCTACTACCCTCCACAGGAATATGAATGGAATTTTGACTAAATGGGCTTTCCATAGAGTCCAAGAACACTCGAAACGGAGTTCGGACGAAGAAGTTATGACCCTCCGAAGTTGGAGGTCTCACATGAGTCTAGCTGGCTGACCCTAACCGCTAGGCCGATCGTCCTAACTCGGGCTAGCCGACGGCCTAGCCGATACCGGCTGGCTCCTAGCGGAGAGCCGGCAGCCGGCTGGTCTCTAATCGGGCTAGCCTGGCTACCCCTCACTACCAGCTGAAAACCCTAATCGCCCAAATTGACTCTTAGCCACCCTAATGACTTAGCCAGTAGCCTTTTCTATTTAGACTATTCAGGTAAACTTAATTACAACTCACAGAGATCCAAACGGAGAAATTCAAAGCATAACATCAAGTTCATTGATGCGGCTGCCACTTCATCAAGGACTCACTACTAAATTCCCTTTATTTCCACCCAAAACCGGGCCGAAGGTCCGATTAATGTGTGTACTATCACAATATGGCAAATTTCTCAGTGGTAAGACAATCCAATACTTATTCATTTTAGCCATAACACATAAAATGGTACACAAGTGACAATTACGCACCGAATCTCAATTCCCCTGGGATCGTAAAAAACAAATACCAGAATTTTCAAGATCGGTCCCAAAGTCTTGGGATTCGTCACACTCCGCCACTACTCGCCTCACATAACTTGTGACATCCCAAAACCCGGGGGTCATTTTATTTTATTTTTTATTTTTGAATGAACAGTGTCCATGAACAGTGTTAGTGAACAGTGAACTGAGACAGTGACCTAAACCCAAAACTGGGTCAAGTGCACATTGTGCGTGCACTACGCCACACGCCGCCGCATGTGATGTGCGCTATCGCGCTTAGGTCGTGGCGCACAAATGCCCATGTCGCGGCCTGTGTCGCGGCGTCACGCTGAGGTCGCATGTCGCGTACCCGGTCACGTGCATCGCGGCCTAATTCGTGACTCCGCCCGCCTGGGGCCTGTGTCAAGCCACACCGTGATCCTCGCCTGGGCCCCAAATCCTTAGTCGCAACACCAAAACTAGGTCGCAACCCCTTGGGACCCAAACCATGTCGCGACATCATTTCCATGTAGTGACCTCCTTTCTGGCCACAGTGGGGTTTCCGGTCGCGACGCTAAAACCATGTCGCAACCTCCCTAACTGCCACCTATGTCGTGACATCAATTTCGATGTCGCGACCAAGGACCAGCCTAGTCCCAGCCCCAACCATGTCACGACACAACCTTGATGTCACAACCTGGAGGCCCTTGAAACTTGTCGCGCGCGCTCCTACGCGCAGCCTCCCAGCCATGCGCAAACGCCCAGCCTCTGCCTATCGCAACCCCATTTCTGGGTAGTGACCCAGTGCAAAAAATGGGCAGTAGCCCATCCTCTTGGTTCCTGCACTCATCAAAATTCACCCATGTGCAGAAATTTGATACTGCAACCTACCAAACTCATTTTTCAGGTATTATAAAAATCCGAGAAAATATATTTATAACAATGGAAATCCCGGAACTCGGTTTCCTTTACAAAATACATAATTACATGCATTTAAACTGGATTTTCAATCCAAAACGTTCCAAAAACAACTGAATAGGGCACAAACCGACCTAATTCATCACTGAGCTCCAAAATTAGTTTCTTCCCCCTGCGCACCTGAAAAATAATTCCCCACACGGGGGTGAGCAATGCCCATTAGAAGGTTTTCCTACAGGGGTTACTCCCCACCTAAAATGCAACAACAATGGCATATATAAACAATCAATCACATTTCATATAATATGTGCAACCTTATATGAAATGTTCCTTGTCATGCATGAGATGTGACTCATTCCCATAACTCGAGTCTTAATCGACTCCCTCACACTTGCAATTTGTCAAGTGCGAACACCCAGCCCTTGGTATTTTCCCCAAGAACTTAAATCATTGGATATACCTCAATTAACCTTTACTGACTTCCGTGTGTTTTATATTTGTGGGCCACGGATTTCCGGGTTTGCACCGCAAGACGCCGCATGCCTTTCCAACATTTTCGCGAACTTACATCACCGAGATTCATGTCTAACCATGAATAAAAACCTGGGTCTTTCACCATGGGGGAGATCTACCCCAGTTTGCTTCACCCAACACACGTAACCTGCCATTTACATGGCCTTACACTCTCGTGAGTTCCCTTTTGGACTTTGTCCCATTTCCCGGGCTCACGACCCATTCACAAAACCGGAGAATAACCATACCATGCACCCACACTGCATCTACGCAATGTGCCCTCGTGATACGAAATCGCACGATGCCACGTATTTCACGTTACATGTATAAATGAGTACTACATGTAACATCTACATACCATGGATCATTATAATTTCTACATATAATATACCACCATGCAAACCATGTTAATACATCACCTAGCATGCATCAACATATCATTTTCACACACTGCATGTTATTCACAAAAGCCATAACATACAACAAGGTCTTAATCTAGGACCCATCCAACCGGGTACCTCATGGTCCCTTAACGAACTTGAACCAGTTTGGTTCCAAACATCCACACAACATCAAACAAACCACAAAACCTTGAAATTTTTAGTTTCAGGATCAAATCCTGGCCCACAACAGTCTAAGACCGAGAATTAACCGGTCACCAAATCTTTACCATTTAGTCCCAAATCTTGGATCTAAATCATATGGCCTCTCATGGCCTCCCATAGATAACCCTTACCATTATAAAGCCTTTAGGCTAAAAGTAAACCAAGTAGGAAAATATCCTACCTTTAGAGCTTCTGTCTAAACTCCAACTTTAGGCATGACGTAGATCACGTTGCGTGCACCAACTTTAGTCTTTAGACTGTCGAACTTTGACCATCAGAAAGCCGAGAAATCTTCCCTTTCCCTTTCCTCCTTTCTCATTTTCCTTTCTTTTCTCTCTACGAACTCTTTTCTTTATTTTGTTCTCTTTCTTTTCTTTCTTTTTTGCTTTTCTTTTCTTTCCTATTTCTCACTTCATTTTCTCCTCCTTTTCTCATTCTTTTCTTCTCATTTTCTCCTCTCTTTGGATCAACATTGACCGTATGGGTCAAATGAGGAAATTTCCTCCTCATTTCCTCATGCCATATATGTGGTCCTTAATTTTCTTTCTTTTTCTTTTATTCCTTATTCCCCTTTATTGCGTCACACACCCATGTGGCTCATTGTGAGCTATCCCTTTAAGGGAACCACATGGCTTTGCCAAAGTGTCCTTCTCTTAGGGTGCCATGTGTCATCCGACACCCCACGCCTCGTAAAACATGAAATCCCAACTACCTCGAAATCCAACGAAATTCGATGTGGTAGCTAGATTTCACAAGACTGGAGAAGTCCGTTTCATCATCCGAGATCTAGAAACATTTCGATTTTCTGACCAAAATTACTACTTTGCCCTTCATCCAAGAATTTGGATTTTCCGGGGTCTCACACTCTTCCCTCCTTAAAAGAATTTCGTCCTAAAATTCCATACACATACACATGCAATCGCTAGCACATGTGACCCAACCATGAGCAGAACCCCTAAGATCTCTGACTCACAGTCTCTACATGTCCAGTCAACTCTCACCCTAGATCCTAGGGAAGAATTTCCAACTACTGGCTCTTCTAGAGGCCTCAACCTCTAAGCCCAAATCTATCACACAAGATGCAATGATAATGAATATAATGCATCTAACAATACATGCAGAGGTAGAAACATACCAGATATCCGCTGATTCGCACGCCACCACCATAGAGTAGACACGCCCGCTGTCCTCGAAGTCCTGGCCTCGTGGAGCCCTATACACCTCACCCATACTCTGGGCTCTCCGACCTATCCTCAGACTGGGCCAAGACGCTTGCATAGCACTCTGGGACCGAGACTGGTTCCTCTGACCCACACCTGAGCGAGAAGGAACAAACTGAGTCCGCGCCTGTCCCACTGATGACTGGGACTGTGTCGGCCCAAAACCCTAGGATCCCTACCTCCGCGAGCAATCCCTCTCAATGTGTCCAAAGTACGGCAATAAGCATGTCATCTGGCCTAGTCAGTTCCCATAACTCGGGGAACTCGTGGGACGTGGTCCTGCCCTTGGTCCTCTACCTCTTCCCAAACTCCGAAGAAGGCCGATTCTCCTTTCTCTACCACAGATCATCTACCTCCCTATCTATGGCCTGCCGCCCAACCACATAGAGTCTGTGTCCCAGAGGCGGAGTCTCACTTTCCTCCCGAATGGACAACCTCCAGCCCATTCAACCTCCTGACCTTGGCCAAGTCTGCGGCCACATAATCATCACTAAAACATGCCAACTCTGTGAATCTAGCCATATATTGCACTAACGCCATAGTTCTCTCATTCTAGAACTCCTAGGCCTTGCATGTCTAGCGCAATGAAAGTACTTGCTCTTAGTGAGCCCCTGGTTCCCCACCAAGTCATCGCTTTCCATGTCCCTAGAGGTCTTGCATCACCCCACTATACTCTAGGATCACCTTCTAGCGTGGGGACGCAAATAGCCTGATCCTCACAGCGTCGGAGGTAATCTTCATCACCTCAAGAATCCTCTCTATCTGCCGGAACCAATGATCAGCTTCCACTGGATCCCCTTCCCCTATAAATGTCGGAGGATGATGTGCCCGAATCCCAGAGCGCTCAGCCTCTCTCTACCCCGCTGTACTATTTCAAAAGAAGGCACAACAGAACCCCACCACTTCAACAAAGGCTTCCATCGGGTCAAAAATTGGTGGTGCCAAGGATACCCCTGGACAACCTCCGCCCTCCCCTCGACTCTCCATCCGTACATGTCAAATGGAAAACACGATTCATTTATCTCATTCCAAATGAACTAGGTAATGCACATGTCAATTACAATGAGATCAACAATCAGCGAATCTCAGAACCCATTCTTCATCACCTTTTTCTCAGTGTTAATTGCCAACCACTCCTTTCCCATTTATTTCACAAATTTATGCACTCTTCTGTCGTTTATCTTCCCCAACTCGTTATGCTCAATCTGTAATTTCAAGCTTTTCCTATATATACATTATAGTAATCATGAATATAATTTCCCCTCGCCAATTAAGTATTATCATCATCTCCCATACATCATAATCGCGGTATATGTCTTTCCGCAATTCGTTATATTACAATCACTGCAATCACAAACTCATGAAATGACAATAAATCCAAACATAACATGAAACACACAATGCATGCAGTGGTCTAAACCCGCCTCAGGGTATTTGTATTCAAACCTGGCACCAATTTAAAATTTATGGACACCAAACTTTGAAGCCCTCAGTATCGTGACACCATACCTTGATACCATGTCAGGACGCCCCAAAACCGGTGGTTATTTTTAATTAACAAAGGTCCATGAACGCTTTAGTGAACAAAGGTTCATGAATAGTGAACTCCGAGACAAGGACTCAAAACCTAAAAACCCGGGTCGGGCGTACGTTGAGCTGCAATCGCGCGATAACGCCGCGCGGTACGCTCGTGTCGTGGAATAATCGCCCTGGCCGCTGAGGTTCAGCATACTGGCGCGCTACCGGAGACTTGCTAGCTTGTCCGTGTCGTGACACCGCTTCCCGCCCGTAACTGGTCCCGGCGGCGAAGACCAAAACTAGTCGAACCTCGACGGCAAACCATGCGTCGCTGAAGACCATTTCCATGTCGCGACCTCCTTTCGCCTGCCGCAGGCTTCACCGACCAAACCATGTCACGACTTCCTTAACTCGCCACCCATGCACGACATGATCCAGCGCCCGGTCCTGCCTCAGCCATGTCAGCGCGACACAGTTTTTGATGTCGCTGACCCGGGAGGCCCTTGAAATCCTGTCGTGCACCGGGAGCCAGGTCGCTGCATATCGTGACGCAGCGCCTTCCTAACCGCAGCGCAGACACCTCGCAAAGACGCCTGGGTCATTATCAATCGAGATTGGTCACGACACAAAGGCGTAAACGGGCGTGATCATCCGTTCATCATCAAATTCACTGTGAATTGATGGTACTGGTCCACAAACCATTTTTCGTAAGGAATCCAGAAAGGTATTATAATAATAAATCTGAATCAATTATTAAGAAATATAGATTTATGGTGATTAACTGATTTAACCAAAATACCAAAATAATCAACCAATAATTACTGAATCAACAATGAAGTCAACCACTTTTCCCGTGTTCTTCGGAAAATAATTTCGCATAGGTATGGCGCCAGAGAGGCTTTCAGCAAGGCCTCATCAGAATGTAAGAAGAATGGTAAGGAGAGAAGAACTGTCAGATTTTATAGATGTAACCCAGAATGTCTGATTATGTTAGATGGACCAGCCCATAACCCCAGCCTGGACCAGCCCTCACATCAGAATTGGTCAAGTGTAATACCTGCTGTATTTTCCCAAGAACTGGGTAATCAATGAAGATACTGAATAAACTTTACTAACTCTATTAGATTAATAATGATTTTCAGTTTGTAATGGTGATGCCACTCCTTTCCAAGATGTAACTGGCACGCCGGATCACGCTTAATCAGAAGAAAACTGGTCTTTGCACTGGGATCACTCAATTTAGTTTGACTGAACATACATGAATCCAGCCAGCAATATACTTCTGAAGATTCTTGAATTCTCACCAGTTTCACACTCATTCAACAGACCGGTAATGAACATAATATAAATTACACCTAACAAGAGGTCCCCGTGGAGAAATGGATGATGCAATTGTTGAATAACAAAGAGAGGTAAATATGATAATGCAACAAAGGACTATTGTCTTGAACTCTGAATGTTTCAAAACTAAGATAAGAGGTGTGTCCAACAATGATGGGCAGAAAGGAACATGATGAAAGGTAAATATCAAAAAACGAATGAAACAAAATATATACATCAAAACTGAAATGAAAGACACAACATCATCCTTTCCATGTCGCACAGCATAAGGGAGAAAGTGAACTAGAGTCCCGATATCATCACTAGATCTGAGAGTCTTCTGTCTGGAATTCTGATCACCTTATTATATTTTCAACAGTTGAATAACAAGAAGGGAAATCAGTGTTCTAATGGAAATGAAACGATTTGAACCAACCTGCAATCAACAAGAAATAATCATTAATTCAAAGAAAATAAGAGTCACAGAAGGGGGAGAAATGATTTATGCGCAACATGCTACTGAGTAAGATTGTTAGCGCTGACGCATCCGCAGTATATGGGTGGTATTGACTTCCAAACATTTAACATAGAACTGATATCTTTCAAGATAAATCATCCAATATATTTAATGGTAAATTTAACTTTTGGGACGATTGCTTTTTAATAATAAAGTCAGCTCTAGAATCAGAATTCTGCCTCAGTAGATGGGGATAATGCAAGCTCTCTCCATCAACACATCTCACCAACTAGCAAATTTTATCCCTGACTGATCTTTACAGCATGACTGCATCCTCTGCATTGGAATAAGAAAAAACTCTGTCATCAACGATAACAATTAATAATTTAAAAATGTTATAGTTCTAGTGACTATCGCAACGCCGAAACGATGAAGTTCCAAGAGATGAATGAGTGATACTCCCAGCAATGCCACTTGACTCATCCTGTGGTCACCCGAGGGCTCTGAACGTAAGGCATACAAAGCCTTGTGGTTACACTACATTCAAGATCTATTATATGAACTGAGTACAACAATCAGTTTCAAACCCAAATCAAAAAAAACGTGAAATCAATGCCTGTGAATTGTCCGCAACTATAGCTGACAATCATACTGATTTAACAAAGACCAAACAAAAGTAAGAATAGAGCAGAACTAGAGAAATAAGAGAGAAAAACTGATTTGAGCTTTATAAATCTTCACCTAATAAGAATAAATTGAAGATCTGATAAATAACAAAACTTCTTTAAGAGAAGAAAATCACTTAAACATTCAGATCATTAAAGAACTAAGAAAAACTGGGAAATATAAATAGAGAGAGAAAACCCATAGAGAGAAATCCATTTTTATGTTTCAACTTTGTCCAACTTTAGAAACTAACTTAATATATGTGATCAAACTTTTCTGAACTAAGTCAAAATCTCAATGAAACTGCTTCATAAACTAAAAAAAACAAGAAACTTATAAACTGAAAGTGAAACAGAGGAACTCTGAGCTCTAATCTTCCTACTGGCTCTTTACCACAAAAACATATAAATATAACTAGTGAAAATAATGAAACAGTCAAAACCAATTTTCTATTTTTTCAGTTTGATGATTTCATTCATAAATGGTTCTTCGTCACACATCAGCTCATAGTCTAGCACTCAACATGACTCTCCCAATTTTAAGATCAACATGATACTTCCACGCATGATACTTCCACACAGAAAGAATTCTTCATGAACTCGTTTTCTCTAACTTTATCTGTAATACACTCTCTTCTAGCGTTAACTGACTAAATGGAGTGGCTCAAAGTTAAGTTTTGAATTAACAAGTCAAGAGAATTTAACCATTTGATGCTGTCTGAGCAATATAAAAAACAACTGTAATGCCATGAAGACTCTCGCTGAATCTTTCTCAAGGAGACACTAGCTCTGCTAACACTGTTTTCACTCATGAATCCATAAACCTAAAGTTTGAGAAACTTAGTGAGCTTATAAGAATATAATATAATCACAAAACAACATAATGAACCTCAAATATTAGATGAGCTTTTCAACTGCCCAACACCCCAACTAGGTTTTGGCCAGTCCCCACAAAGAAAGAAAGACAGCTGGTTTTTGTCCCCCACACGGAAGGAGGGGAGTCCATTCACCTTTAATAACCCAACTGAGGAATCAAGCCTGTGGTGTAAGGTGATATAAATCTATTAATCTCACCATTGTTAGGTTGAAGACAGAGAAGATTAAGACACTATCCATTTAATATAACTGAACTTACATATAAATTTGATCATGGTCTCACTCTGTACTTCCATCCAAGAATGTGTTGAGCTGAGCTTCATGAACTAGATGGCACTGATCCCAAGATAATCTATTTGTGTCCATAGCTAAGGTCTTACCACTCTCTCACTAATGTAAAGTAAACACAACTCTCAGATCTATAGGTCTTTATAAGTTAACAGGGCAATAAGGGAGGAAGGAGTAGCTGTTTAAAGAAACTCACTAAATATACATATATTTTTCAAATTATAGCTCCATCATCCCAGTTTACTAACGCAAGTGATAATCTTAAACATCTGGGACCTGCTTAGAGAATCTCCATACTCCCTACGCCTTTCAAATTTAGAATTTTTTCTGCCAAAGTCACTGGCAAGTTTTTCTTGGTATAAAGAGTGGTGTCACAGTCCCCAAGCTTTCAAACAACCTTAGCAGCTGAACTACAGTCTAGACTGAATTTAATGAGAAAATGAAAAGAGAGCACCTTGATTTGTATTTCTGTCAGGTGAAGGTACTGAGGCTAATCACTCTGACTTTTATTGTAATACTTCTTACACTGACTTTTCTGTTTTTTTTTTTTATACAACTTTGACTTCAACTTGAACCTATTTAATAGATTATATTTTCATAAAAATTAACTAAATCCCAATCTCTCTGCCAGCACTTCAATATGTCCAAACTCATGGTGTTGGCCTGGGCCAATAGAGAGACAGAGAATAATATTACTTAACCTAGCTTTTTTTAAATAACTTGGCTTTAATGAACATCTTAGCTGAGAATATGTATAAGTAATATGAAGAAGGCTGAAAAGAACTTTTTCCAAGAGATATCAGAACATTTCAACAATGGTTATTGGTGATTTTTACTCAATGATAGAAGTGCAGAACAAAGTCTAACCCATGATCTTCAAAGATGATCATAAACTTCTCTAATCCACAAAATTGGTCATATGTAATTGAAAGATCAATGTAAGGAGACTTTGAGAAACTAAATACTGAAGAGGTTTATTAGAGATGAATTTAGCTAATTTATTAAGTTCCATTATTTTTACATGTCCAGTGATTCCATAGTCCACACATATGGTCCCACAGAAGATCACACAACTCAAGTAAAACCTCAATGAATCTATAAACTCTTAACTTTAAAAATGAGAAATATACCAAATGGATAAGTAGGGAAGAGAATCAACAAAGTCATTATCCATAAAGAATGTAAATTTCATGTCAAAGGCTATTTTCGTCATGGGGATATGATAAACGAATAAAAAGTAAATAAACTCTAACTTTGATGAGACATCCAAAGGTTTAGTAATATAATATAAGAACCATAAATAAAGGTAACAGAGAGCTTTAAGCTGAACTCTTGTATTTAAGCTAATTTTGGTTAGAACTTTAAGATTTTATATTGAATAAAACAACTTTTGAATATACCTTTTGCTTTCTTACATTTTTCAAACACTTAAACAACCTCCTTCCATCTTAAATGAGGAGTTTGACTTTTCAAACCTCCTTCAACTCTTTAAATATATTCTTGACTCTTTCAAACCCTCCTTCAATATATAAACACTCCAAAGAACAATAGAACTGTTAAAGAACCCAAAAACAAATAAACCACATAAAATTTTCAATTGTAAACTCCCTTGATTGGAATGACTGATTAAGAAATTAAACTAACAATGTAAGGTCAGGGTTTGTGGATGGTTTGAAGTTTAAAGATGATGAGATGACGATAATGGATTAGGAATTATGGATGGAAATGAACTCTGAAAAGTGGTTGAAGCTGGTATAATGGAGAGAGTATATGGAGATAGAGTATGAAAAGGTAATAAAGAAAAATGTACTTGTGTGCTGGTGCTCTGCTTTGAACGTGGCAGCCAGCCCCTCTCTCAGCACTCCATGTTCAGACTTGTTTTTTAATCTGGTCTGTTAAACAGTGCCTTCTTATTTGCCTGAACTGAGATGTGTAAGGAACTGCTGGAAAGCTCTTTCTAATGGAGAACAGCCATAAGAGCTGAGGTAACTAGGTTTGAGCCTCATAATCAGAAAAACTGAATGTCTAATGCTGGTCCAGTGATATTTCACCTTAGGTTTCCTTAGTTTTACCTTCCTGGGCCATAATTGAATTACAATTCTCAAAACCTTCATGCTGTATATTCTTCCCTAAATCGAAGAAACCCACGTTTTCATCCATGCTGTAACTCATCTTGGTTTGAATTAAGTATGATCAGAACCTTCCAACTTTATATTTATCAATGATTTTTCCAGTCCTTAAACCCAATGATGAAGATCTCCACCCATTTTTTTTCATCAAGCACTATAATGAGAACAACATCATCTTCTGCCTTGTGTCTTGCAAACAATATGACAACATGTTGAGTTTCAAATTAATTTATCTAAACATTTAATAATAGGTGATGAATGTTTAATTTTGAAACCATAAAAAAAGTAGTAAAGAAATAATCAAAAGAAAAAACAAAGAGACATCATAGAACCCATTACAGCTGAATACCTATAGTTGCCCACTGAGATCATGAATTCATTAGCACTGAAGCCCATCGAATCAATCATTCCACTTAAAAATTTCCTCAGAAACCAACTAACTAAGATGTTTTTTACAGAGGGTGAAATTAAAAACCCTTTAATATACATTACACGTTTTCAATTTTCTTCCAAATACTCCCCTGTGGTGGATAAACACATGATAGGTTAAGGTGAATCATGTTTAAACATGCCTTTGATTAGCTAAGCTGGAATTTTTCAACATATTTTTTCTGGTTCAATGAAGTGAATGGTTGTGGGATTGAACTATTTCCACTGGCATGAGCCCTTTTGATGTTGAACCCATGCTTTGTCTGATAGTAGTACTCTTAGGTATAGAATGATCCTCTGTCGCCCAAGCCAAAACCATGGGTAAGGCCAATAACAATTTGCCCAAATGGTTACTGGTTAACACTGACTTACATACTCTTCAATTTTGCTTAGAACCAACAATGACTCTCATCACTAGTTGAGTACCACGCACTGAACTTTTCGTCACACCCTTCTTCAGATTGTGATAGAAATTTCCAATAACCGCCTGTGAGACTAATGCAGATTTTTCTGGATTTTGCAGCAAGACAGAGAGGTCCAGAGAATTTTCATGTCGACCATGTCCATTTTGTTTCACTTAACTGAACAAAGACTAAATAATCAACTGTAATTTCGCTCATAGCATCGAATCACTTTGTTCTCCATGTAGATAAAACCGCCTTAAACAGAGAGAACCTCTCTTCCCCTTGCGGGATCAGTCCTCACTGATAAAGATAAACAATTCCCTGTCTATGAGTGAGTCAATGTAATCTTTCGTCCAATCAATGGTGAAGTGAGTTCAAGCTGGTTTCAGTGGAAAAATCAATTTCATTAAATCGTTCCTCCAAAATTTAACAGGGGTCAAGAAGAAAACAAAAGAAATAAACACAGCCACGAGAAAAATAACTAAGAAACAATCAACCAAGATAAAATAAAATAAAAACATCAATGATAAATTAATACTTAAAATGTTTAACTTCCACTGAGAAAGAATCACAGAACTTTGAATACGCCAAAACTATTGTTGACTCAAAGATAGAGGCATAAATTTACACTATACTGAAGACTATTATCAATCATCATGCAATGGCGCAAACTGTTAAGTAAACTAAACAAATGAAAGTGGTGAAATACAGCTGGTGGGAGGAATGTGGTAAGCTAACATAAAAAGTCTCACTAAAGTCATAAAAGGGCATACTAAAACCTAAAGAAAAAGATGATTAACACTTAACTTTCCTTGTAAAATGGAATGTACATAACAAGGGAATCAGAGTCTCGACACAATAACTACTAGATTGGAGGTCTCTCTCAATGAATTCTGAATTGACAAGTGGTTCTTCACTATTAGTTAACAAATGAGATGTGAATGCACCACTTAATTATAAAACTGATTAAACGACCAAAATCACAATAAATAATCATTTATTTTCAAAAGAAGAGAGCCAACAGATGGGGATTATTATAAACAATAGTATTTTATGCAAATATTTGTGGTTGAGTGTTTGATTTATCCAAGAGCAATAAGATATTGACTTTCTCCATATACTATAGATTTAATAAAGGAGATCCATATTCTTTCAGACAAACAACAGCACACAAAATTCGCACTTTAGATTTGATTGTTTTTCTTTTCATCGCAATCCATTTCAGAATCAGAATTTTACGCCTCATGGATAATGCCTCTTCTCCATCGAACGTGACCTCATCTTCAAACTTAGCAAATTTTTCATCTCTTGATCGACTTTTGTTAACATGATCATCCTTCACTTAATTACAGAAAAACCGCTTAATTAACGATACATCATCTCAACAACTTCACAACGTTATAAACGATCATCAAAGAATTTTTCTGAACATTAGTTCACATATTATCTATAGTAGTCTAAGGTCGCTTTTACTCTTGGTAACTCATCTCTGCCACCTGAGGGCCTAAACTGGGAAGAAGATGTGTCTTAAAGGTGTTTACTAATATTCTTAATCAAATATATGAACCATAATTTAATTATATAACTGAAGTTTCAAACTAATAAAATAACTAAAACGTGAAATCTGAATGTTAATAATTAATCTCTAAACTGAGGTATTGATTTCAAATTAATACTTGATTTAACTCACTAATCAAACAAAAAGGAAAATGTAAAGAAAGAAAATCAAGAGAAATAAAGAGAAACCAGATTAATAACTTTCACTCTAATATAAATAAATTAATATTCTATATTAACACTGTAAATCCTTCAATAGAAACAAAATCTGTCAAAACGGTCTTAAGACTATTAAAAATAAAAATCGTATGTAAAACTAAGAAATATAACAGAGAGAAACCACAGAGAGAGAGAAAATCCAAAGATTTTTACTGTCTGTCCAATCTTGAGTGAATCTAATCTCATTATTGATCAACTTCTTCAATCAAACAAAATCGTCAAAATCGCCAAATCGAAACAACAAATCACGTGAATCGGCAATGGCGCCGAGAAACCCGGCAGAGGGCGTCAACCCTCCGCCGCCTCAATTAAAAACGGTGCAGGCAATATGTCCTAGGTGAAATGGGCTTGAAATGAGTCAAAAACTCACAATTTTCGGGCCTTTCAAGTTTCGCATTTACGCACAGCGCTTCCGTCAGCGCGACCATTTCCGTCTCGACATCAACACGATGACTTCGTCACAGATCGCCACGGTACATACCTCCCGGTCGCGACATACTCTCCTGCCGCCGTTAAATTTTCCGGAGCGCGAATTGGTTTTTCAATCCCAGAACTTCGTCAAAGAACTTTCATTTAACTCGGATCACAGAGTACCAAACACTTAACAGAATTTTAAGCCATGAGGGAATTTGAACCATTTGATGTCTGAAGAGTGCAGAGATTCCCTACTGACGTTATATTTTTTGTATTATATTATTTTTTTGCCAAATCACGGAGTTTACATCAATAATCCAAACTAAAGTTTGAGAAATTTCCTATGAGTTTTTGCATAATATGATATAAACAAATAAAACATGAAATGATCCCCAAAACAGAAGAGTTTAATTCATCACTAATATTTTCTTCATGCAGCTATACATAAATGAGTAAATGGTAAGGCAACGATCATATAATATACCCGGCGGACATCAGTTATAATTTCACATATAAAGAGGTAATAACATAAACCACATGTTTAATACATCACCAGCATGCATCAACATATCATTTTTCACACACCGCATGTTATTCACAAAAAGCCAACATAAGCCACGCACTTTTAATTTTAGACTAATCAACCAAATTTCATGGTCCTTAATTCAACGACCTGAACCAATGTTCCAAACATCTGGCACAACATCAAACAAAAACCACAAACTTTTAAATCTTGAAGTTTAGATCAAACTGGCCCACAATGGGCCTAAGACCCAGTACAATGTGTCACTAAATTCCGTACTATTTAGTGTCCCAAATTTGGATCAAACTATACTTCATAAGTCTCCCAGGACAAACGCACCCCTACATTATGGAAAGCCTTTGTTAAAAGTAAACCACAAGTAGAGAAAATGATCCTACCTTTAGAAAGGCTTAATAATTAACTCTGAAACACACGAGATCACTGGCGTAACACCAACTGGTCTTAGACACACTTGATAATCGCCGTGCCGAAATCTTCCTTTCCCTTTCCTCTTTCTCATTTTCTTTTCTCACTAATTTTCTTATTGTTCTCTTTCTTTTCTTTCTTTGCTTTCTTCTTTTCCTATTTCACTCATTTTCTCCTCCTTTTCATTATTTTCTTCATTTTCCCTCTTGACCAACATTGACTGTATAAATAAAATTATAAATTCTCCCTCATTTCTCATGCCATAAGTATGGTCCTGAATTTTCTTCTTTCAGCCCTGGCCCCTACATCACACACCCATGTGTCATTGTGAGTTTATCCTTTAGTGAACCACATGGTTTCTGCCATGTCCTTTCTTACTTACATGGCATCCCCTAACTACTTCACAGGCCATCCACACCACGCCAAAATGTGAAATCCCGACTCACTTTGGACCGAATGAAATTCCATGTGGTAGCTAGATTTCTCGCGAGATGTCAACCTTTAAAAGTCCATTTCATCCAGATCTAGAAAATTTTAGTTTTTTCCATGTAAATTACTGCTTACCTCTTCCGCGATCTTAGACTTTCCAACTTTACATAACTTCCACGCCATTTGAATGGCCCTTAGACATGATTTCAACCCGGTAGGAGAAAAACCCTGCATCTCTGGGGTTGAAGCACCGAATCCTCCGCTGAAATTGTTCTGCACTTCACTTATAGACCAACTTTAATTTTCGTGCTACCAACTTCGCCGCCGAACATCAAAAATTGACACCCTTTGCTTTCCACCCCCTGCTCTTTATTCCTCCTTGATTTTTATTATTTTTTGCTTCTCCAAGGAATTATTGTTTTCCCAAGATGATATTTCTTTCCAATATCTTAGCTGATACTGTCGCAATGTGTTACGACATGCATGTGACAAAACACATGCTTGTGGCCTGTGTGTGGTTTCCACACCACCTATGTGGTGATCCTTCCATGTTAGTGTGGTATCATGCCAAGGTCACTGCCTCGTA
This sequence comes from Tetrastigma voinierianum, assembly GCA_016808115.1. Taxonomy (NCBI): domain Eukaryota; kingdom Viridiplantae; phylum Streptophyta; class Magnoliopsida; order Vitales; family Vitaceae; genus Tetrastigma; species Tetrastigma voinierianum. The sequence continues at coordinate 186,977 of JAEQBH010002800.1, forward strand.
TTAACAAACAGTCTGTCCGCTTTAATCCAACGAATTCTAATGGCAGTTAGATTCCAAAGACATTCAACGGTGAAGTCCATTTCATCATCCAAGATTCAGAAAATTTCCGATTTTCATCGAATTACTATTTACCCTTTCTTTTTCGTAAAAATTGAATTTTCCGTGGTTTCACACTAATCTCAACCCATCCTGGAATAAAATTCATAATCCTTTCACACCATGCGGAAACCGTTCGGTTCCATTAATCACATCATTATATATCCAAATGATGCAAAACTCGGAGACATCACAAGATCAAACAATCATAAATGGGCCTGAGATCACCAACCTGTCCTATAATTCATTATTCAGTCCCAAAATCTTGGGACTAAATCACACGACCATGCGCCTCGAAAAACAAACCCATACTATTATATACTTTTAAAGGCAATAGATTGAGTAGGAAAATTTCACCTATGGAGCTTATCAACTCCAAGTTTTGATGTCCACATCGAGATCACGTCAAGGCAGTACCAACTTTAGTACTCTAATTTATCGACCGTCGGGCGCCGAAATCCTCCCTTCCTTTTCTTTTCTTTCCTTTCTTTCCCTTCCTTTTCTTTCTTCTTCTTCTTCTCCCCTTTCTCTACGAACTCCTCCTCCTTTTGTTTTCCTTTTTGCTTTTCTTTCCTCCACGAATTCTTTTTGTTCTTTTCATTTCTCATTCTTTTCTTCTCATTTTCTTTTTCTCATCTTTTCTTTTCTTTTTTCTCATTTGAATTTTCCTCTTTTTGAACACCATTCACCGATCGGTCGGCTACGGAGGAAACTTCCCCCCCTTTTCCTCATGTCACATGCAACCATGTTTTTCTCCCTTATTTCTTTATTTTTATTTCTATCGCATCATCATCGCGCATTAATTCCAAAGCTAATATCTGGCGTGAACCATGGCCTCTTCCATGTCACTCCCTTCGGTGCCATGTGGCATCCTCAACTACATGTCATGCAGGTCATCCGAATCACACTCAAAAATGCAAAAATCCCCACCTACTTCGAATCTAATGAAATTACGTAGAAGCAGATTCTAGAGACAAATTCAATTCAGCACAGTCCCGTTTCATTATCCAGGACCAGAAAATACAAAGCTCACTCAATTTACTATTTAATTCTTCTCGAAAATTTGGATTTTCTGGGGTTTCAAACAAGAATTTAAACAAATATTAATTGGAAAGCAAACAACAAGAAAAAGCATTTTGAAAATAAGTTATGATAATGTTAAGATAGGTTTCCATACAAGAATAACACATGACTAGAATGATGTTGGATAAGTTACTCCATACCAAATATTATGTATAATCCAACTTAATCAGTTGATTAATAAGATTTGAACCAATTATATTTTGTTATCTATGGATTAACAAGTCTTTTTATATCAATTTATTTTTATATGATTATTGAATGAGTCATATTTTAGTAGAATTTTTTTTTAATATTTTTAAAATAATTAAATACTTTGAACAATATAGAGTTGTTATGATATTAGATGTAGTCAAGTAATTTGAATAGGTTTTTCCTTTTATGCTTTTTTTATTTTAAATATCTGCTTTTAAAGCCTAACTCATGATATTACTTCAACGCTGAATGGTAAAGGGAGGGTCTCGCTTGAGTCCTAGTGAGAAGGGCCACAAATATTAAGTGTTTAGTTATTAAAAAATTATCCTTTAAATTCCAAATTTGAATATCCTTGATCAATAAGATATCTAAAATTAGAAGTTTTAATTAATTCAATTTTTTCTCTAATAAATATCTTAGCACGTACTCAAAGTTTAGATATTTAAATAAATGTTAATCAGAAATGAAAGAGACTAAAAATTTTATTTAAATTCATATCGCTTAGGTTAGAACCTCAATTTTTATATAAATAAATCGTATACTTATCATGCAAGTCTTAGTTATATAAGCATAGAATTAATATTTGCTTAGCTCTTTACATTACTTCATTTTAAAGGTGAAGTGAACTGTGATATAATGTTTAATTTTAATAACTAATCTTTTTTTCAAGTAATATATATGTAAAGATAGAGAGAGAGAGAGGTATATATATATATATATATATATATATATATATATATATATATATATATATATATATATATATTTAACTGATATAATGATACGAAGATAATTGGTATGAAGATGGAACCTTCTTGGGATTTGCTTTATTCTTCCACCATCTCCTATTTGATAATGATAGTTACTGAGTGAAAACCTTACACCCGTTTGAATACAAAGCACTCATAAGAAAAGTATATGAAGAAAGTGAATGAAGGGAAATTTAGAGGAAAATAAAAACTAGGTTTGAACTTAATAAGTTAATTTTATATGTTTATTTAAATCATTTATTATTTTTCTATTATATAAGAATTAAGAAATTTAAAATATAAATTTATAATTTTGATTATATTTAATTTATTTTCAAGATAAAAGTAAAAATCATTTTCCTTTAGTACTTTTTTCTTCTTCTTTTCTTCCCTACAACCTGCCTGCAATGGAACTCCAAAGTGTAGCGTCGTGGATCCAGACTCACAATGATCAGCCAAGATCATCATCATCAACAACAGAATGAGAAAAACAATGCCTTTTCTCCATTTCGCTTATATGTTGGGGGAAGATGTTGGAGTTCAAACGCAGTATTAGATTATTTTAATACATTTGAAATAAATGCAACAACAAAATGAAACTAGATCACAGTCTAAAGATAATTGAAAATTATAACCCAAGACAATTTATTTTAAAAAAATGAGATATCGAGTTAATTCTTTTTGCAATTTTATATTAGCATGAAAGTCACTATCTTCTTCCTCTTAATGAGTAGTCATCTACAGTCGCTGCTTCTCTTCCTAACTGATTTAGTGTTGTTTTTGGCAAATGATTGAATTTTAACGTTGAACATATGATTGGTCATGACATCGTGATAGATAAATTTTCTGGCACATATAATCATGAGTTTCATCAAACTTTAATGACACGTTTAAAGCGCAAAGCCCCTTGGTGTCCCAAAGTGAATAAATATCTATATGGTTTGGTTCTGAAGTTGCTAAATAGTATGAAGAGGCTTTACCACATCGTGAGGGACAACCACCGCTAGTTGTTATGTTAAAGATTGGTAACAGATGAATGTCTCTTCACATGATGACGCATTTCCACTGATCAGAATTCAGAATATGGTGACTTCTAGCACTTCCTATGTAATCACGGATCCAAATAATTGGCCCAAATTTAATACCCTCGTTATTTTAAAACCCCTTTCACCTCCTACTAAAAGACCTTGTAGCATGAGGAAGGTTTTTTTCGTATATATTCACTTAAATTACGATGTCCGTCAATACGGGAATTTCAAACGTTGGTTATGTATTGGCCACAAATACTTCGATGTATAGAAACCGCAAAGTGAAACGTTAATACCGCGATAATACGTACACCATAAGTTCAAATTTCGACTGGCAATGATAGCGCAGACAAGATCATGAGTCACCACAATCAGTACATAATTGAATTTTGTTAATTTAAGACGCAATGTAAATTTCAATGATTTATGCTAATGGATGAACCCACATGTTTATGCACTTGTCATGAGGCAAAAGCCAGTCAATCACTTATAGATATGACATGGCACATGAGTAATAAGGCATGCCACTCCTCATATTTGGTGTGGTATTGTTGAAGAACACATGGCATGAGATTGTTGATGTCAAAAAGATTTGATAATAAATTCTCTACACCAACACCAATCAAATGATAAATAGAAGAGAAAAGAATGCATCAGGAAAATGGACTGTCTGTGAGAGGAGAAACAAAACAGTAAAAAAAGAAAACAATTTGTGGAAGGAATATAAAAGTATATGCTGAAAGAAAAGGAAAATAAAGGAAAGGAATATATATAGCTGAGAGACCACCGCTTCCTCCATTTTCCGCTATCAAGTGATCAAGAGTAGGCATCGTTCACACGTTCCAAGAGGTGGAGTTCTTCTCCACTGCTAGTTCCTGCTGTCATTCACTTACGCGATAGCCTTCAAATAGTGGTTGGTTCAAAAAACAGTTTGACCGTCCTCATTGTTATTGGAAGACCTGCTTAGTTCTTCGCTCTGAACCAGGTTTCAATGTATTATGGTTGTTGAAAATATGGGAATTTAGGTGTGATGATTTTGTTATGTGGGTTGTTGAATATGAATGACATGCAGAGAGATATAAAACACATTTCAAATTAAAAACTAAAGATCCACCCAAAGTATGCTTTGAATGGAACGATACAGTTGTGTGAAAATGATGGTGTTATGAGGCGATGGCGTTGAACAGATAACATGGATATGGTGCGGCTGCGAACGATATGTGATAGCAACTTTACGATGCTTTGAAGGAATGGCTGATTCTAAATATTGTATGTAGTTCTCAGTATGCATATGTATTATAAATACCAGGCGCAAGACACTGAGATTGTAAAAGTAATGAACATCATGTAGAAACCAAAGAGTGCAATGACATGGTTTTAACAGCTGTTTGACGATAGTTGTCCAAAATAAATTATATCGAAGGATGTCCAATAAATTATATCGGAGGATGTCCAATAAATTATATCTGAGGGTTGTCCAACGAATTTTATTTGACTTTTTATCAGCAGATGAGCATCAGAGGTTGGCCAATGTCGATATCTAAGTATTGATTATTTTTAAAAAACAAAATCTTTTGTTTAAAATGATTTACACATGTGGAAAATGCATGTGCAGGAGCCGTTATGACTCGGGAAATGGGGTACATGGCATGTAGACATCTGCGTAGAAATGTTGTTTACATTTAAATGTGTGACACAAACACAAAATACGCACTTAGGTGGGAGAAGCCCTTGTGAAATTTTCTACCGGTATTGTCACCTACGGAAAATATTTTCAGCATTAGACGACAATCGAGACAACACATCCAAGATTCTGAATGTGAAAATAAATTATGGCTATCCGTATTTTTAAAATCGACAGCCATCCGGGCTTTGCTAAATTTTGATTATTAGTTTATTCAATCTATACTAAAATATGTTATTTAATAAAATCATTTTGTATGATTTATGCAAACTGCAACCTTTCCTTCATTTCTGCAGGTTTCGAGAATAAAAAGGCCACCTGAGATGGAACGAGTGTTTTGAATAAGGGTTGGAGGTGCATGAGTACACACAACAAGTCAGGTCGCCAGTGAGTTTTTCTAGTCATCACGACACAATGATTTCTTGGTCGTTAACAGAGTTTCTTGCTCTATATGTCGCCATATGGCTTCGTGTACGCAAAGATGGTTCCCCGCTTTTGGGCTATAGAAAACGCCATAACATACATTTCTTTGTCATGGCTGTGGTTACCGGGGTTTCGCCGCGACAACGTCGCGACAGAGGTTTATGTGTTGGGAATCGCACGCCAACACGATAAGAGGTCGTAACATGCGGTTTGGTCTTAGCCGAAAGATTTGTGTCGGACGAATCTTCTGTCGAACAAATAATCATCGGCGACCGCGTTTCAGGCTGCGACATACGCTGGCGCCGCAGAACAGGCTGGCCAGTACCAGGAAGTCGGCGCTCAATATGGAAAACGACACCGGCATGTTCATTGCCGCTGATGGTTTTAATGTCACCACGCAGGATCTCTGCACGCTTCATTAAAACAACCATACGCGAATCTCGTCACAATTTTTCGCGCCAAGGTGTTTCGGATGTAGGAGTCGGCGTCGCTGGCTACAGTGTTCGCCAGCCACCGCGCTTCGCTATCGCTGGAGCAGAGTTTGGCCAATGACAGGAGAACCTTGTCGCCAGGCCCCAGGTGCAGCGACAGTTGTTGCAACTAGGCCGGGTGCGCAGCCTACAAAGGTCATTGCGATAGATCACAACACAGAGATCCTCTGCCGCTAACAAAGAAATTCTCGCCGTGACAGAATTCTTTTATCGTGACAGACTTTGGGTATGGCAAAAAACTGGATTTGGGGGTGTCACATGCACTCAAATTCCACTACCAAACCTCAATAAGCGAGATGATTTTGCTTTTCCTTGAATTGACTGATATTATTACAAAATATTTCATTTATTACCAAAATATCAACAAATTAAACGTTAAATGCATTAATATAGAACCCGAACTAATTTTCTGTATGGGCAAAACTAATTCAGAAAATCAAATTTTTCAGATCTGATGTCAACTGATTTTCACCATGAATCTCTGAAAATTCACTACTACATCTGGCTCGCTGAATCTAAGATTAATAATCTTTACACGTTTTGAGGTAATCAGCATCTGGGTGTCAGAAACGACATGGATTGATAAACACTATACATGCAATTTATGTGGTAATATGTTAAAGAGTAGAGAGGATGGAAATTAATACCAGACGTGCCAAGGTCAAAGAGATCCAATGAAGTGGATATGACGGCATTGAATATAACGAAAAAGACAAATAGCATGTTGTCTTCTTCAAAAAACACCAAATTTAGTAAAGACGGAGGGATTTGTTTCAGCTTTAAATCTTTTAGTGAGAGAGATGGCTTTCTCTAAGGATCCCGCCATCAACCACTTGTGGATTTCTTCGCTAAGAAGGAAAGTCGCTTCGCACGACGAGGACAACGTTGCAAGACTGGCCTCTGGAGTTTTCTGTCAAAACTGGAGGCAAAGGCCTTATCTACTGCCGCATCTTGTTTGCTTCGCTTATGATGCCAGTTGGCCTGAGGCCTTGAACTGTTGAAAGATCGGTCCCAAAACTTGGGATCGAAATGTAGAAATTTTTTGAACCCATTTGGGCAATTCGTGATTGAGTAAGGACTGTTTTGGGTGTTTGTTTCCATAATTTGCATTAAATTTGTGTTGGCATGAGGCCGAATAATAAGAATCGTTTCAAAGAACAAGAGTTATGAGTGGCTGCCCGTTTGATAGTTCAGGATTTGAGCTGCTTTGGGACTGTTAAAAATGTACCCAGTTTAGTAATTCTTATCAAAAAACGCCCATTGTATAAAGAGATTATTGAGATGATAATTTTACACAGGTGTGGATGTAAAACCGAGAATATATACATATATTGGTATAAAAAACAATGAATGGCATAAGGCATTATAAAATCAATAAATTAAAAAGCATGACATGAATTTTCTGAAAAATCTAACATGGTTGTAGAAAAGTGAATTTACAAGATGATTTGATATGAATAAGGCTGTGATATGTCCAACAACTCACTACTGAGATTCATGAGCAGCTATAGAATGTTCTCCACATTCACTAGGTAGTCCTATTATTTTTACCTTATTATCGAGGTATTTTTCAAGAAAAACAGTTTTGTTTTGAAAATGATTATTTTTCTATACATGGCTTAGGCAAGTGAGGGAGTCGTTGGTGAACTGAAGATTATGGAATAACAGATCTGCTTAGGATCGATTTACTTGAGTGTGTGTTTATATTGGAACATTGTATTCACTTGTGGGGAGTAAACCTACTAGGGTGATTCTACTCATCACATAGCTCACCCCGAGGAATATTTTTTCAGCAGAGTGCCTGAGAATAACGTCCATTTTAGAGATCCATTTTGAAAAAGCCGGTTGTGGCTTTGATGTTTTTGGATAATATGTATTAGAATTGTAGATTTTAATATATTTGTATTAAGAGAAATGTAATTTGCACCATTAATATGAAGGTATATTTACAGATTGGTATATTGGTCTCATGTTATTTTACTAGGTAATGTTTCCAATCGTATAGATTTTCCGCGGGTTAACGGGTAGTCAACGGACACTTTGGGTTTGAGGTAAATGCATTATATTACAAAATGACATCTAGTATGGTAGATATTTGGTGGTTCTTTCTTTAGTTTATAAATATGATTTATAAAATGTTTATTTATGATAGTTTTAAATTCAAATTCATATGTGTATTTTTAGTTTTCTTACCCTTTAATTAAATTTCGAGAAGTATTGTTTAAAAATTTCTTATCTCTTCTCTATGAGAAAATTAAAAAGTTTTTTTAAATTTATTGTTTGAATCAAATGGAACATTACCTTGAAGTTAAGTCATGGAACTCATTTTTCTATTCCTTGAAGTTATAATCATATAAATCTTTCACCAAGGGATTAGTTAAATATTCTTTCTCAATTGTTAAGAGAGGCCCTAATGCATAACATCAAGAGGAAAGTTTTAATTTCCTTTTGATTTTGTATCAGTATTAGAATATAAGTATTTTAAAGTTGGAAAAACAATTTTTTTTCACCTTAGTTTTCGGAATAATTTGAGGTAAGAAAAAAAATAATAATATGAATGAGTACTAATAAGAAATGTGACACCCCAAATCCTGGGGGTCATTTTTTTTTTTTGAAAATGTCTTGAGCAGTGTTCATATACGGAGTGCCAGAGCAGTGTCCCCAAACGAGTGCACAACACGATTACCTTTGCGCGACAAGTGGTGATCATTGCATTGGCTCATCACCGCCATCTTCATACGCATGCTGTGGCAATATCGCGCCCTACCATTGCCATTATCAAGGAGTGGTAAGTATCACCACTCTAACGTTGTGACACCAAGGGCGATGTCGCGACACGCAAAAGTATCTGCCCTGGCTGATTGACGCCAATTTCAGGTCGCGACCCGAGAAAGCAAGACTATGTCGACCTGGCGGTGGTCGCCAACACCGCCGATATGATGGGGCTTTCGGTCGTGACACCGGGAGCGGGTGTCCACGACACTGACCACTACGTGTCGTGACACCAAAAGTATATCGCGACACCGAATTGGTTAAACCATGTCGCGACACCAAAAAGTGTGCTGCGACCCAATTTCAGGTCGCCCTGCTGACCTCGGATATCGCAACCTGGCCGTGTCGCGACCCCCGTAACTACCCGCCCTGACATGAAAATCATGTCCCGACCGAGACCCGACTAGTCATCTGTGCATTCCATATGTCATTTTAAACCATATCATGGCTCACCTTCGGCCGTCACGCGTCACAGCACGCTCACGCGGGCGCCCTTCCTCCGCACTAATCACGACCGGGACCAAAATGGGGCGATAGCCTCATTTTTGTCACTATTCTTTAATATACACTATTTCCCCGAATCCTGTATACTGAAATTTACACTATTTTAAATATGTAATAACAACATTCTTTCAAAAACCTCCAAGCTCACATTTCTAAAACCATATGTATACATATATTCCTTTTTACAAATTCAAGTATTTCCTTACACAAAATAGTATTAATCTGACACAAAGAAGTCGGAGAATCTAAAGCGCTCCAACGTCAGAAACGTACTGTACCTGAAAAATAGTTTTAAAACAGGAAAATAATGAGCTAAACGAGCTCAGTGAGTGTATGCTTTATAAAAAGGATTTCTTTTTCTGAAAATATCTCAAAACGGTAAAACTCTCTTTACAAGATATTTTCCAGAAATCTTGTTTGCTTTGCTTAAAAAGTTTCTAAACTTTTCATGCCTTCTTAACTGCTGCTTTTCTTTAAAAGTTTCCAGCTTTCTCACTTGCTTGCTTTGAAAGTTCAAAACTTTTCAAAAATCTCTTGCTTACTTTCTTTACCTTGCTTTAAAAAGTTTCAAAACTGCTGTAACTCTTGCTTTAAAGTTTATAAAACTTTTCTCAAACAAAAGAAACCACAGGCTTCAATAGCTTGCTTTAAATATGGGAGCTGGGCTCAACGTTCTTAGGAAACAAACACGAGCACAGGCTCAGGTACACCAGTGGTTGATTTTTCAAAAGCTGTATAAAACATTCTTATAAATCATCAACCAGAGGCTTTCACCTTGCTATACCATTTAGTGAACAAAGGGGCACAGGCCAGAGAGCGATGTGCGGGTGGAAGGACTGGAGTTCGCATCACCCTAAGTGGAAGGGCCTTGGCCCACGTCACCTTTAGATTAAATATGGTGGAATTGACTGGGTCTCCATCACCATAATTTAGTTAGAGCTCTATTTTTATATGCTCGATGCGTGCCATAGTCTCCTTTAAATGCATGATGCATGATCTAAGTTTTCCAACCAGGCAAATCTAAAATGCATGTATGATATCCTAACACCACCGCGCACGTACGGAATACCTCTGACCGATATGCTTGCTTAAGACAAGGGATTTTTGGTTAGGCCTATTTTTGAAAATATTCTTTTTGCTTGCTTGCTTGCTTGCTTGCTTGAAACATGGTTTAATAATTCAAAACCATTGTTTGCTTTAATATGGTTTGATAATTCAAAACCATTTGCTTGCTTGCTAAACTCATTGCTTGCTTTTAATTATGGTTAAATCAAAACCATTTTGCTTGCTTTTCAAATATGGTTTTACCATCAAAACCATTAAATACCGATTATGTAAAAAGCGATTTATAATAATAATACACTAGTATTTGAAAAAATAGGTTTAGAACACTCACCTCTTTGTTTCCCGAAACTTGAGCACAACTCCACTACTTTCCCGCCTTTGCTTTTAGCCTACACACTCAACGAATACGGCAATGTATTAATCGCCTGCGTATAGCTTAAAACTTAATGTACTTCACACGCAAGTCACTTTAGGGTCACACAACATTCATATAAAGCCAAATTAACAATTTACCCTTGAGCACTAAAAAGCCCCTAACAAAAAAAACCAGTCATTTTGGTTAACCTTTTTCCAACAATACTCTCTGGAATTTATTACCCAAAAATTATTCAAACGGTATTCAAAAATTATGAAACTCTCCAGATCAGTCCTTTATATATCCAATGACATCTCTTTAAATTTTCAATTTTAAATTCCTTCTCTAAGGCCCTCAACCACATAACACAAGTTACATCATGTTTTTGATGCCAATTTGGTTAACTTACTGAATCACCTACTGTTATCCTTGATTTCTGGGATCTTAACTCCATAAATTGGAAATGATTTCTTCACTCATTTGAAGCTATGGTTATAAGGTTTATTCTCCAATTGGAATCACCCAATTTGGATCACCAAAACTCAAGTTATTGTATTTTACATCTAGATGACTCAATTTGGCATAACAGAATCTGCACATAGCTCCACTTTGAAAAATTTTCTGGGCACTTTGGGGTTACAATTTGTATGAACTTCCTTCAGATAACTTATTCCCATAGAAGTATATTTTATCCATAATTTTGAATCACTCAATTGGATGGTGACTCACTATGGCCAAAACACTACAACCATACCCAAAACAGAGCATAATCAGTGAGCTACACGAGCTCACCTTTCAGTCCGCATTTGGGAGCCTTAGAGCTACAATTTGCTCTTAGTCCCTTCTATAAATTTGTATCCCTATCTCTTATGGTTATTTACCAATTTGAATCAATTCATTTGGATAATTATAACTTAATCTATAGCCAAAACAAAAACAGGGGTTTTTACAAAAAATTTGACAGCATTCCCTTTAAAAACCAACATATTCTCCTTTTTACAACTATTTCATAATACCTCAAAAATACTTGAAATCTAACAAACAACTCCACAACACTTGAATTGGTGATTTGGAAATTCATAAAAACCAACCCTAGGTGAAAATCAAGGAATTCAACCCAAGGTCTACCAATTCCTACAAAACCATAAAATTACAGTGATTCCATGTTTAATTTTACACCAATTGAGTTTTACCCATAACCTCCCAACAAATCAAGGGTTTTGGGTGCTCTTTCCACAAAAACCCTAGACAAAAGGAACAACAATTCTCCAAACCAAAACCTTAGGAATCAAAACACCATGAATTCAAAGCCAAAACATACATGGTTTGCTTCTCCTTCTCTTCTTCTTCCCTCTTCTTCCTCCTCTTCCTCTCTTGCTCTTTTCTCTCCTACAGTTGCCTTTGTGAAATTAAAAAAATGAGACTTTTGTTTGTCTTCCATTTAATATTCTATCTTTCCTTCAATTACCATTTGGTCTCCATCTCTCGAAATTTTTCATTCAACTTGTTTTATTTCTATTTGGCATCTTATCTTCTCAAAATTTTCACATCAACTCTTGGAATTTTTTATTATGGCCCATCTCTACTCATTTTATGATTTTCATATCTTTATAGCAATTACAATTTTGCCCTTTATGTCCCATTGATCAATTACATTTTTATCTTTGTTTCTAGTACCACATTTAGGTTCCATAAATTATCATTTTCATATATAGTAATAATAATAACAAAAATATTTCCTGAAGTTCACTTGGTGCTCTTATACGCCCTCAGGTTTCATGTCTTGCAGTACATTCTCTGGGTGGTGCATTCTAAAGCGGATATTTTATCCAAATATTATAAAATAAGCGAAAAGGCTACAATCCAGGCCTAGTTCTGGCCCAGGCTCTGAACTAGTTACCTCCCCCTGCGCATCTGAAAAATAATTCCCCACATGGGTGAGCAATGCCCAGTAGAAAGTTTTCCTACAAGGGTTACTCCCCACCTAAAATGCACGCAATGACGTACATAAACATCAATCACATTTCATACAATTTATGCAACATTATATGGGAAATGTCTGTGTCATGCATGAGATGTGACCCCTCATGCTCACCTTTAAGTCAATGAGATCCCTCACACTACAATTGTCGAGTGTGAAGCCAGCAGTGTTTAACCTAAGGGTGAAACCATTGGAAAATCCTCAATTTTTGCTTTCTTGGGCTCGTGTGTTTTACATCACATTGGGTAGTTTCGGGTTTTACCACCGTGAGGCGCCCGCCGCGCCTTCCAACATTTTCGGAGCATCGCCGGGATTCGTATATAGTAGAATAAGAATATCGGGGTCTTTCGCACGGGAGGGAATCTGCAGCTTGCTTCACCAGCCACCATTGACTTGCCATTTAAATGGCTTTACACCTATTGAGTCTCTACCTTGGACTTTGTCCCATTTTCGAATCCGCGACCCATTCTGGCTCTTGGTGAATAAACCATACCATGCACCCACACCCGACTCAATGCGATGTGCGTTCATACATTCTGTGATGATGCATTTTCCTTCATGTTACATGTATGCATAGGTGCTACATGAACATTTACATACCATGGATGTTATAGTGATACATATGATTAACATCCATATCTGACCATGTTAATACATCAATAGAATACATTAACATGTTATTCCTCACACTGCATGTTATTCATATGAGCTATAACACACAACAAGGTCAGAATCTTGGACCCATCCAACAGGGTACCTCACGGTCCCTTCACAAACATGAACCAGTTTTGTTCTGACATCCATCTGACATCAGGCAAGCCAAACCTTAAAACCTAAAACTTTTAATTCAGATCAACTAGCCCGTCTGGACGCTATGTGAAAACCCGGTTATGAAATTCTCTGCCATCGGTCGAGTCTTGGAACTAAGTTTCATGGCCTCTCATGGCCTCCCATAAACAGCCCATACCATTATATGGCCTTTAGACTCAAAGTAAATCGAGTAGGAAAATTCTCTACCTTATGGAGTTTGTCGAAACTCCAAGTTTTGAAACATCCATGGTGTTTGCATGTATGACTTTAGTACTTTCGGACCATTGACGATTATTAAATCTTGGAAATCCTCACTTTTCCCTTTTCTCCTTTCTCCTCCCTTTCTCTTTTCTCTCTACGAACTCTTTTTTTTCTTTCTTTCTTTTTCTTTCTTTTTCTTTTTCCTTTTGCTTTTCTTTTTCTCTCTTTTGGATCGTCATTGGCCAGGATTTGTGTTGAGGAGAAGCTTCCTCCCCTTTCATACTTCTGTATGGTCCTCAATTTTTTCCTCATTTTTCTGTTCTTATTCCCTTTATTGCATCATCCGTCATGTGGCTAATTGTGAAATACATTCAAGTACCACATAGCTCCTTGCCATGTGTCATTCACCTCTTAGGGTGCCATTGTCTGCGATCTATGTGTCATAGACACCGCGCATCAGCGTGTAATCAGGCTATCTCGAAATTCGACGAAATTCGACGTTGTAGCTAGATTTCGAGAGACGATTTCAACGGTAAAGTCCGTTTCAACATCCGATTTCTAGGAAAATTCCGGTTTTTCGACCGAAATTACTGTTTTACCCTTTCTCAGAAAATTTGGATTTTTCGGGGTTTCACAAGAAATAACTCCCTACGTTTTCTATTGAAATTTTAGTGCATACGTATGTGAACATTTCATAGAAATGTTTGGCAACTTTCCATCAAAGATCTTGTTAGTGGTGGGAAATTATAGAAAATCAAAAGCCAAAGACCTTGACTCTAATCGAAAGAAAGTTAAGGAAAGTATTAGATGGAAGTTGGTTTCTTGAAAACTCCTAATCATTGGAAACACTAGCAAAATAAAATTTTTCAAAAAATATATATATTTTAAATCTAATTGTTTTAAATTATTCCTAATCTATGATATTTTATAGACTCTAATATTTTTATTGTGTAGTTTATATATATATATATATATATATATATATATATATATATATATATAAACGAGTTGAATATAATTTTATAAGTACTAAATCTTGCTCTTGCCTATTGATGAAAAGGTAAGAAAGGGCCACTTCCATTCTTTTCAACGCATTTTCAACCAATAATGGAAGGGTGAAATTTTAAGATGACAAAAATTTAACTCAATTAGAGATTGTAATGAGGTAAGTTTTCTCGATACTAAACTCGCCTCTTAAAGATGAGTTTGTGTTTTTTGTAGGTGAGTTTGGATGAGTTTGAGATTTTTTTTTTTAAACTTGGAATGTGTTTATTTAGAGATTGTTTATCTCGTTTCAATCCAATCTTTAAATATTTTAGAAATTAAATTTTATATATATATATATATATATATATATATATATATATATATATATATATATATATATATATATATATATATATATATATATATATATATATGTATGTATAATTAAAATATTAAAGTATTTTCCTTCAAAATAATTTTTTTTAATTAGTTAACAACTGGGTTTGAAATCCCATCCTTGTTCAGTTGTTTCGTCGTCCTTGGACTATCTTTTTTCTTCTTAATTTTTTTTATGACAACAGTCTATCCTATTTATTTATTTAATTTAAATAAACCGTGGGATGGAGCTAATATGACTCAACTCTCAATTCCTCTTTTAAGTAGTTTTAACTAAAGAGAGTCTATAAGAGTCTTCACTAATGGTAGGCTACCAATTATTTCGTTAAAGGGATGAAGTAAAAAGATAATGTTGGGGCTCTGCTTACACGTCTGATCTTTCAGAAAAGAAACAAAGTTACTTTCGAATTATTTGGTGGCTTTTTTCATCTATTGTTTTAAAAGTCTCCCATTCCCACCGTCCTACTCATTACTTTTTTTTACCCGCCCTTTGATACTCTTATTGACTTTTGAACATTACTTGTTTTCAACAAAACTTAAAGCAAAATGGATATGTTTGGTTCTGATTTTAAAACAGTTCTTCCAAAGCAATTGTTTAAAAATAAAGTATCAGAAATTTTGATGTTCAAAAATTTAATTATTGTTTTGCAGATAAATATTTTAATTATAATATAGTAAATTGTCTTCATGAGACTAAAACCTGGGACATTTTCCCTCCTTATGTCCTCTTTTTTTGAAATGTAGAGCATTCTACCTTATGAGCATAAGTAATATGGACTGAAAATTATCATTGTTATTTGAATTTAGTGTTTTTTTTATGTTTTTTGTGTTTTTTAGAACAAAAAAAAAACTAGGAACTAAACCTATTTTTCATGTTTTTCTTGTTATTAATCTTATTTTTGAGAACACGAAACAATTTTAAAAAACTGTTTTTACATTCAATAAAATTTTTAAGAAGTACTATATGTCAATTGATCAACTTTTTATTTTATATTGTAATACTCCTCATGATAAAAATGGTAAAGGCAAAAAAAAAGTGAAAGAAAACGACAAGTTAAAGGCAGAGAAATAAAAAAAGGTATAACATAACCCTAAAAATCGTAAAAGCCAAAAAGTGAAAAATTAAAGTCAAATGTAGGAGGCTAAATTGCATACAGCTAATGAGGAATAATTGAGAAAGACCGGAAAACGGTGTATGTATTCTTCCATTCTTCTCTATTATTCCTTCCTGCAAATTTCTTGGTTCCTTCCTCTCAACTACTAATTCTGCGATTCCTTTCTCACTGGCCATTAAATATCAGAATATCCACCTTTTTAATTTTCTTCACCTTAAAGACTTCTGCAACACCTTTATTTCCCAGAGACAGAATTCAACTGAAGATTGTCTGCTAGCGTTGACATAAACGTGCCGGAAATGTCTTTCGATTCCTTCTGTTCCAACTATGAATGGACTTATGACGTGTTCCTGAATTTTTGAGGGGAAGACACCCGCCACAATTTCACCGGTCACCTCTATACTCATCTCGTTCGAAGAGGCATTACAACTTTCAGAGATGACCGACTCAGGAGGGGAGAAGAGATTCAACCTGAGCTTCTTAAAGCTATTGAAGAATCGAGATCTTCCATTGTTGTATTCTCCAAAAATTATGCTGATTCAAGGTGCTGTTTAGATGAGCTTGCAAAGATTATGGATCGTAGACGACAATCTGGGCAAATGGTATTCCCGATATTCTACCACGTGGATCCATCCGATGTCTGTAAACAAACCGGCACCTTTGGAGAAGCATTCATCAAGTATGAAGAAAATTGGAAGGACAAGGTAGAGAGGTGGAAGAGCGCCGAGCTCAAAAGCTGGCAATATTTCCGGATGGCATGTAGATAAGGGGTAATTCCATCTTAGCTTCTTTTCAGCCTTTATTAATTATTATTATTATTAGCTTTCATTTATTAGCAATTTTAAATTTGAGTCCTGCACTATATCTCTCCAAAATTTTAAAGTAAATTTTCAAAGCTCTTTTAAATATGAAATATATTCTATAAGAGATTTTATTTAAACATAAGTAAGTCTAAAAGATATTTAGGGTAGCTTTAATAGAAAGTGTGCTGTGGAAGTTCATATTTTGAGTTTTCTTTTCTCTTGTCATGCATATATTTTGAAGAAAAGACGTTTAAATCTGTAATGGAAATTTCCAAGTTATCTGTATTAAAAATCCATAAATTACCTTGATGTCACTATGTGTTTTTCTCTAACTTGAAAAGTGCTCTTCTTTAACATATTAAAGTGTTCTTTTTTTTAACATATGTTATAATTACTAGGTATGAATCAAAGCATATCGAGGAAATTACTACCATCATTGCCAATATAATATTGAATGGTAAACCCTTGTTTGTTGAAGATAATTTAGTTGGAATAGATCTCCATTGTGAAAAACTAAGTTTGGAATTGAGGATGGAGTCAAACGATGTTCGCTTGGTTGGGATATGTGGAATGGGTGGAATAGGCAAAACAACTATTGCTAGCTATGTATATAATCAAATTTATTGGAAATTTGAATGTAGTAGCTTTCTTGAAAAAGTTACAGAGGTTTATAAAGATAAAGGTCCACTTCGTTTACAAAATCAACTTCTTAATTGTATCCTAGATGGAGGAAATAAGAAAATAAGCAATGTTCGCCAAGGAGCTCATGAAATAAAAAACAATTTTCAGTTTCGAAAGACTCTTATTGTCTTTGATGATGTTAATGATATGGATCAATTAGAGTTTTTAGTTGGAAATCGTGATTGGTATGGTAAAGGAAGTAGAATCATCATCACAACTAGAGATAAGCATTTTTCAATATGGCAAGATTGGATACTTACATGAGGTTGAAAAACTAGATTCCAATGAAGCACTTGAGCTCTTTAGTCAATATTTCTTTCGACGAAATCTTCCAAAAAAGGATTTTGATGAAGAGCTCTTAAATCTTGTGGTATATTATTGTCAAGGTCTTCCATTAGCTTTGAAAGTTTTGGGTTCTCTTTTATGTGACAAGACAAGACGTGAATGGGAAAATGGGCCATAAATTGGAAAAAGAACCTGAAATTGAATTTAAAATATTAACTAAAATAAGCTTTGTGGATTAGATACTTTGCAAGGTGGTATTCCTTGATATTGCTTTTGAAAGGCGAAGATAGAAGACTTATGTCAAAGTATTGACTGATCTGAATTTGTATGGTGAAATAGATATAAAAGAGTACTGTAGGAGATGTACATATCTATCTCATGAATACAATAGAATATATATGCATGATTTGATAAAGAGAGATGGAATTTTTGGAAAATTTAAAGAACAATATCTGAAGACACAACAAATGGAAGCGGAGACTATAGGTCAAGTGATATCTATTCGGCTTTTATAAGAGAAAAGGTGAGGATTGAATTAAATTAGTTAATTCTCAAATAATTAAGGATAAGGATTTCATATCTTTTTCTTTAAATTGAGTTCTTTTGTTCACATTTTTTCTTTCTAATTTTACAGTTCTTGAGATCTGGGATGAAAAATATTTGAAATACTATCTCTAAACTTGTCTGTTCAAAAGAAATATGGATTCGACTCAAAAATATTTGATAAATGAAGAGAAGTGTTTGCTAGATGAAGAAACTTCAGTTAACTGAAAATCTATTATGTTCATATGATTATGAAGGCTACGTTCACCGAGGAAGCTAGTCATGAGTATAAGATGCATCTTCCTAAAGGTTTGAATTCCTCTATTAGATACCTTCATTGGAAAATTTGATCTTTTGTATTCATTATGGAGAAAATTACAGTAGTAATCTGAAGCTTGAGTCTGTAACATAGACTTTATTGGGGAGAAAATTATATATAAATCATTGTTTAATTATTATTTTTTTTATGCTAATTTTCAAGTTCATGGAAGTTATCTTTTTCTTCTTTTTTTCTAAAATATCTTTTGCTATAGTGTGTATAAAATTGAAGTTCATTATTTCAAGCTCACAACGGCTTATCAAAATTCTGAATTCTCGAGGATGCGAAGATTGGAGAAACTCAATCTTGAAAGGTTGTAAAAGCTTTTTGCCAACTTCATTTCATCTATTGACACATTTTACGGGATCACGATTTTGAAGGAGCTAAATTTTAGTGAGAGTGGAACAGGAACTCAAACATGTGATTCATGATATTTCTTGAAACTCAAGTCTCCTCAAGCGTAGGAAGTTTGAGAATTTCACGTATATGATATTTGTGAATGGAGCGTTTAAGATTGCTTATGTTATAAGTGGCGTGAAACTCCCAGCGGCATTGGGTCATGATATTTCTTGAAACTCTTGATCTCTCAAAGTGTAGGAAGTTTGAGAAATTTCCCGATATGATCTTTGTGAATATGGGACGTTTAAGATGGCTTATGTTATCTAAGAGTGGTATTAAAGAACTACCAAGCAGCTTTGTATATTTGGATTCTCTTCAATCTTTTAGCTCTGGTTTAACGACTGACAAATTTCGGAGATCGAGGTAATATGGCTGTTGAGTATCATATTTGGAAGGAATTGCTATTAGGGAACTCCCAACTAGCATTGGGTGCTTAGAGGCTCTTCAGCTTCTTTACCTCAAGGATTGCTCAAATTTTGAGAGGTTCCCTGAGATCCAAAAGAATATGGAAAATCTCAGGGATCTTCGTCTTGCAAATACTGCTATTAAAGAACTACCGGCCCATTCAATAAGACATCTCACCACAGAACTTCAATAGTTAACTCTTGCTTGCAAAAACACGAAGGTCTTCGAT
The DNA here is from genome assembly GCA_016808115.1 of Tetrastigma voinierianum. Taxonomy (NCBI): domain Eukaryota; kingdom Viridiplantae; phylum Streptophyta; class Magnoliopsida; order Vitales; family Vitaceae; genus Tetrastigma; species Tetrastigma voinierianum. Next base: position 206,573 of record JAEQBH010002800.1, read on the forward strand.
CGACATTTGTCTGGTAAATCATAACAAATCTCCATCAATAGTTTGTTCAAATCTAGAGAGTGTTTGGGGAGATCATAGAGGATATGGAACAATTACAAAGTCTTTGTTTGCACGACGTAGTTATAACAGAGTTGCCATCATCAATTGAACATTTAAAAGGTCTTAAATGGTTGGATCTTAACAATTGCAAGAATCTTGAGACTCTTCCCAACAGCATTGGTAATTTGACATGTCTTCGTGCTCTTGTTGTTCATAAATGTCCAAGGCTACAAAGTACCAACAGGTTGAGAACTGCGATGTGCTTAAGCGCTATGTTTAAGTGGTTGCAATTTGATGGAAGGCAGTGCTGTGAAGTGATTTATGGTGTTTGTTCTCATTGTTGACATTAAATGTGAGCGAAAACAATATTTGTTGCATACCTTTTGGCATCATTCAACTTTCTCAACTAAATACCCTTATAATGAATCATTGCTGATGCCCAGAAAAGAAATTCAGGCTTCAAAAGTCTAAGATGTATAAAAGCACATGGTTGTCCATGCTTGGAAACATTGCCAAGTCGTCCAATACTTTGGTCATATCTTCTCAACTGCTTCAAATCACAAATTCAAGTACGATTTTTGCATATGCCACTTAATTTGTATTTTATTTATGAATATGTGAATCTAAAAGCTATACTTTATGCAGGACTTTGTAAAGAGAACATGCATTATATCCGCAAAGACATCACCATTTAAGTGGTATAACCAATGTTGTTGTTCGAGGAAGTCATGGAGTACCGGGTGGGTAAGTCATGGAAGTATAGGACATGAAATAAGGATGAAGCTTCGAGGTGATGCCGAAAGATAACGCTTCTTGGGATTTGCTTTATTCTGCCATCATGTGCCATCATGGGAGGTAATAGATGCTGTTACTCTTCCACCAGATATTGATTTTCCAACTTTTCATTTGTGGATATCCCATGGGAATCAATTTGAATACATGACTAATATATCCATCAATCGAGTATAAATCCCATACATGAACTTTGATTTAGAAGAATATGATTGTGGCTACTACATGAAAACCTTTGCATCATCTTGAATCCGGCCATTAAGGGTGGCATATTTCCACTAGATTGATTCCAAGCAAGTATCGATCTAGTGGGTGGAAAACTTTGGGTTTGCTTTGCGGGTCCTTTCGAGTGTGGTGACAAGGTAGCTTTCAAAGTGGAAAGCTGTGGGATCCATTTCATATATGACGATGTCCAAGATCATCATCAACAGGGCCTTATTAGTTAAGAGCCATGATTGTAGGGGGAGTTTACCCACATCACACATAATCAAGACAGATCTAGTGTCCAACTCCCTCCACCATGGTACATCTTCTCTCTTTTTCATTTATCAAGTTTAAAATATTTATTATGAGTAGTGAAAAATAATAATAATAATAATAAAGAAGTATCGAGACAACTTCTAATATTTTTGTATCATTGGGAGGTTGAATGTGGTATTAGATATATTCGAGTAATTTAAAATGACCTCACTTTATTTTAATTATTTATTCTTAACCATCCCAAAATAATTTTCTTAAAACATTTAATTATTTATTCTAACTTATCCTACAAATATATAGAATGAATTTAAAGTGAACAACACTCAGTTTTAAAGTTAAAATATCAACTTGAAGATATAGATGATATTGTGCATATAAAATCAACTGAAAGCTGAACATCCTATGACATAAAAGTATGAATATTGATTTGTGGACAAAATTTTATTTGAATATTTTCATTTATATAGTTATGTTTTTTTTTGTAAATTGTTTAATTATATTTATGAGTCTATTTGATGGAGTAAACCATGCATAGTTTAGTTCTTAATTTTTCTCTCGTGATACATCTTATATATGACAATGCCCAAGATCATTATCAACAGAGCTATCGGCTATTAAATGTCAAAAGAGGCCATGATGATATGGAGGATTGATTACCAAGGTGCATCTTCTCTCTTTTTCATTTTTCATTTACTTGATGATCAAATTTAATAACATATAAGAAAGTATTAAGACAACTTCTAATGTTGTTATATGTTGGGGAGGTTGAATGTGGTAGTACTAGAGATATCAGCGTCAGTAATTTTTATGATTTTATTTTAATTAATTATTTATTCTAAATCATCCCAAAATATATTTTTAAACATATATATGAGTATTTATTCTAACTTATCCTAAAAATAAATTAATGAATTTAGAATTTGTTCTTCCCTAATTTCAACAGTTGAAATCAAGCACAAATTTGTTCTTCCCCATTTCGATTCTCCTAATTTTGATTGAAATCAAACCCCGAAACCATATCTAATTCAGTAAGTGTTTCCTATTGGAGTATCATTATTGGTAGAACCATTGTCAAAAATAAAATCCATGAAGTGCTTCAGCTGATAACATAGTAGATATTGAAGCAAATCGTGTAACACATAAGTCTAGAGTTGTGTCTCACTTGTTGACAGAGCAGAAGGAAAGGTGAACCTTACCTTACATACTCCCAACTGCATTGGAAATATTCTCCATATTTGAAACGGAAATGTATTAAAAAAAACGACAAGAGGTTAAAAAGAAATTTTCATCTATACCATCTTTCTGCTCTTGTTGTTGATGCAGCAACTATCATGAAAAGCCTGATTACCACCAATGTCACTTGCATAAGTATATTCTGTCCCACTCCATCAAGCAAAGAATTGAAGCCAATATGGACAGTACAATTGCATTCTAATTGGCTGTTTCCATCCGTAAGTGACAAGCAACTACTTAACCACCACACATATATAATATCACAACTTCATGCCTTTTGGTCACCTCGTTTCCCCTCTGTTTTTCAAAGTATATTCCGATTCTTCTTTTCGAAAAGTGCTTTTAGTTCGTATACGAAATGATCTGAGACGATGTTGGTATGTACTACTGCTCTAGAAAAAAAAAAAAAAAAAAAAGGACAGATGGAAGAAGCTTATGTATGTGGAAGTTCTATTTCTGTATGCTCCCTCATAATTGGCCACAGAGAGAGAACAAAAAAAAAGTATAAACACTAGATAAGATTTTATAAATTATTTTTTAGAATCATTAGCAATCGAATTTTTGTATATATTTTACAATTAATTTTTCATTGTAATTATGTCTAGGAGTAGGATATCTCGAGTTAGATTAAATATTAAAATTTTAAATTTAATTAACCTTTATTATTTAAACTATTTTCTATTTTCAAAAAAATCTAATTTTGTTTATACTTTATATTTTATTAAATTTTTTTTGGTAGTTGTCTTATCAGGCAAATTTCTTTTATTTTAATTTTCTTTTCTAAAATGTTAATTGAATTTTTTCAAAATCATTACCTATTTTGTTGTAATATGATACAATATAATATTTTTTCTTTCACTACTAATCTTAATAATTATTTATTTATTTTATAATGAATTTTATATCTGTTTGTATCCCTCATAAAATATCTTTTAAGATGCCAACTTATGCACTTCTTATTTTATACTTATATTTTTTTATTTAATCACTATAATAGAATAAGAAATTCTTATGTAGAGAACAAGTCAAAGCAGACAATGACATCTCTAATTTCCAACTTCACAAAAAGCTTGGTTGGTCTCCGATAAGGTATATGCTTTCTCAGTTTGTGGTTAATTGAAGATTAAAATATTTACTAAAATTAGTGGTTAAAAAAAAACATACTGATAACTTTTGAAACGATTACATGCTTCAAAGAATATAGAGTTCAATATGGTGGTAGAAATGTTAGAATTATGTCTAATATTTGATTCATGTACTTATAGTTTTTTTATGATTTCAATTATTGTTACGCATGGTGATGATTAGTGTTGTATTATGTTTGAAATTATCGGGTGAAATTCCCTCCCTCTTGTCCTGTTAAAATTAAAGTTTAAGGGTTAAAAGTTATTAAGGGAAAAGTTAAAGGGCCTTTGGAAGCTTTATGCAAATTAGAATCTTGTCTGTAAAGGAGAAAACACAATCGTTTTTATTAACGTCTGGAGTCATAAACAAAACCCATTAAAGAAAATCTCCTATATCATCAAAGAAGTAGATTAAAGGGTACAAGATTAAGAGGTGAAACAATACAAATTAATTTTGTGGAATCAAGGATTCACCTATTATGGATCTAAGTAAGTTTCCCTAATTTTCCTTTTGGGTTTAAATTCTCCATATTCATATTTTGGTTGGAATTGATTTTGTTTTTGTATGTGGTTTTGGAGTTATAAAGAAACCGCTTCACGCATTAAAAGTAAAGCGTAATTTTCATAAATTAGTATCAGAGCCTCATACAAATAGTGAATTCACCAAATTAGGGTTTATGAAATTTGGAATTTTAATTAGAGATTTAATTGATTGTGTGTTTAATGTTTAAAAACATAATATAATATTCAATTATGTTTTTATTTGAGTTGATAATAATCTTTAGATTATTTATCATGAATCCAAATCACATATATTGAATCTTGTGATTTATGATGGTCATGATTGGGTATTTTTATTTGAATAAGGTTTTCGTCATAAAAATCGGTTTTCGTAAACTTTACGAGATGCGATCGTATTAAAAGCGGCCATAACTTTTTACTCGAATGAGTTACAGAACCCATAATATGTTTTTAAGAAAGGGTTTTGAGTCTGCTATATGGGAGTTAACCCAGTTTCACTTTTCAGATCAGTTTTTAGTCAGGAAATAACTGTTCAGATTTTTCAAGTATTCTAGACTGAAATTTCTGCTCATTCATAAGGTAAATTAATTAAACTAAATAATTAAATTAAATTATTGTCACATGAATTGAAATGTTTATAATATAGAAAGTGTGTTAGTCACCAAGTGGCCCACTTGTATGATGAATTAAATATTTAATCATGTGTATGCAAATATTTATTTTAAATTGCGCTATAACGACATTTTAAGGTTAGGTAAATATTTGCTTGATCATTTAAATACAAAGTTATAGGTCACCCAAGGGTGGATCATTACTTATGACTGATGATAAAGTGATTGTACATCACATCCTAATTAATATATTGAGTGCATCAAAAGGTATCTCATGTATTGATTGGATTTGATTAACGATTAATGAAGTTGAATTTATATAAGCTCATTATATGTTGATGATGTTTGCATTTGAATTTGACCCAAAGGTAGATTTGAATGCATGTTGTGTATTTAATTGTCTGAATTGTTACATGGTTTAACTCAAGGTATTAAGTGTGAGATATTAGTGTTTGCGGCTTTGTATCTTTAAGAATTTGGCGCCATTGGAATCAGTTCAATGGGCTTAATTATGATAGTGGATCGGTATATTAAGTATCATCTTTGGCATAAGTGTGTCGATACAGCTCTGAATTATGGAAGCCAAAGCACGCTGAACCCTCTTTTTGATTCTAGTGCGAGGCGAGAGAAAGTATTTGTGGGAGACATGGGAATGGTGAATCGGTTGCCTATTAAGTTTCTTGAGAATTTAAAGGCGTAGCCCGATAATGTGAAACGCTTCCATGCGAGAACAACTAATGTGAGGGAATTTCTGTTTGAGATTAAAAACTTCACCAATACAGATGTTATTGATAAATTACGTAGTGGCGACTCTCATGACTGATCTATCGACTAAGAAATATGACATTAGTCAATCAATGCATGATCACCTCACTCACATGGTTAATGTGGCAAATAAGCTTAAGGCTATGAACATGGAATTGAATGAAACTTTCCTGGTACAATTCATTCTCCAATCCCTTCAGGGAGACGAGTTTGAGAGGTTCCGTCAAGGCTATAATACACTTAAAGAAAAGTGGAACCTTCAGGAAACTAAGGCCATGTTGTTAGAGGAAGAGGCAAGGCAAAGAGTACACTTTGAGGGAGTGAACCACTGTTCAAGCACTTATTTATTCATAGCAATGCTAATGTTAGGCAAGACACAAGTAATAAGGAAAAGAAGAAAGAAGCAACCTATGAAAGTTAGGGTGATGCGCAAAAAGTAAAGAAATGTCATTTATGTGGAAAGGTTGGACACTTCGAAGTGAGTGCACAGCGCAAAGGCGGTTAGGAAGAAGGTAGCCACATTATGTTTACGTAATGCTTTGGTGAGATTTAATTGAAATTGCCTTCTAATGCTTGGTGGTTAGATACTGGTGCAGCACTCATGTTTCACATATTTCACGGTTTCTTATATGATCCCATAAAGGAAAGTGAAAAGTTTCTTTTCATGGGAAACAGGATGAAAGCTCAGGTTGAAGGCATTGGAACTTACAGATTGATTTTAGATACAGGCTATCGTCTGGATCTAGAGAAATGTCTTTATGTACCAGAATGTGCAAGAAATCTTATTTCTGTTTCTAGGTTGGATATTTTGGGATTTGATTTTAAGTTGAAATAAATGCTTTTCATTGTATCGCGGAAGTGCCTTTTAAGTCTTGTACTTTGATTGGATGCTTATATTGTTTCAATCTAAACTACGATTTGTATTCACATTTAATGTTAGATATGATGTTGGTGTTAAGCGTAGTGCACTAGATGAATCCTCGACTTATTTGTGGCATAAAAGACTAGGTCATATATCGAGGAAGAATCATGAGACTTGTTAATAGTGAAATTTTTGTCATTTGGATTTTTCTTGATTGGAATGATATATATGGATTGCAGTAAAAGGAAAGCAAACCAAACACATATAAAAGAAATCAACCATAAGAAGCATGAAGTTGATTGATTTAATTCATACAGATATTTGTGGTCCTTTTGATGTATTCAGTCATGGGGCGGAGAAAAGTATTTCATTACTTTTATTGATGATCATTGAGTATTATTTACCTTTATTCTTTGCGTAGAAAAGTCTCAAGCAGTGGATTTCACAGGACATTCATTCTGCGAGTTGAAGCGGGTTAAATAGAAAAGTTAGGAGTAATTAGATCCAGATAAGTGGTGATATGGAAAAACAAGCGAAGTTGAATGATACCGGAGTCCATTTGCAAAGTTCATGAATCTAAGGGCATTTGTGCACGGTATACAATGCACAGGAACACCACAACGAGAATGGTATGGCGAGAAAGTAATCGTGCTACGATGGATATGGTCGGGAGCTATGATAATAATAGTTCTATTACCTGTTTCATTGTGGATGTATGCATTAAGAGCTATTTGCATGTTACTTAACGAGTTCTAGTAAAAGAGAGCGATTCCTAAGACACCTTATGAGCTGTGGACGGGAAAGGAAGCCAAGTTTGAGGCATCTTGCGTTTAGGACTGCCAAGCCCAGTGATTACAATCTACATGAAAGTGGACCCAAGAACCATTAGTGGTTTTCTTTATAGGAGTATCCTAAAAGTCTAAAGGGTTTGATTTTCTTGTCTGACACGGTGTTATGAGAATGCTTGAGTGCAGTGGTTTCATTGAGAATGGCAACATCGATTAGGAATTAGTGAAAGTCATAATGTAAGTGAAACATTAGTGGAAGCGTCTGCATCTAATGTTCCTTCTCGGAAGTTATTGTTCCTATTAACGTAGCACAGGACACATGGTAATTATGGGGAGCGACTGACATGCGGGTTCGTCTCAGCGTCATGATGTTGTAGTCCAATGAAGAGAAGGATTGATAATGTTCAAGTTGATGGACAAGTGCAACCTCAACAGGAAGTAGTATTAAAGCGATCTACTAGAGTGAGAAGATCTGCTATTTCACAGTGATTACATTGTGTATGCGCGAGCATGAAAGTGATTTGAGCATGGATAGTCGGTCATTTAAAGGTATGGAAAGTAATAATTCTAAAGTGGTATAATGCCATGAAAGAAGATTTGAAATCTATGACAGATAACAATGTTTGGGTAATGACAGAATTGCCAGAAGGTTCTAAAAGAGTTGGCTGTAAATGGGTCTTTAAGACTAAGCGAGACTCTATGGGCAATGTCGAAAGGTATAAAGCCAGACTTGTTGCCAAAGGTTACACTCAGAAAGATGGCATTGACTATAAAGAGACTTTCTCTCATGTATTAAAGAAAGACTCTTTGAGAATTATTATGGCATTAGTAGCTCATTATGATCTTGAGCTTCACCAAATGGATGTAAAGACCGCCTTTTTGAATGGAGATTTAGAGGAGGAAGTTTATATGGATCCAGTAAGTGAAGGCTTTGAGACCCTGAGAAAGAGGAAAGTCTGAAGTATGTAAATTGAAGAAGTCAATTTATGGATTAAACAGGCCTCCAGACAATGGTATTTAAGACAACAATACGCCTTGTCTTATGGATTTGTAGAAACACTGTTGACACATGCTTATCTACATGAAGGTCAGCTGGGAGCCAGTTTGCCAGTTCTTGTATTATATGTTGACGATATTCTTCTTCTTTGCTAATGATAAGGGCATGTTAACGTGATGTTAAGTTTCTCTCTAAAAATTTTGAGATGAAGGATATGGGTGAGAATCTTATGTGATAGGGATAGAAATATTTAAGTGACAGATCTGAGGAGTGATAGGATTGTCTCAGAAAGCATACATCAATAAAATCTTAGAGAGATACAGAATGGATAAAAGCACAGCTAGTCCAGTTCCAATTCAAAGAGGGGACAGTTTCAGTAGATCTCAATGTCCTCAAAATGATTTAGAACGTAAAGAAATGGAAAATATTCCCTATGCCTCAGTGGTTGGAAGTTTAATGTACGCCCAAACATGTACATGACCGAACCTTCAGTTTTGGCACATTGGAATGTTGGTAGATTATCAAAGTAATCACAGGTACACCCTTTGGAAAGGCTGCGAAGAAAGTCCTCGGTACTTACAAGGCACTAAGAACATATGCTCATATATAGAGAAGATCGAATAACCTAGAAGTCATAGGTTATTGATTCGAACTATGCTGGATGTGTGTGGATACCGGGAAAATCCACATTTAGTGTTTCCTTTTAGGCAGTGGAGCTATTTCATGGAAGAGTGCGAAGCGATCTGTCGTACTACTTCCACTATGGAGCGGAAATTTGTAGCGTGCTTTGGGCTGATTCAATTGTGTGAAGCTACGAGGAATTTTAGCTACGGAGTTTTGGGCATTGTGTGGGTATTGCCAAGCGGGTTGAGAACCCCATTGTGATACCCTTGGTTGTTTTCTTCTCTAGAACGATAGGCCTACAAAGGTGCCAAGCATATGGATTTAAAATATCTATCTGTCAAAGAAGAAGTGCAAAACCAAAGAGTGTCTATTGTGCATATTGGCACCGATCATATGATCGCGGATCCGTTAACTAAGGGATTGTTGCCCAAAATTTTTATTGGCCATGTTGAGAGAATGGGCATTACAGCTAAGTCCTTGTAGAACGGTTTTAATTATAGACATATATATGTACTTATGTTTGCTAGCACATTATTATTCTGGATGACACTTTAAGAATTCTATGATTGTTATTTGGGTTTTGCAGTTTCTGTTAATCACGTTATTGGCATGCACATTGTTATTTTGTGATTACAGGTATGGGTCTTGAAATAAGACATTAAGGAATAAGGCTTATGTGTTTTGCCTTATTATTAAAAGAATAGTGAGTTGAATTGACATGTACATGGAAGGAATCGGGCGCTTTGCTGGACGTGACCGCCATGATTCGGTTGATTTGATTCATGTATGGTATGCTGACTTGTTTGTTTTCATATTAAAGTTCGCGATTAAATTATATTTTGAGGCTTCAAAGTCGCATGAATCAAGTGGGAGAATATTAGAATTATGTCTAATATTTTATTCATCATATATAGTTTTTATGATTTCAATTATTATTCACGCATGGTGATGATTAGTCTTTGTATTGCTGAACCCAGAAATTATCGGGTGAAATTCCCTCCCTCTTGTCTGTTAAAATTAAAGTTTAAGGGTTAAAAGTTATTAAGAAAAGTTGAGGGCCTTTTAGGAACTTGTGCAATTAAGTGCATATATAAAAGGAGAAAACCTAATCGATTTTATTAACGTGCGAGTCATAAACAAAACCCATTAAAGAGAAAATCTCCTATATCATCAGGAGTAGATTAAAGGCTACAAGATTAAAGAGGTGAAACAATACAAATTAATTTTGTGGAGATCGAAAGTTCACTATTATGGATCAAGTAAGTTTCTATTTTCCTTTTAGAGTTTAAATTCTCATATTCATATTTTGGTTGAATTGATTTGTTTGTATGTGGTTCTGGGTTATAAGAAATCGCTTCCGCATTAAAGTAAAGCGCCAATTTTCTTTCAGGTAGATATGGCTAAATCATTTTAAAAAGTTTTATTTTTTATTTTTTTATGTTCTTCAATTTATTTGCTTTTAATTATCCCAAAATTTTATAGAATTCGGAGATCTGCAATCTGTGGGCCAAGTTTAAACCCTTTTTTTTTTTTTATAAATATTGTGTTCCTAACCAAGACGTTATATTTGAAATGAATTATTGAATTTAGAAAAAAATATTGTATTCAACCTGACTAATCATTACATAGGATCTATTGCAGTTGGAAGTGGTAGTAGAGATTTCTTTTGTGAATCAGAATGAGAATATCATTGAAAGGAGTACTCCTCTTTCAAATCATGGATTCTAATTTGTATGTTTTAAAGCATGAACAATTTGGATTGTTAATTTGATAGATATGTATTTGATTTGTATTTCTTCAAATTTTTTTATCTGTAGGACAACTTATTAGAACATATTTTCTTAAATAAACTCTTTTTTTTTTTTTTTTTATGTTTTCTACAAATTTACTTGACATCATGACCAAAAAATTTACATGAATTTGTTTAGTCTAATTAATAAAATATAACTTTGTTTTATACAGTAAATTATATTGTAATTTCTATTACATAAGTTATTAAATTAAAAATTATTAATTGAAATAAATTATTGAATTTATAAAATAAGAGAAGGCTAAAATTTTATTTAAATTCATTAATGTATTTATTTAGAACTTCACAATTATTATATGTTTTTTATTTGCATACTTGTCTTGAAAGTTTGAGTTGATATAAGTATGAATTAGTATTTGTTTAGCTCTTGCTTTGCTTCAGTTTTAAAGGTGAAGCAATTAGAGAATGTTTTGATTTCATAACTAAGCCTAGCATGTATTTCAGTTAACTGTTTTCAGCACCAATCAAACAGTTGCGAAGCAAGACCGTTGATTGATTTTATTAAAGAATCATCAGGGGTGAATATAGTTTTGGCTTACTTCACAAATTTTTAATAAAAATTGTTTTTTTTTTCTTTTTGTGAGAAATCATGTTTTCTAATGATATATTTTGACTGAAACAACTTGCTCTAAGATTTTTCATTCATTTATTCTTTCCCCATGATATAAAATGATGAAGATGATAGGAAGACCATTGCATTCACCATTTTTTTTTTATATTTATTTTATATTACATCGTTGTAGTATTCCGTTCTTGGATTCAAACTTCAGATTTCCCGTAAACTCATCACACATTTTTGTCACTTAAGCATACCTCAATCAAATGCATTCAGCATCTTTAAACATCTACATTTAATAAGAAATGTATAATTATGGTAGTTCATCAAACTTTTATCATTGCCATAAAGGTTAAAAAAAGATGACTTTCTTTGGATACCATTTAATACAAGTGAATGGATACAAAAATTTGTTTTACGGTTTAGTTTAATTTATTGGAACGAGACATGCAGAGATAAATTGTTTTTTATTTATTAAAATTTTGTTTCTGGAAAATGCATCCATTTGGGTTTGAATTATATGAATAGAGAAATGTAGACGGCTAAAGTGGACTGTACTGATCATTTTTAAATCTTATTTTTGGCAGATGCACCCATTTTCGATATAATTTATGGGCAGCTAGACTATTCTGATTGTTAAATTTTATTTTTGGCATTTATATTTGGGCTGTGTCAACACCTATTTTCAATGTAATTTATTAGAAGGTGGGGTGGAGAAGGAAATCCAGCTAGATCATTCTTCGCATATACAGAATACACATCATTTTCCTTTAATTTATTGGAAGGTGAACATATTGGATTTAAGGGATTATTATTATTTTTTTAACCTTTACTATAATATTAGTATTTTACTTTTTTTTTTTAATGAAGACTATGAATAACGAAACCTACAAATTTGGCTAAATGATGATCCAATAATCTTTAAAGGCAAATATTTTTAATGTCTCAAGAAAATTCTGACTCCAAATATTTGAAGCTTTATTGTAAATACATTTTTTAGTTAAACACTTTGTTGTTCTATTTGTTTTCCTACAAATATACCAATAAGTGTGGATATTTAGATCAAGGACACATATTGTAGCTCCCAAATTATACCTATTAGTTTTATGACATATTTAAGGTAAAATAAAAGTCATATTTGTATTTTTCAGGAATTTAAGTGCTAAGTACGAAAAAAATAATACAACCAGAAATAATAAAAAAGTAAAAATGGTAAATTTGTAAATTGTCAAATTAGGGAATTAAGAGACATTAAGATAAAAGGTTATCCTAGAATTTTAATAAGTTGATATTGCAAATTGAATAAAGTGAAGGGACTAAAATGAAAAAAAAAAGGGAAAAATGAGGGCAAATTACATTAGGAGAACAAGTTGTCTCCAAAGAAGAAGTTCTCATTTTTTGCTTAAGAAGACTAGGGCATACGATTTGGAGAGAATATCCATTTTGAGTTCTTCTTAAATCTTTTGGAGTTCCACTTGTTTATGAAAGAGAAGGAAAGTTTATGTGTGTTAGGGAAACTCCTAACTTATTCCTTATCACGTGTTTGGGTTAGAATGAATCACTAACTCTTCCCATATGGTTGGGATCTTTTAGTTTTGTTTGTGTTTGGTTTACAGATGCGTTGTTTTGAACAAGTTTTGTGTTGGTTTGGAAAGTGTCTGGTGGAAAAGGCTAAAATGCCACTTTTACTTTTTCTGAGTCCGTGTGCCTTATACATGGCGAAGGTAGGGATATTTTTGTTTTTAGATCTCTTCGCATAGGTGAAGGGAAAGCCCGCCCTAGGCAAGGGATGTTTCGCCTCGGCGAACCCCTCTTCTTGGTAGGCTTTGTTCTTGCCTCTTCTCTGCCTGTTTTGCTTTCTAAACGAATGTTATAAATACTAGTATAAAAAGCTCTAAAACACATATAATTGTAGGTCTGCTTAATACCAGATAGTGAATGAATATGCACATCTGTTTAGTGTTAAGACACTCCTGATTAGTGCTTCGGCACTCCTGTTTAGTGCTACGGCAGTCATGCATAGTGCTATGACCTCTGATTAGTGTTGCGAGCCGCGTCGATCAATCTTCGCCACTTACATTCGATTACTATACTTGCAACCAATTACTGTTATGCTGATCCCTCTTATTATTAATTTTCATTCTATATAGACATTGTTTATATGATAAGTATGCGAACAATGAAACATAAGAAACAAAGTAATTAGCTTTGATGCTAGAGCGTAATTCGATTATGTTCTGGTATTACCTATGGGTACTTTCTATTAAGAGACTTACGGTATGTACTCTTATGGGGAATGAATACTCGTGTGAATTATTTTGAAATGTATACTGTAATTGAGGACCACTACAAGTGGTCATAAATGTTATCTATTGAGCTTAAAGTTTAGCACGGTGTTTCGTCCGCATGTAGATGCTTAAAGGGTCGCGAATGTCGCATTCACCGGGAGCCAACCTGACATTAGGGTCCTTCGATGTAGGTCCCGGGTGGTTTGTTGTAATAATATGTAAGCGTAATATTTGGAGATAGTGTAACTTGTGTAAATACAAGTAGATGGACTCAGGAATATATGTACAAGACAATTTAAAAACCACTATGATGGTAGTATTACAAGTTATGTCATTATGAAATTATGCTAGAAATTGGCCCACTAATGATAGAAATATCAAGTTAATAAGTCTCTATTTCGTGTGACGTCCCCTCACCTGCTGCAGCTAGGGGAAGGGGCATTACACATATAGCCTCCAAATATCCCTCATTCTTAGAATAATTGAACTAGTTATATCACTTTTTTTTTATTGTAACAATTTATAATTAATTTGGAGTTCCCTTCAATCTCCAAGTTTGAAAAACTATTGTTACTTTGCAACTAAGTACACCATCTCTCAAAGTCACATATTTTACAGTAATTATCGAAACATAACCTAAATGTATACTAGGTGTCATCCTAACAGTACCATTAGAGTTTCTAATGTTGATCGTGATGTATTGATATTTTTTAACCTTGAATTGAACCATCAAAATTCAATTTCAATCTTTCATTAATCAAGAGGAATTTATTCAATCCATTTTTTATTTTAGATATTTTCTTGATATTTATACATGAGACACGTAACTCACATCGCGCCACGTGTCACTCTTCCCCGATTCGTTTTCATTTCGAAACAATTTATTTCGTTCCGGTTTAAATTCTATCTATCTTAAATATACATTCTTTAAATATTTGACATTTTTTTGGGATTTTTCTAAAAATCACATTTTTTTGGGTCCACTCGACGCCCGTCGCCTCGAAACTCGGGAAAAATACGAAGGTATCGAAATTCAATAAAATTCGTATTTTTCGTCATCCGAGATCTAGAAAAATTACATGTTTTAGCCTGTCCCATTCCGGCAAAATTATCATTTTGTCTTTCCTAGCTAAATTTAAAAATTTTGGCTTTTTCTGGGGTTACAAGTCAGACCTCAAGCACATGCCTTCAGCATCTTTAAACATCAACATTTAATAAGAAATGTATAATTGTATGGATTAAAATAAAACTTATCATTGCCATAAAGATTAAAGATGACTTTCATTCTGGATACCATTGGCTGCAGTGACTGGATACAGAAGTGTTTTCACGGCTTGGATTTAATTTATTGGAACGAAGACATGCAGGGTAAATTTGTTTTTATTTATTGAAATTTTGTTTCTGGAAAATGCATCCATTTGGGTTTGAATTATATGAATAGAGAAATGTAGACGGCTAAAGTGGAGTATGCGATCATTTTTAAATCTTATTTTTGTGAGATGCCATTTTCGATATAATTTATGGGAAGCTAGACTGTCCCGATTGTTAAATTTTATTTTTGGCATTTACATTTGGGCTGTGTTAACACCTATTTTCATTGTAATGTATTAGAAGGTGGGGTGGAGAAGGAAATCCAGCTAGATCATTCTTCGCATATACAGAATACACATCATTTTCTTGGACCGCCCGATTATAACAAATCCCTGACTATTTAAACTCTCATTTTACCGAACCCTAAGCATGACCGCCTCCTCCTCCTCTCTCTCCTGTTCATCTCCTTTCTCCTCTCTCTTGTTCGTCTCCTTCTAACTTACTCAATAATGGCCGATCTGTATGTCTGATGCTTGAGACGGCGTGGGGCTACGACCTGTATTTCGCCTAAGGTTTGGGGATCGAGTTGCGGTTAAGAGAGAATCCAGAAGTCTGGTTTTGGTCCATTTTCTTCTTCTTCGTCCGGTTAGATGTTGTATTTTTTGTATTTGATTTATTTCAAGATTTTATGAATTTATGGCCTGAATATGATGATGATAAATGGTAAATCGAGAGAAAATTTTCCCTTTTCTTGGGTGGGGAGAAATAGAAATGAAACACACCACCATAGGATAGTTTAATCCGATGCCCGTGCGTACCTCATCCGACTGCGTCAATTGTTGAATTTTGAGATATCCTACTCTTAAAAATATGTAAGATAAATTATAGATATGATTGATTTCATTGAAGCTGATTGACCCTCCATGGCTTTTGGTAGTTTTAATTTGTTTTTTTGCCAATTCTTGATATATGAGCGAGCATACGCCTACTTAGTACTTACACACCTGATTCTCAATTTCAAGGTTTCCTCTAATAGATTATTTGATGGGGATATCATCTAATTAAGATGGGTGAATTGTGATTTTATGAATTTGAGTGGGTTGAGAGGAAGTATTCCGATTTTAATGCAGCATTAGCGCTCATTGAGGTGAGGCTCAGGTTGGAGTTGCAGTGAAGCCTTGCTATGATTAAGGCTACTTGATTGTTTTTTTTTTTTTTTTCGGGCGGGGCGGGAGCGAGATTTGTGAATTTTGTTGGCGGAAATGGGAGGCGACAAAGCTCCTCGGCTGCAGGTTGGCGAGAACGGGATAGGAGGAACCCATCCCAAACCCGCCCGGTTGCCATCCTTACTTTTGCTAGACTTTAGAGTGCCAACCGTTAACATTATAATCATCTTTTTTTTTTTCCTCCAGTTTTACAGAGACAGAATTCAACTGAAGATTGTATTATACTACGCCTCGCCGGAAATGGCTTCCACAAGCGCTCAAATGGCGTCTGATTCTTCTCCTTTCATGCGTAGATGCCTTTACGACGCGTTCTTGAGCTTTAGTGGGAAAGACACCCGCAATAATTTCACCGACCACCTCTATACTCATCTGGTTCAAAGAGGCATTAAAACTTTCAGAGACGACTGTTGAGACCAAATGACATATACAAATTTATGACACTATTACCAAAGGACTATTGTCTAATCCCCGGCAACGGCGCCAAAAACTTGTTGAGACCAAATGACATATACAAATTTATAACACTATTACCAAAGGACTATTGTCTAATCCCCGGCAACGGCGCCAAAAACTTGTAAGGAGACCAAATGATGTTGTATCAGCGAATATGGTCGAGGGTAGAATGTGGTAAATACTTCGAAAACTGATTAAGACAAAGTAAGTATACCAAAAACTAAAATGAAAGAAATGTATAACCTCAACCCCTTTCATAGTGCAGGTCATACAAGTAATAAAGTGGACTCTAGGAGTCCAGATATCATACCCACGAGGATTGGAGGTTCTCTCTAATTGGAATTTGATCACCCCGATTACAAGGGTTCTTCACTATTTAGGTGACCAAGTAGGATGTCGAATAAAATCAATTTAATTGAAACAAAAACTGATTTAAAACTAATCCTAAATCTACCAAATAAACAACTGCCAATTCTAAAAGGTATGAAGAGAGTCACTGGGATAGGGGTCATTATTTACAAAAACAGTTTGCATTTCCTTGAAAGTGCAACATTTGTGAGTTGAATCTTTGGATTTATCCGAAGCAATGTAGTATAGCTTGGATTTCTCCATACACCATACATTTCATTATCTAACACACCATATTCCTTTCGAGACAAATGGGTCTAAATAGCTACTTATGGTGGCACTCTTTAAGATTTGATTGTTTTTCTTTTCAATACTTCACAACCATTTCTTAGGGCGAAGAATTCTTGCCCCCATAGACGAGGATAATCTGAAGCCTTCTTCAATGTAATTGGTATCTCGTCCTTCAAATCTAATAAAATTTTCTATCTCCTTGATTAGATCTTTGCTAACACAGGATCAAGATCCTTTCATCAGACTGAGGAGAAACCTCTGATCAACTAAATTGATACATCGCTAATTAATCCTCACACCCATGAGTAAATTATTGATCTATCAAAGTAATTTTTTAGAGTTCATTAGTTTCAAGATATTAGTCTAACATACCCCTAACTTACCGCTCTTTACTCTCAGGAATCTCTCCATCATGTGTCCTTTCAGAGGAGCCTCCTGAATCAGAGAAAAGATCTGACTCTTTTTAGGTATAAGCTACTAATATTTGAACAAATAATTATATGAGCAGTACCAATTATATAAATTCGATATTAAAACCCACAAAATAGCGAGAAACTGCAAATCTGAATGTTCAACAATTAATCCCCAACCTAGGGTGTTTAATGTTTCATTCTTGGATTCCAATCATCACCATTCAAGTAGTAGAAAATGAAAAGAAAGAAATCAAGAGAAAGAAGAAAAACCGATTTGAGCTTAAATCTTCGCCTCATGATAAATAAATTGAATATACGTGCAACACCGAAATCCCTTCAATAGAAATAAAAATCTTCTCTAAAACTACTCAGATCTATTAAAAATAATGCAGTAAAAACCCAGAAAATGGCGGTTTAGAGAGAAAACCCATGAGAGAAAATCTGTGATTTTTAGCTTCAATCTTTGTACGAACATTGGTAAATCTACCAAATCTCTGATGTACGACACGAAATATCACTTCAATAGAAATAAGATAACACAAAAATAACTCGGATCTAAAGAATCCGTCTACGAGAAAAAAAATGGAAAAATGGACGATCTGAGAGAAACCCGCGGAAACTCGATCTTCCCGCCTTACGCTACCTAAAAAACGAGTATATATATATGGTCCTAGGGTGAAATGGGCTTGAAATTAGGTCAAAATATCAATTTTCGGCCTTTTGGTTCTGCAGCGTCATTAAGATCGCGTTCCATAAGCTGGTCTCGACAGGTTTGTCGCGACCGCGGCTCGCGACTGAGTTGCTCAGCGACACAATCTGAGCGGCAAGCTGGTTTTCTTCTCTAACTTATCGGGGCCATAACTTCTTACGTTTAACTTCGGTTGGGTATTGTAGTACTCGTTGGAAAGCTCTTTGAATGTAGAATGCATCCGCGGGGAGTGGAACCAAATTTTGATGTTCCCAAATGGTACAGAAAAATTCATCTTTCAGTGGTGCGCTGAGACTCTGGTTGGCTCTTCTTTTGGAAATATATTGTTCATTTCTTGCCAAATCCCTTGCTTTTCATCAATAATCCTACAAAACCAAGTTTGAAATTTTATGAGTTTACATGAATATGGATATAAAATGCCTGGTAGCATGTGAAATGAACTCAAAACATAGATGAGTTTGCTCATCAAACACCCCCGAACTTGAAGTTTGCTTGTCTCAAGCAAGAAAAGAAAGAAGTTAGCAATACTGACAATGGAAGAAAGAGTTCATTTCACCCTTTTATTTAACAGCGAGTAAATAACTTTACTTGAGGGTATGTGATATGTGTCTCAAGAATTACCCTTACAAGGAATAGAGAATATGATCAAAGATAATTTATTCATTTAATAGTGAATTAATCTCATAATAGACAAATTTAGATCATAGTTCTCACTAGTGTGTGTATTGTGTGTGTGGTCTTCCCCTATCCAAACAATTGCAAGCTAGATGAGTTTATGAAATTGAGATAAGTAGCGGATCTCTTAAGATTTATTTAGGTTCCATAGGCTTGTTGTTCTTATCACTCTCCACTAGTAGGCACACAACTCTCAAGATCAAGTAGGTCTTTATAAGTTTGTAATGTAAGGCTTGGGTAAGGGTAGTTGAATGAGATCATTTAGGCTAAAACTTACCCAAACATACATATTTTTCTGCACACGTGTGACTCCTACTCCATCATGATTCTTACCATCGCATAGTTACACTCTCAAACACTAATCTGTTTAGGTGCATCCTTCCATACTCCTCATATCACTTTTTCTACACAAATTCTGCATTCTTTCCAGCAAACACCAAGAAGCCTTTTCTTTAAGACAAGGTTATTATAGTGGTGCAATGTCCAAAACCCTTAAGCTTTCTACCAGCCCTTAAGCGAGCTTTAAATCAATAACTCCCCAGGCGATTGGCCTTGTAGGGTATTAGGTTTTGAGACATCCATGGATTACTTGCTCTAGGGAAGGAAGGCTGCGAGGCTAGACTAACTCCTCATGACTTTATTGTATTTTTGCTTCTTTTACACTTGATATTTTTCTGTTTTTTTTTTACAACCTCTTTTGATTTTCAACTTAACTCATTTCAACCAATTTGAAGTTATTTTTCCTATGGAAAAATAACTCCCCCAAACTTGCTCCTCACCACATTTCTCAATTATGTTCAAATCCTCATGTTATGGGTGAGTTTGGTTCTTTATTGAGGGATAGTGATGTATAGGAAGGTTATTGGCTTCAAACTTGGTTTCTTTTTATAAACAAATTTTGGCTCTTTAAGGCTCAACATCTTAGTACTAGAGGAATATGCATATGCATATTAATAGGAGTTAACTTGAAGGCACAATCTTTCCAATGATAGCCTATATCATTTCTCAATTGTTGTATTTGCTAAATTTCGCCTCAAGTGATAATGACAAGTTCTAGAACCTATGGAGATCAAAATTAGATGGATTCTCATAAACCTTCTCTAACCCGAGCAAAAGCGCTTTTCAAAGGTACTTAGCGACCACGTGCATGGATTTTG
The DNA here is from genome assembly GCA_016808115.1 of Tetrastigma voinierianum. NCBI lineage: Eukaryota > Viridiplantae > Streptophyta > Magnoliopsida > Vitales > Vitaceae > Tetrastigma > Tetrastigma voinierianum. The sequence continues at coordinate 226,647 of JAEQBH010002800.1, forward strand.
AGAAACCAATGACTAAATAGCTTATTAAAGAGATAACTCATTAAACTTCATTAAGTCCTATTATCTCTAATATTGTCCATATGCCAAAGGAGTTCATGGTCTTATTGACATCACAACAACTCAAGCAAGACCTCAATTAACTCAATAAACTCCTTTAAAAAAAATATATCAAACTAAGATCTTAAGTTAGGAGAGCATCAAACAAAGTCATTATCGAAAGCACCAGAAAATTTCATCCTCAAAGTTGTCATTTTACAACATGTGGGGTGTGACATGATAAACTAACAAAAAAATAAACACCCCAACTTTGGAATGAACATTTATCCTAAATGTCTAGCAATGAGCAAAAGATTAATAAAGTAAAGGGTAATAAAAGGGAGTTGGGAAAAGTGGGCTCCCTTTGTAGTCTTGGCCACTTTGAATAGGAACCTTGATGATTTTCAGACAGTGACGTTGGTGTACTACCCTTGATACTCTTTGGCTTCTTTGGAGCCATGAAGTGGCTTTGTCATTTTCTCGAAGCACTTGGTGTGCACGACTTCCTTCACCTCGAATGAGTGAGTTTTGATTCTTCAAAACCTCCTTGATACATGCAAATCACTCACAATCAACAATGATCTAAAGAACCCGAAACAAACAACCAAGCACAAAAATTTTCTTCATTAGTAACTCCTCTTTAATGCTTGGAGCCAGATGGGTGAAGTTTAGGGTTCAACAAAGGTAAGTTTGTGGGACATGATGGGTTTGAAAGCAGAAGATAGAATGAATTAGGGAGAAAGTGATTTAGGATTTGAGTGGATGGGAGATGAATTTGAAAGTGATTAAAAGTTACAAGGATTAGGAGGAAAGAGTATGGCAAGATAGAGTATAAAGTAGGAAGAATAAAAATGGGTTTAAAGGGTTAAAAGCCTTTGTTTTGTGGCATGGTGTTGAGGTCGTCAGAAATTCTGCTCAGCACCCCTGTTTTGTCAACATTATACTCATATCTCCTTCATTTTAGCTCGAATTGGATGGGACTGTTGAAGCTCTTTGTGTAGAATGTGCTCATGGGCTGGAGTGAACCATTTGGAGCCTCTATCAATACAGAAAAATCCAGAATGTTCAATTCTGTCAGTGTGATGACTTCTTGACTCATAGGTTTCTCCTTGCTTTGTCTCTTGCTCATATCACTTGATATCTTCAAAAGTCTTGTATATATATTCTCTCAAATTCCTCAATAGCAACCCTTAATGCTTTCATTCATGCTTAAACTCATCTTTTGTCTTTAAATTCTCCTCAAAAGCATGATCTGTGAACAGCTACAACTTTATCATTTCAGTTTCGAATTTGGTTCTTTTCATCTCAAAAACACAGGAAATTTGATGAACTCCACTCCATTTTTTTTTTCACACTTCAAGCACTATAATTTACATCAACCACTTTCCAACTTCTTGCCACTTCGCTCTTGCAAACTAGTCATGACAACATGTTGAGCTTCAAACTTATCTTGTGCATGAAGCACACTAACAACAAAGTTAAAACAACTGCTGGAATTTTCATCCCGGTAAAAAAAAAGCAAGCAGCAAATAAAATAACTAAAAAATAGAAAAGAAAAGAGAATGGATAGAATCCTTATTACTTAGCTTAGGTTTGCCTCCCAGGAAGCTGCTCATTTTTTAGAGTCCAGCTAGACTCATTGGAAAAGTACTAGTGCTTCCATTTGACCAATCACATTCATCTTGAAACACTTCCTCTTCATAACCGACAGCTCAGGATGTTTTCTTTCAGACTTTGAAGAGGGGAAAGAAACTCAAAATCTCCGTTAATTATGGTTGGTGGTTCAGCTACAAATTCTTCAAAACAGTCCCCTCCATGTGATGTAGATGTAAACACATTTATGCTTAAGGGAGACTGTTCAAACATGTGTCCTTTTGATTGAAGCAAGCTGCATAATTTTCTGCACATGGCTCTTTCTTGCTCGTCAAAGGTAATGGTTGGTGAAGATTGAACTTTGCTTTCTCCTCACCCCACGAAGCAAGGTAAGGCTCCTTGTTGATGTCAATCCATGCTTGGCTTGAGGAAAGAAGTGGTCTTCTTAGTATATGAGAATTTTGTAGATCCCCTTCAATGCCCCAAGTCACAAAATCCATGGGGAAGGTAAATGTGTCAATCTTCACCAAAATGTTTTCAATAGCCATTACTTGACTTACTTCTTCAAATTTCAGTTTATCCAATAATGACTCTTCATCATCTAAGTTGTTTAAGTGCCTTGTTCTCAATTTCCAGCTCATTTTTGTCACGCCCAGTCCGGCCAGGCAGATTGGCGGATGGAAACCAGGTTTCTAGGGCCGAGACTCAAGGCCCGGGACTCTTTACACGATTTTTTTTTTTAAAAGCCAGCGCTTTTTGTGGGTATGGCCCGCATCTTATAAACGAGAATCAAAATTATATACCCTTATCTTAGTCCCATTTACAAATCTGAAACTTTGCTTTTACATTTACAAATCGAGCCGCGGAACCTACATGTAGTGAACCCTTACAAGTGTGTTGGCCCGAATTTGTATGCGGAGTCTTCGGTGTCTTCTCTGTACCTACGGATTAAAACCCGTGCTAAGCTTTGCAGCTTAGTGGAAACATGTATCTTATGCATATACACATTTAATGCATAAAACAATAACGAGATAATATAAATTTTATGTATTTATATTATGAACTTATCTGATTCTTATTCTTATACGAGAACTTATCCTTATAACGGACTTATGTGCATTCGAGGGACTCCGTGAATTCTGAGCTTTATGTTTATCTTCTGGAGTTTAACTTATTCGAGTACCGTAGGTACCACGAGATGCAGGCATTATCTTGGTATTTGGACACGTACTTGTCTTCACGGAACATCTTTTGGTCTTACACGGGCTTATCTTTTGGTCTTGCAGACATATATGTATTTACAGGATGCAGAAGTACCGTAGGTACTACGAACATTTCTTGGTATAAAAAGTACCGTGTTTTCTGAAACGATTCCTTATACGGGAGGTACTCGTAGGTACCCTTGGACTTGCTCTTATCTTACGGATCACGAGAGTACTCGTAGGTACTTTCTGAGAACTTGTACTTATTTCTGCGATAAAGAGTACCGTAGGTACTGCCGAGACAATCAAATACAAGAGTACCCGTAGGTACTACGGGCTTAATCGAATGCATAGCGGGCCTTACTTTCGGATCTGAGGGTACCGTGGTACTGCCGAACTAAATCAAAGGCGGGACGTATTCGGATCTGGGGTTTAATCGAGAAAGCGGAACTTATTCGGATCTTGGGTACCACGTGGGTACTACATAACTTATCTGAGAGGCGGGAGTTAATCGGAGGCAGGGAGTACCATTAGGTACTCTGAACTTCATCGAATCTGAAGTACCGTAGGTACTACGAGAGACTAATAGTATTCTTGTCTGAGTACTCGTAAGTGTAGGGCAATCAAATCTGAGTACGTAGGTACTGCGGAGCTTAATCGGATACATAACGGGGGGAACTTACTCGAATCTGAGATTGCAGTAGGTACTAGAACTAAATCCAAAGGCAGGGACATATTCGAGATCTGAGGGTTTAATCGAAGCGGAACTTATTCGGATCTTTGGGAGTACGTGGTACTACATAACTTATCTGAGACGAGGAGTTAATCGGAGAGGCAGGAGTACCCTTAGGTACTCACGGAACTTCATCAGTCTGAAGTACGTAGGTACTCACGGAGGAACATATACGAGAGACGGGACGTCGGTCTGCAGAGTGTGCCGAAGTAGATGCTGAACGGATCGAATCTGGGACGGGAACTTATTCGAATGCGGGGGTACGAAGTGGGCACTCTGAGCGGATCGAATCTGGAAGGATTTATCATGTCACGAAGTACCCGTGGGTACCTCTGAGAACTTCAGCGATTCTGGGGTACCCTAGGTACTCTGAGACTTATTAGATCTGAGGAACGAGGAACTTAATCGCCACGAGGAGTACCCGTGGGTACTGCAGACAGTCGGATCACGGGAACAACATTCCGTACGGGAGTACGTGGGTTCTGAGAACTTGTGTCGGATCACGAGGAGTTATCAAATGCGGGGTACGTGGTACCTCTGAGAGCAGATCGAGATCTGAGGACTTATCGGATGCGGGGTACGTAGGTGCGCAAAACTCATTAGATGCGGGAGTACGTAGGTACTACGGGTCTTATTCGAGAGACGGGCTTATCGGATACGAGTACGTTAGGTACTCACGGGACTTATCTGAGAGCGAGAACTGCTCCGGTTACAGGAGCGTAGGTACTGCGAGAGCGAATCGGATCTGAGCGGGAACTTATCGGATCACGGGAGTACCCGTAGAGTGCTACGGAATATCCCGAGAAACAAAGGCGTGGTAGGTCTGAGTGAACATTGATCTGGGAGTACGTAGGTACTCTGGGAACTTATTCGAGATTTATCATATATTTGTTTGACTTCTAGACCGATGTCACGGAATGAGTAAGACCACGACTGTCATGCCGGGGATCTGCCTCTGATGCGGAAGTGCCGTAGCATTAGTCAAGTCGAGGGTGTCTTAGCGCAGGGACGGGAGTCTTGTGTCGGAGACGGGAGTGCCGTGGCACCTATTCGGAGCGGGGTCGTGGCACTATTCAGTAGAAGTACTAATCGGGTGCGGAGCACTAATCAGAATGCCGAAGTACTAATCAAGTGCGGAGCACTGTCGAGTCTTAGGAGTACTAATCGAGTCTTGAAACCTTGTCGAGAGATCTCGAAATTGTCAGAGTCTTAGAAGCACTAATCAGGAGTACCGAAGTACTAATCAGGAGTGCCGGAGCACTAATCAGGAGTACCGAAGTACTAATCAGGAGTGCCGAAGCACTAATCAGGACAGGAGTGCTGTGTCATTTAATAACTGGTCTTAGGTAGTTTTACAACTATATGAGTTCAGTAACTTACTATCTTATAATAGGCCATTGTTAGCCACTTTATGCGTTCATGTCATATCGTATTCCATATGCTGGTAAGGTATGATGAGCATGTAATCATACCTTATTCTTATATTCTTATTCTTCTAACTGAATCTACTTTACCCAGGAATTGGAGTCAATCATTCGGATCGTCAAACTCAAGTTATGGCATTTTCATGCCCAGCTAGTCGGTTTCTGGGGTTACACGAGGACAGTTTGGAAATATTTATTTTCCAATTTGTCTTGATGTGGCCGCTGGATCTTTATACTACTTAAAGATAGATATTAAGGGTTCTATTCAACTGGAATCACCCAATTCGAATGCCCGGGAACTCAAGATCGTCGAAACAACTCGGACTACGCTATGTCGACTGATGCAGGAAATGGGCTTGCACATAGCCTCACTTTAGTGGATTTTCTGACCACTTAGAGTCAGAATTTGGAGATACCTTCTCTTAAGTTTGGTTCTCCTTGAGTCTATTTTACGTAACCACTTGAATCACTCAAATCGGATAAGAAATGAGAGTTATGGCCAAAAATACGAAAACTGGTGAAACGCTGGAAAACCAGAGCGAGTCCTACCGGTAGGACTTAACTTCTACCGAGTAGGACTTGGCAAATCGACCAGAATCGAAGTTCTACCGGTAGGACTTAAGTCCTACCGGTAGAAGACACCCGAGAATGCCCAGAATGGGTGTTTTTCTCCCATTTCCATATGTTTGATCCCCGTCACTTCTATACCTCCTGTCACTTCAAGATCACTTCCCATATGTCTCTTGTAAACTCAATTTTTCTTAATTCTTCTCTCAATTACATATCTTTCTTCCAAAAACATATCAAGATTCCTTCCAAAACAATTCTAATATGGGTTAAGACCCATACACAAACCAAACATGATGTTTAGTTAGAGTTTATTAAACTAACAAAAACTCTCAAATTAACCATGAATCCATCCTAAAGGAGAGGATTCTTTGTTTATCTTGTACCATATGGAATTTGATCAACCTATTTTCCAAGAGATCGAGGTTAGAATGAATTCTAACAAAACCCTAGCTTTTGGAACCAAGCTATTAACAAACTAACCTTGAAATTCCATAAATCCATACTTCAAAGGAGTTTCCATACCAAAAATCATAGAATCCATACCTTAATTGAGCTTTGTTTGGCTTGATCTCCTCTCCTTCTTCTTCTTCCTTTTCCTCTTCTCTTTTTTCTCCTTCTCCCATCCGGTTCTACCCCCAATTTGAGACCAATTTGGTCTTTAAAATCCCATTCTCCTTTAGGCCTTGTTTGGCCCTCCAACAAAACCCATTTTTGGGTTAATTTCCTTTATTTACTTTTTGGCCCTCCTACTCTTGGCCATTTATATTTCAATTTCCTGTTATTATCTTTTGGCCTCAAATCTTTTCACATTAGGACTTTTAAGCCCCTTTTTGGACCAATTACAAAATTGTCCTCGAGTTTCATAACTTTTCTAAGTCTCTGATTTCGATTTCGCATTTAACTTATGCAACAGTCAAATTAGGCTTACTAATGCCTAAACATGTCGAAACTTGACTAGGGGTATATTTCGAGTGTTACAATTTTCACCTTCTTCAGATTCAATTATAACAAATTTGCATTAACTCAAGGGAGTATGATGCATTCATTGGGATTTGGCAAAAGTGTTACTAGGAGAGGTCCTAGAATTTTCTTGAATGCCAGGACTGAGTATCTATTGAGCTTCTACATTTCAATATAGCACTAGTGTTGACTTGGAAGGTATCTAAATGGAAATTTCTGCTCATGAAGATTAATCATCTTGTTCCCTTCCACATGTAGATAAAAATGCGCCTTAACGGGAGACAACTCTTCTTCCTCTTGAAATGTGGGATTTGGAACTCCCTTGATGGTGATACTCCTTGTTTATGAGTAGAAGTCATTGTAGATTCTTTGGTCAATTATGAAGAAATGGTTCAAGCAGCTTCTATGGAAGTAAATCTATCTTCTATTGAATGTTCCTCCATAAGTACCAACAAATAAGAGAAAAACAAAAGAAAATAAAGTGCAAGATACTAATAAAAAAAATTAACTAAGAATAAATCACAACCAAAAGATAAAAAAATAAAAATAAAAATTGCTAAAATTAGCAATTACCCGTTCTTCAAAATGTCAACTTCCAATGAGAGAAAGTGAGACGCGATCCACAGGCTTGACACCAAAAAACTTGTTTAGACCAAGTAGCCTTATAAATTTATGACACTATTACCAAGGACTATTGTCTAATCCCAGGCAATGGCAAACTTATTGAGACAGTGACATATACAAATTTATAACACTATTACCAAAGGACTATTGTCTAATCAATGGCCTCAAAAACTTGTAAGGAGACCAAATGATGACATATATGTGAAAATATGTGAGTCAGTGAATGTAGTAAATGCTCAATAGTTAGGAACAAAAGTAAAGTATCTTTCAAAACTAAAATAAGAAAAGGAGTATTGCAACACTTTCAGCCTTTCCGCGAAGTGCAGGTCATGCAAGTAATAAAGTGGACTCTAGGAGTCGGATATCGTGCCAGGATTGGAGGTTCTCTGGTGAATTTGATCACCCCAGGTGCAAAGAGATTTCTTCACTATTTAGGTGACAGTAGGATGTCGAATAAAATCAATTTAATTGAAACAAAACTGATTTAAGCTAATCCTAAATCTACCAAATAAACAACTACTTAATTCTAAAGGTATGAAGAGAGTGCTGGGATGAGGATAATTATTTACAAGCAGTTTGCATTTCCTTGAAAATTTGCAACATTGTGTAGGTTGAATGTGGTTATTAAGAGCAATGCTTATTATAGCTTGGATTTCTCTGCCATACATTTCACTATCTAACACACCCTTATTCCTTTTCAAGACAAATGGGTCTAAATAGCTACTTGTAAAATTTGGCACTCTTTAAGATTTGATTGTTTTTCTTTTTTCAATACTTCTGACCTATTTCACCAGATGAGGAATTCTTGCCCTATAGACGGGGATAATGCAAGCCTTAACTTCAATGTAATTAATTATCGTCCTTCAAATCTAATAATTTTTCTATCTCCCCTTGATTAGATCTTTGCTAACACGGGATCAAGATCCTTTCATCTCGAGACTAAAGGAGGAAACCTCGATCAACTAAATTGATACATCATCTAATTAATCCTCACACCATGAGTAAATTAGTGATCTTATCAAATGAAATTTTTTGATTCATTAGTTCCAAGATATTAGTGCCTGCCCGCCAGATTCTGGCTCTTTATATAGAGATCTCCATCTCTGTGTCCCTTTCAGAGGGCCTCCTGAAATCGGAGAAAAATAAACAAGGTATAAGCTACTAATATTCAGACAGTAATTTATATAAAACAATTCCAATTATATAAATTGAGTGTTAAAACCACAAAATAAGCGAAACTGCAATGCAGGAATGTTCAACAATTTGATACAACCTAGAGGGTGTTTAATGTTTCATTCTTTGTATTCAATCATCACCGTCAGAAGCAAAAAGTAGAAAAATGAAGAAAGAATCAAGAAGAAAGAAAGAAAAGCTTCGATTTGAGAGCTTAATCTTGCTTCAACGATAAATAAATTGAATATGCGAGTGCGGCAGAAATCCCTTCCAGCCAAGAAATAAAAAATCTATAAAACTATACAAGATCTGTAAAAATAAAAATGCGATAAAAACTAAGAAAATGGCGGAGTTTAGAGAAAACCCATGAGAGAAAATCAGGATTTTTAGCTTCCAATCTTTATCACGAACATTAGTGAAATTTGAATCTCGGTGTAATGCGAAGTATCTTCAATAGAAATGAAATGTGCTAAAAAATAACTCTCGGATCACAAAAGAATCAAAATCTCTGAAAAATGGAAAAATGGCGTCTAGAGAAAACCCCATGAGAGAATACTCCCGATCTTCAACACCTCTTTACCTAAAAGCGAGTATATATATAGATTACAAAGGTGAAATGCTGGCTTGAAATTAGAATTAAAAATATCCCTTTTTCGGCCTTTTTTAAGTTTATGAGCATCATTGAGTGCGACACGACAAATTGGTCGACACAGGTCGCGCGACACAGGTTTGTCAGCGACATCCATGACATCGTGACGCTGAATTTAATACGCGACACCAAATGCAGCGGATAACTGTATTGGTTTCTTTTCTAACTTGTCGGGGCCATAACTGCTTCATTTTAACTTTCCGGTTTCGGTGTGTAGTACTCGTTGAAACTCTTTGATGAATGCATCCATGAATTGGAACCATTTGATGTTCCAGATGGGCACGAAAAATTCATCTTTCCCAGTGTTTGCGCTATGAGACTCTTGGTTGAATCTTCTTTTGGAAATATATTTGCTCATTTCTTGCCAAATCACTTGCTTTTCATCAATAATCCTACAAAACCAAGTTTAGAGGAAATTTTATGAGTTTTACATGAATATGGATATAAAATGCACAAAATAGCATGTGAAATGAACTCAAAACATAGATGAGTTTTGCACTCATCAACGACAAACTTAAGAGAGGAGAAGAGATTCATCTTGAGCTTCTAAAAGCTATTGAAGAATCAAGATCTTCCATTGTTGTTTTCTCTCAAAATTATGCTGATTCAAGGTGGTGTTTAGTGTAGGACATGATTAATTCACCCTAGATCACCATGTTAGAACACAAAGCATAATAATGGAGAAAAAGCGAGTGCATACGATTTTGGAATCCATGGTGGCTTGATCTGAATCGATGAAGACACGCAAGAAATTATCTCAGAATCTATCTTACCCCAGATAGACTGACGGCTCAATGAGAATGCCTCTCGCGTGTCGGAGAAAATATTCTAGTCTGTATGTGAATGAAAATGTATCATAGGGTTTTAGGAGGACTTGAGCCTTCTATTTATTGAGTTCGACCACGGGCCTCTCATTACGGGCGGGCAGCATGACCCACACACTTACCAGCCCCATATTTAATTATTAGAATCATATGTCTCCATTAATTGGGCAAATTAAATCAATTAAGTTAAATTAATAAAGCCCACATAATGAAATCATACATTCTCCCACGCCAGGCGATATTAATTGAAACAAGCGTAATGCGCACCTTCATATTGGTCTAGAGATTATTCTTAATAGTCAATCCGATCCATAAGTCTCGAACAAGATCCATGGCGGTAATTGCGCTCCATGCTCACATGACCCTTCATCAGTGGTGCGTAACTTTCGCGATATGGATTCAAAATGGTAGTGTGTTTAAATGGACAATACCTCATAATGGTGATATTCATGTATTTATCCATTTGTTAGTCCAAATTCTCTCTCCTTAAGTGTGTCATAAAACCTAGTGTGTCTACGAGAGAATATCCATCATAGTTCAGCGAACTGTTTATGTGATACCTTGATAGGTAGCAGCTATAACAAACATGTTGTTAAAATTATGCCAAGAATACCCCATGCTTTATTACTCAAGGTTTACACAATGCCTCGAGATTACAACGTTGTTTGTGCTCAACTTGATAAATCTCGTTTCCACAAATACATATTGAATCACAAAGAGTTGATCACAAATTCAATTATTACAAAATGTAGTAAATCGGATTCGGCCTTCGCCGACAGCATAACTTAATAGCTCCTAATTTCGGTATCCGCAGTACTCTAAGCCCGTATTAATGACGTATCGATCAAATACACAGGCGAAGGCCTTTAGTTGGATGCTGATCATATCCATCTTTGTTGATATGTGCTCATTCTGACGTCAGTTTTGAACTTTTTCTTTATAGTCGAATTGCCGACACTCCATGTGCTTAGACGCCAGGACCTCACATTTGTTAATAAAGCAACGCTACTGAGTGTCGCCGCAATACAACTATATGGGTCTATCCACAAAATCCGTCTGATTAACTCCTTAATGAGATTTGGGCGAATTGCTGGTAGTTCTTTGAAAAGCATGCTACAAACTCCGGCTTGCATGGTAGAGGATCTGATTGATTTGTTCTCACTTTTCCGCGATCTGCACCACCCTTTAACTTAAAGATGTAACTTTGTTGTTGACTTCTTTTCATCTGACGACCGACAAAGTCTGAATCAGAATATGACTAATTGTGGTCTTGAACATGTTTGTAAATCAACATATAGTCTTTTGTCCTCTTTAAATTGCCTCATAACCTTCTTGACAACCCAATGATCATGTCACGGTTGTGATATCTGCCTGAAGTCTGTTCTGTGATATCGGCCTAGTGCATACTTGAGCATACATGTATACAGTGCACTAGCGCTGAGTACATTCTTCATTTTGGCTTTCCTCGATATCTGAATGAGGACATTGTAATGAGACTCAACTTATCACCTTCTGAGCCAGGAGCAATTCTGACACATTGTTGCATGTTTGAATCTTTCGTCGATCAACATATGCCCTCTGAGATAAGCCAATGATCGCGAGAGGCAGATTCTGTGAATCTCAGTGCCGGAACAGAAGCCTCACAGGTCCTTCATATCAAAGGTTCTTTGACAACATCCGCTTTGTCTCATCACGGTAAACCAAGGTCCTTGCTTTTAAGCGAGGATATCATCCACATACATTGATGCAACTTTGTTCTCCAACAAAACCATAACAGGTAACAAACTTACTATAGAGCTTTAAGTACCATTGTCTAGAAGCTTGCTTGAAGGACCATAAAATGTGACTTTAGGTCTACATACAGTGTACTGAATCATTTTGCCACAAAACCTTGGTTTGTATCATATAAACTTCTTCATTAAGGTCTCCATTGAAAGCGGTTTAACATCCATACGGTGTAACTCCATATCGAAATGAGCAACTAATTCCATGATCACTCACGAAAGAATCTTTAGAAATGGGAGGGAAAAGTTGCTTCATAGTCCACTCCTTCTCTCACAGTGAAACCTTCGACTACAGTCATGACTACAAACTTCTCAATCTTTCCTTTAGAGTCCTTTTAGTCTTATACACCATTTACGTAATGGGTCTATATTGCTCGAATAGAATTGATAAGTTCCCAAACTCCATTATGCCTCATAGATTGAATTTCATCTCTCATTGCATACAACCACAGTTCTGACTGAGGATAAGAAACAGCTTCCTCATAAGTTATTGGATCAGTCACAGAACCGATATCGTAGTCTTGCTCTCTTATATAGACTAAATAGTTCGATTGGTGTAGCTGATTAGTCTCCTGAGTGGATATCCCTTCTTGGGTGTGCCAGCCGCATCACACTTTGAGCCTTGATGAACTACGTTAGATGTCAACACTTGAGATCCTAGTCTCACGAGTTCAATATGGTGTGTAGGAGTTTTACAATTATACGTATGGGAGGAGATACGGATACTACATTACCCACCGTCTTATCATCCTCGATAGTCGTGACGACTACTTTCCTTGGCCCATCAAACTCCAAAAACTTAGCTGTCTGTGATTCCATAATTCTTGTGCCTCCATTGGGATTATAGAACCGATATCGCCAGTCATCCCCCAGGGTAGATACAAAGTAACATCAGTGGTTACGGAGTCAACATAATGTTGGATTATCTGACTTCACTTCTCTGAGACATCCCCCGAACCTTAAGATGGTTTAAGCTAGGCTTACGCCCGATCCATAACTCAAAGGAGTCAATGGAGCATTTTGTAGGTACGATTCAAAATGTACAAAGAAACTGTTTTCAAACTTCACCCCGGCCGAATTAAAATTTGTCCAATCATCTCCTTACCATTTCCATAAGAGTGCGATTAAGCCTTTCATTTACCGTTTGCTCGGGACTCCTAGGCATAGTAAGCGGTGCCACTATCGAATCCTCTAAGTATTTGGCGAATGGCCTTAAGCTGTCGACATCGCCATGCTTTGCCATAATACTCTCACCTCGTCGAATCTAACAACCTTTATGACTTTTCCCATTTCGACTTGATCAAATCATGAACTTGTCAAGAGACTCGAGACTTTTCTTCAATCAAGTACAAATAACCATATCGAGAATAGTCATCAATAAATGTGATGAAATAAAAATTTCTACACAAGGTTCTTATTATCAAGATCCATATATGGTGTGAATGACTGTGAAGTCGAGGAACTACGATTTGATTTCTTTCTTATCTTGGTCGGTTACCCTCTACAGCAGTCTCGCATATCTCTAAGTCATTTTAAGACGAGACGGGATGTTAGTCTTTATCCAGCCTTTCTCTCTATCCTTAGAGATATGGCGAGCCTTTTATGCCTGATGCATAAGACTCTTCCTTAGGTAATGGTCTCTTGAAGCAACGCTTTTCAGCCGTATAGCGCGTATATATGTCATTGGGAGATAAACAATCTGTATAATCCGTTGGACATGTGTACCCAACCTTATTTGAATTAAGAAATATTGAAACTAACATTGCTTTTAATTTCAAAAGTAATCATATAAATCGAGCACGTCACGGAAACTAAATTCCGTCTAAAAGAATTATAAAGGTGTCTTTCAACATCAATTTAAAACCATAATCTAGAATTAGATTGCATCTCACGAACATGACGCCATTGCTATGGAACGTTTGTTTCCCACGGTGAGTTTTGATTCATCCTTGTTTGGCTTCCTCCGGTTTATGAATCCTGTATGAGTAAACGCGGCGCGTTAGTTTGCTCCACCTGTCGGGCACTAGAAGCTGGATGAATTAGCGGATAGGTTAGTTCACGACAAATTAAGTCATTACTGTAAGCACGTTTGGACATCTAAGCTTTAAATTTTACCTCATTATTCATGTGACCTTTCTTCACCACAAAAGCGCGATCACCATCCTTTTACCAAGAATGTCTTCTTTGGACCCATATTGTGGATTAATGAGTAGTTTGTGACACTGCTTATAGTCACGACACCCAGACTTCTTATTTTTTCCTTTTATGGAACTACTTGCATATAAAAGCCAGGATGCTCTTTCTCCTTCTTAAGTTTCTCTTCTTCTGCTACCACCCTTGCTATCAAAATTAATTTACCCGACCAAGTCTCATCTTAGGAGTGTAATTTGTCTTTATAATCCCCCGAAGCGAGGTGGAAGAGATTGTTTAGGAGCTTGATGCACAATGCAAGCATGGGAATGGTAACATCAGAGCTTGGAGCTTCGTCTTTAATTGCCGTCTGAGGACATAATCTCTAGCATTGTACCATCATTACTTCATGTTGAAGAGCTTTTGAAAGTGTTCCAACCTGACGTGGGTGAACTGATTTCTAAGCCTCTATGGGCCTAATTTCTTTAGCGGTCTGATCAAGCTGATAAGCCTTTTTAAGTGTTCTTGTGGATTTCTTCATTGTCAATACGCAAATCCGATTGCTCCTTTCAGGTAGCATAGTCCGTTTCTCGGCAGATACTAGTGGTTGTGATATCATTGCTTATCCTTTGTAAGCGCAATGTGAACATCCGCCCGGCTCCATTCAAATAGAAAATACTTTTCATTTCTTAAGAACAATCAGTAAGGACCTCGGTGAAATGGGTGCCGTTCCTGAAAAATTAGTGCGAAAAAGAAAAAAAACAAAAAAACCTGACTGTCGGCATCATGTGAATACTCATACAAAAATTACATACATCATCACATAATCACCCAGGCAGAAAATATGACATACGGTTAGTACTCTCCGCATGGCGTGGCCATGAGAACATATTCTAATCTTCGATGAAATCACCACCTTTGGGTGTATGAACTATTAAGTGGAGTCATTTCTCAAGCACATGCCATACATGTATCCTCCATGAACTAACAGGATCACCTCCTTTGGGAGTATGATCACTGACAAGACAGGAGACATCCACCACAATATGAGGTGATGTTTCTCAAACCCCGATCAAATTATTGCCACTTTGGCGGTCCTGACAATTGAATCATGAAAATCTCCTTGAGGATATAAACTTTATGTATCACATTCAATATTTATATATATATATATATATATATATGTAATGCCAATTATACTGTTTAATTCATTAATAGTCAATGAATTTAGACTCTACACAGTCCTTATGCAGTGATATACATGTTAGCTACCATATGTATTTCCGAAACCATAGAGAAATACAAAAACTACGTAAAATTACCCTAATTTCTAGGCGTACACCAGGGTTCTATCATTTCATATACGTAAAGCTTTAAACACACAAGAAATAAACCATGCCACATTGTGAAATTTAGATGGTTTGTAGATATCAAAGTTGCATAAAAACAACTACTCTACGCGCCCTCGCGCCACGGAAGAATTTCGGCGCGTGTGGAAGCGCGTGGAAGCGCTTGATAAGCAATTTGGATCGTTATTTGGGCGTTGGCCCGGGTCAGGGCGTTAATCCCGGTCGGTCAAAATCTGGATCGGTCAAAAATCGGTTGGGCTCGGTGGTCATAGATGTCATCGGCATACGTCATCATGACATCGACATCACGTCATCGCATAATGGCCGATCGATGCTTGAACGGTTTGACCGGGTCGAAAGAAAAGCGGTCGAGCGAGCTTGGTTTGACGGGTCGGTCATTGGAATTTGGGTCGAGCTAAAAATTCGGCAATGATGTCGAGAAAACCCGAGTTGCTTCCGGATACAGCGCGTGTCCTTCGCGCGATCGTGCTCGATGCGATGGCGGCGTGGTATTGTGTTGGCGTCAGAGCCACCTCGACGTGCCACCGCCGTTGATCGTCTCGTCGTGTAGATTCCAAATATGCAAAAAAATTAATGTTTGGATTTGATGAAAATCTCGGCTGGGCCGAAGCCAGATTTGAAAACCACAAAAAAAAATTCTCGTTCCATATGTTTCATTTCCTAATCCATGGTTGACTCACGATACCAAGCGTAGGACCGATTAATTCACCTAGATCACCATATTTAGAACACAAGCATAATAATGGAGAAAAACTGAAAATTGCATACACATTTGGAATCCATAGTGGCTTGATGCGGAATGATGAGGTACGCAAAGAGCGATCTCAAGATCTTCTCCTTACCCCAGATAATGTGCTGGCTCAATAAGAATGCCTCACGTATCGAGAGAAAGTATTTCTCTCTGAATCTGTATCGAGAATGAATACGTATCATAGGGTTTGGGAGGGACTTGAGCCTTCTATTTATTGAGTTAGACCGGGCCTCTACATTAAGTGAGTAGTATGACCCATACTTGACCCCATATTTAATTATTAAGAAATCGCCATGTCTCCATAATTAGATAAATTAAATCAAATTAAGTTCAGTGTAAGGCCCACATAACAGAAAATCTTTCCATTTAGGAGCTTGCTTGATCATGGAGTCTGGGAGGCAAATGGGCAAATAGTATGGCCAATTTTCTACCATGTTGATCAAGGGGATGTTTGTAAGCAAGCGACCAGATGCATTCGAGCATGAAAAAATTGGAAGAACAAAGTGCAAGATGGAGGAGGCCTTGATTGAAGCGAGGCAATATTTGCAGTTACGCCATAAGAAATTGGGGCAGTGTATCTTTTTTAACTTATGACTATACGATTAGCTTTTCGTTTATAAGTATACTTAAAATTGAGTATTATGATTATAATCATGAAGAAAATAAATATATCTTAAAAGTTGGAGTAAATCAAGTAGGTTTAACTTCTCTATGTTACAAACTTCTCTTTTAAGTTTTAGAAATTGAGCTTTTTCTCCACCATACAAGCACATTGAAGATTAGTGTGAAATTCATATAATACATGTAGAATTCATATGCAAAACTTAGTTCTCTTATTTATATATAGATTTGTTTGTTGAAAATGTTTAACAATTGCAGAAATGAGACAAGATTCGCTCAATGGTTGAGTTGGGTAGAGCATGAGGAGCAGACAGAGTTCGAGTTTCTATGAGAACATATCTTCTGACATTGTAATGCAAAATGAATAGATGTCAAAAGAAATGTTTAACAATTTATTATTATTATTATTATCAAAGACCTTCTAGTTCTAGATTTTGGGGAGGGGCATATAACTCTCACCATATATTTTGTACCATTTTATGCTTTTATGAATGAGATCTTTAGAAATTGTTTAACGAATTATTGGCCTTTTTTTCTAGGTAATAATAATCTCAAAATTTTGAAAGAGGTAGTCTTATGGTTTGCGTTATTGAATTTTAAAATTTGAAGTTATCAAACATGAAGAACAAGCAATTACAATTCATCTTCTGATTTTTATATGTTGTCATATATAGACGGGATAATGTGCATAAATGCTCCTGGTGTTTGATCATATGTTTAATTTGGTCTTTAAACTTTTTTTGCGCAACTGTTTCCCCAAACTTTTAGTTTGTTACTCAAAAATACCTTCTTTTATTTTTTTTTTATTTTTTATTAGTGTAACTCAAAAAAAAAAAACTGACTTTAACGGCTTTGACGTGGAACCCATGTCAAAACCCACTCCCCTCTCGTCTCATCCCCTCTCATCTCACTAACCCTCACCCCAGCAGATTTTCTGACCCTCTCCACAACAAACCCCAGGCGTGTTTTTTTTTTTTTTTTAATTTTTAGTTTCTTTTTTTTAACTCTTAAATTTTTATTAAAATTTTATTTTAAATTTGAAAATATGCTATATGAAAATTCAAATTTTATTTTTTAATATAAATAAATTATTTATTTGTTATTTTAAAAATGTACTAAATGAAAAATATTTTTAAAATGTACTAAATGAAAAATATTTTTAAAATATAAATAAACTATTGTTTATTTTAATTTTTTATTAAATTTTTATTTTTATTTGTTTTAATGAAATAGCTAGACTTAAAATAAAAATAAAATTTTAATAAAAAAATGAATAGTTTATTTATTTTTAAAAAATTTTCCATTTAATAGATTTAAAATAAATGATTATTTACCTCAAGAAAATAAAATTTGAATTTTCATTCAATAGATTTAAAAATAAAAAAAATATTAGAGTTAAAAAAAAAACTAAAAAAAAAAATGAGTTGGAGGTTTATTGGTGCTAGTGATTGGCAAGGGGGCTGGGGTTGGGTGGGGTGGGAGTGTGGGCTGGGGTGTGGTGTGGTTGGGGTGAGGGTTGGAGAGAAGAGAGAGGAGAGAGGAGAGAATAGCGGGTTCTAACGTCACGTCGAAGTTGTTAACATTTATTTGTCCACCTCTAAACTTTGTTGGAATGGGGCATTTTTAACTATGGGCGTTGTTTTCCATGCGTTGAATATAACTTTTTTGAGAGCTTAATGCTGAATAGTATTTAACGCATTAGTATTAAGTTGTTGTTTTTAACATTAGGTGAGTAGTGAGGATGACAATGGTGGATTATTTCGATTTCCAGCAACCTCGTTCTTAATGGGACGGGTTTGTTCAGCTATGTCGGGTTTGAGACGTAGTTTTGGTTTATTTTTTCAAATCCGAGACGGGTTCGGGACCGGTTCAAATATTGTTACTCCCACCCCACCTTGCCCCGATTATATTTTAAAAATATTTTTTTTATTATTTTATTTTACATTTCAATATAATTAATAATAATAATTATTAGAATGTTTTTTAATAAATAATTTATAAAAATTCATAACATTTTATCTGTACGAAATATATTAATTTTAATATAATAAAAATAAAAAGCAAATATAAAAAAAATAAAAAATAAAAACAAAATCAATATAAATGCAGAGATGGTTTGAAATTTTCGGTCAGCCAGATCCCGTTTAATATTTTTAAAATAAGAGATGTTGGAATTAAAAAATATTATTTGATCGAAGATGGGACACTTTTTTAATACTAAACTATCTTATGTACCTAAGATGTGTTGGGTTTTTTGTTTTAGTGGAAAATAACTTTTTGAATGGAAAAGCGAAGTATTTATTTTATTATCAGAAACATGAAAAATTTGACAATGATAGTAATTTAAAACAAACATGAGCCTTAAGCTAACATTATTGATAAAAAACTCAATACCTAGATGTGGAACTGTGAGTTGTTTGAAAAGTTTAAAAGTTAAGTTAGGCGTATGATCGGCTTGCTAGGGGCATTTTATGCATCTGTTCCTATATGTGACTTCATAAAGACCTTTGACTCCCATATATAAAGGTTAAGGCATTTGACTCTTATCTGGCCATTTTTGATCCTCAACCAATTTTTTTTATCATGTGTCCCTCAACTATGGCTTAGGTATTAATTTAGCCCCTCAACTATTTTTTTTTTAATTTTAGTATTTAAAACTAATAATTTTTCCCTTCTTTTCATATTAAGTTGATGTATAAAAAATAAAATAAATAAAAACATATTTCAACTAAATATTTTATTTCAACACACTTTTTAAAATCATTTTATTTATTTATCTATATAAGTATTTAATAATCTAAAAACATATAGTCTGTGAATAAATTTTAATTTAATTTATTTATCTTTGTGAAACTAAATACTAAAAAAACATTTTCTTAACTTTTTAAATAATTTTTGAAATCAAATACAATGCAGAATTATAGAAATATGAGTATGTGATTATAAGTCAGAATAATCATAAAAATACACCAACTCTAGCGAACAATTAGATTTTTTCCTTTTTCATATGAAAAAAAAAAGGACAAAAATGATTAATTTTAATTAGTACAAAAGTAAAATGACAAAAAAAAATAGTTGAGGGGCTAAGTTGACACCTAGACAATAGTTAAAGGGCCAAATTGCCCTTTAAACTATATATAAATGAACATTTATTTATTCTTAGGACTACGAAAATCATCAAATTATGTTATATTTCTTATCCTTTACTGTTGATCTCATCTTATGTTCATCTTATGTTCTTCTCTAACACATTTCCCACAGTGCTAGAGTGCAGTCTAGGAGCAAATCAGAAAATTATCACCAACATGCGATGTAATATTGGAGTTATAAACTCTCATTTCTAAGGAGAATTTGGATTGGAATGGATGATCATCCCAGAAAAATATAAGTTTGGGGGTTGAATGTAGAGTCAAATGATGTTTGTATGATTATGATATATGGGATTGGCGGAATTGTAAGACAACCACCATTGCTCAATACGTGTATGAACAAATTTCTTGGAGATTTAGATATTTGTAGTTTCATGAAAATGTTGAAAGGACAAGACTACTTGGTTTACAAAATCCAGCTTCTTGGAACACGCGTGGTTGGAGGAAATAAAAAAATAGCAATGCTCACTAAGCGACCTATGTGATAGAAAACGAGTCTTCACTTTCGAAAGGCTACTTGTTTTAGATGATAGTGTTGATGATGATATGAAGAAATTAAATTATTAGTAGGAACACATAACTGGTTTGTTAAAGAAATGGGAATCATCTGTCTAACTAAAGACAAACATTTGCTAATGAACTCAGTTGATCATCCATACAAGGTTGTAGGACTAAGTACAATGAAGCACTTAAGCTCTTTGAGTGATATGCGCTGGACTAGATTTTCAAAAGAGAGTTTCAAAGGCCTCATAGTGTGATACATTATTGTCAAAGGTGTCAAGCCCAACTTTGAAAGGTTTGGTTCTAATTCTGATTTTAAATAATACATAGATACATTTATCAATTACATAAATTGGAAAAAGAACACGAAATGAAAATTCTAAGTGTGCTTAAAACGAGCTGTTGAGTTAGATCGTTCACAACAAAGATATTCCTGACATTCTTGTTTTCAAAGTGAAAATATAAGGCTTTGCTTGAAAATATTGGGCGGGTTGCAAGTTATGGTGAAATAATCTCAGAGTTCTATAGGATAGATGTCTCTCTTGTTACGATTGATGATAGAATATGTATGCATAGACGGTGAATAAATGGGCCAACAAATTGTTACGTGAAAATTATCCGGAAGACCACAACGTCGATTAGATTGTGGAATATTGAGTGATATATATGTTTTACAAGTGAAGAGGTGAGAATAAAATAGGTAAGCAAAAACTCTCATTTGTTTATGTGTTTTGTTTTTTATTTTTTTGTTTTGTATTAATATTTAATTTTTAATGATTCTTCATTCTTGTGTCCGGGGATGCAAAGCGTCGAAGCCACTGTCTCTAAACTTAAATCAAACATCCAAGAAATATGGCTTACTACGAAATATTTGCCAGATAAAAAAAGTGTTTGTGAATGAAAGTGAGATTACTCAAAAGTCTACACTAGTTATGGTGATGGGTATAAATGATACTTCCTAATGACTTTGAATTTCCTCCTAATTTAAGGTATATTCTTTGGGAAGGTTTGGAGTCTTTGCCATTGAATTTTAATGGAAAAGAACCTTGTTGCAATCAACTTGAAGTCTAGCATGAAGAACTTTGGGAAAGCGATAAGTATAATAACTTTTTTAATTTCTTATTTTCTTTTACATTAATTTTCTGGCCTATGGATGTTTTTTGATGAAAAATTATCTTTGTCAGTGTTTTGCAAATTGGGTTCTTGGATGTAGAAGTTACTCCTGACTCATGAAAATGCAGAATTCTCTGCGTTTGAATTAGGAGAGGTCAAAATATCTGAAGGTTGTGCGAGGTTTTACTCTCTTGGGCATTCGGTACAATGAATTTTGAGGAGCTTAAACTTGGAAGGACCGGAATCAAGAACTACAAACAACTTTGGGTCATATCATCTTGAAATTCTTGATCTTTCAGGATGTTAAATTTTGAAATTCCCGGAGATCGAGGAATATGAAATGCTTAAGAGTTCTTTATTTAGATGTGGCACCAATCAAGGAACTTCAAGTAGCATTAGTTGCTTGGAGGCTCCTTTTCGCACCTTTCTCTCCGGTTGTTTAATTTTGAGAAGTTCCTGAAGTTGAGAGGACTATGGGTGCTAAGCAGGGCTTTCTCATATGGGGTGCTATTAGAGGAATTGGACTCAATAGATCATCTCACCGGACTTTTGTTCTTAAATTTGGAAAACTGCAAAAACTTGAGTGGTCTTCCAAGCAGCTTTTTTAGGTTGAAAAACCTCAATGTGCTCTCTCTCAATGATAGTTCAAATCTGGAGGCTTTTCCAGATGTCATGGTTGATATGGGAGGGTTATATAAGCTTTATGCAAGTGGAATGGCTATGACAGAGTTGCCATCATCAATTAGACGTCTAAAGAACTTGACCACATAGAATTGATCAACTGTGAGAACCTTTTGACCCTTCAGACAGCATTATTAATTTGCATGAGTCTCTTACCTATCTCTTTATTGTGTGACAAAACTTCACAAATTACTGACAGGTCTTGACACGCAATGTTGCTTAAGGGACTTTATCTAGTATTGAGTGCAAAACTCATCTATGTTTTGGATTCATTTCACATGCTATTTGTGCATTTAATATCCCATATTCATAAAACTCTTGTTTCTCAACTTGGTTTTGTAGGATTATTGATGGAAAAGCAAGTGATTTCGCAAGAAATAGGCAATATATTTCCAAAGAAGAGTCAGCAAGGAGTCTCTGTAATCTGGGAAGATTAATTTTATGTATATATGGAACATCAAATGGTAAATTTTCTCATGGTGCATTCTAGTAAAGAAACTCAGCGGTACTCTGGCCCAAATCAGGAGTTAAAGCGAAGAAGTTATGGCCCAGACAGGTTGGAAGAAAAGCAGGTTGCTGTCGGGGTATGTCGCGACCCCGGGAAGTATGTCGCGAGAAACATCCGGCGGGAGTATGTCATGAGGGGTATGTCGCGACAGGAGTAGTGTCATGACAGAGGAAAACATTATCGTGACCAAAATCACTGCGAGAAACTTGAAAAAAGGCCGAAAATTGGGTTTTGACCTAATTTCAAGCCCCATTTCACTCTAGGACCACCCTCTTTTCGTTTTTTAGGTAAAGGCGGGGCGGGAAGATTAGAGCCCTCTCTCCATGGGGTTTCTACTCTCTAGACTGCTACATTTTAATTTTACTGTAGATTTTGATTTGTTTAGATTTTAGTAGTTTCGGCAGTTTTTATTTCTATTGAAGAGATTTCGATCTTTGTATAACGAGGAGATTGATTTGACTAAGGTTCGGACAAGATTGAAGCTAAGAATCTGATTTCTATCTCATGGTTTCTCTCTCTATTGCCCATTTTCTTAGTTTTCTTTCTTGATTTTATTTTTAATTAGATCTTGAGTAGTTTTAGAGTAGATTTTTATTTCCATTGAAGAGATTTGAGTCTTGTGCTAGATATTCCATTTATTCTTGTTGAGTGAAGATTTAAGCTCCAAATGCGGTTTTCTTCTTTGTGATTCTTTCTTCATTCTTACTTTTTGTTTGATTAGTGATGATTGAAATCCAGTAATGGAACATTAAACAACCTGGATTGAGATTATTGTTGAATATTGATTTGGGTTTCTCGATTATTTTGTGGGTTTGAATACTGGTTATATATAGTGATCTTGTTCATATATTGACTACATTTGGAATAGTAGCTTATACCCCAAAAGGAGGCGTATCTTTGCTCTACGATTTCAGAGGCCCTCGGGTAACCTGCGACGGAGATTCACGAGCAAGAGCGGTAACTTAGGGAGTATGTTAGACTAATATCTTGGAACTAATGAACTACGAATTACTTTGATAGATCACTAATTTACTCATGGTGTGAGGATTAATTGATGATGTATCAATTTAGTTAATCAGAGTTTCTCCTTAGTCGATAAAGGATCTTGATCCCGTGTTAGCAAAGATCTAATCAAGGGAGATGAGAAAATTTTTAATGATGAATTTGAAGAATTTGATACCAATTACATTGGAGAAGGCTTGCATTATCCACAACCATGGAAGCGAAATTGCTCTTGATCCGAAATGGTTGTAGTATTGAAAAAGCAATCAAATCTTAAGAGTGCCAAATTTTACAAATAACCTCATTAAGGCCATTTTGTGCTGAGAGAATATGGTGTGTTAGATAGTGAAATGTATGGTGTATGGAAATCGAGCTATACTACATTGCTCTTGGACAAATCCGGCCCATTCAACTCTAAGTATTTGCACTTTCAAGGAAGTATATTGTTTTGTAAATAATTATCCCATCCCTAGTGACTCTCTTCCTTGCCTTTTTAGAATTAAGTAGTTGTTTTTGTTTGGTAGATTTTTTAGGATTAGTTTAAATCAGTTTTGTTTCAATTAAATTGATTTTATTAGGCATCCTACTTGGTAGCCTAAATAGTGAAAAGCCCTTGTAATCGGGGTGATCAAATTTCAATTAGAAGAACACTCAATCCTGCGTGGAGTGCGATATCCGGGGACTCCTAGAGTCGCACATTACTTGTATGACCGTGCACTTGCGGAAAGGGGTTGAGTGTTAGTAATACTTTTCATTTCAATTTTGAGTATACTTACTTTGTTTCAAATCGGTTTTGGTATTTACCACATTCCTCCCTTGACCATGTTTCACATATACATCATTTGGTCACTCGGCAAGTTTTTGGCGCGTTGTCGGGTTAGATAATAGTCCTTGGTATACTTTAGGTATATATTTATTTTGGTCACTTACAAGTTTTTAGCCCGTTCTTGAGGTTAGATAATGAGTCTTAGGTATGCGCTTTAAATTTGTATATGTTCTTTTGGTCACCTGAGTTTTTAGCGCCGTTGCGGTTAGATAATAGTCCCTTGGGTAATAACGCTATAAATTTGTATATGTTATTTGACCACTAAGTTTTGGTGCCGTTCTGAAGTTAGATAATAGTCCTTGGGTAATACTTTAAATTTGTATATGTTATTTTGGTAGCCCATAGGCGGTTTTGCAATCATTGAAGGAGCAATCCCTACCCGTTTATTGATTGCTTATCTTAAGCTGAATTTTATATTTAAGCGAAAACAACATTTGTCGCATACCTGTTGGCATCAATCAGCTTTCGATGCTGATGGACCTTTGGGTGAATCATTGCTTGATTCTTGTAGAAATTCCAGAACTTCCATCAAGACTAAGAAGGATACAAGCACATGGTTGTAGTGCCTTGGCGTTATCAGTGATCCAACACATCTACCATGTTCTCTACTCCCAACAACTTCAAATTAGAAATTGAGGTATGGATTCTACATATATATATACCATATATATATATGGCCCATAATTCGAAATGCGGAGGAGGTGTTGGTGGTGATCATTTTGAATTTTGTTTCACTTAAGTGAAAAGTTTACGGTTTGACATTTTGGATATTTTTTAGAGATTTTAGTGAAGGATTGGTCCTCATACTTTGATCCTGGCTAACTTATCTTATTGCGATGTAGATGGAATTACAGGATTATCTGACTACTTTTATACGAATCTTAGATCTGTGAGACCTTTACTTCCTTTATGACAATTTTAACATTATTATTCCTGGAAGCGTGTATACAGTGTTAACTACGTAAGAGTATGGGGCGTAGTAAGTATAGAACTCCCGGCGGTATGAAGAGCGACCGATTTCTTGGGATTTGGCACATTCTTCCATCTTCTTCCAGCGTCGATGATAAATTCAAGATGAGTCCTCGTTGTATTTGTGAATTAGGCACATCTACATGGGATCAAATCTAAGCGATATTTGAATTATCGTTGCTATCGATTCATAGATTCTACATCATTAATAGTCTGAAAATTGCGTGATCATGAGATCATGCTCTATCACATACAAAGTGGCACATCGGATCGACCTTTGGGTGTATTATATGTCCCTCAGCGCCATTTCAGCGAGTATCGATCCAGTGGAGACAACCACTTCAAGGCTCGTTGGCGGCAATTATCAATGTGGTGACAAAACCTTCCAAAGTGAAAGCTGTGGGATACATCTTCTGTAGCTCAAGCTGACAAGAAAAGACATGGTCACCCCATGAGAAGCGACCACAAATCGCAAAATGTCAGAACATATCTAATTTCTTCTCACATGGTCCATTAAGGTGGGTCTTCTGTCTATGCTTTATCCAGGTGCTATATTTGGAATAACGGAATATTCGAATTCTACAAGTACATAATTTAGAAGGCAAGCTGTAGAATGGGTATTAATTATTATTATATAAGTGTAAATCTTTGATCCTATCATACACACAAGTTTAGATCTGAAAATAACTTTATGAGCGAAGAAAAAAATGCATTGATCCTAAATAGATTCTATAAAATATATATTTATGCATTTATTTCATTTTAATTTTGTAGAGTATCAGAAATAAGCTTGAAGTATCACAGAATAGTCATTACAACTCTGTCTTTTTCAACACAAACTCGATTAGTGAGACTTCAAAACTTACGAAACATGCAATGTCTTATTCCTTATTTTGTTTTTTTTATTCTTTATTGTTTCCAGCACATCAAACTTTTCTTTTAGGGTCGTTTTTCCTAGCACACATAAGTTGTCAAGCACTCCCGAATATATTATTAACTAATGGTATTGCTTACTTTGGGTAGCAAATTCTTGAATTGGTATTGTAGGATAATTGCTACTCAAAGATGAAATCACATCAAAACATGTTTAAATGATGCTATTTTTAATTTATAATCAAGCTAATTTATAGTGACATTATAGTAAATAGTTTTAGGTACAGGGTATCTTCTATTTCATTTCATCTCTATCAAATGTTTAGATGTTTAAACTTTAACTAAGTAGTTAATAATTTATAAATGAAGCTATTTGCATGATGATTTAAATCATATTTATTTAATTCTTTGTTTGATAAAGATGTATTTTATTTTAATATATTATATTCTTATTAAATAATCTTGTTCGGGATCCTTACCTGCACTATCATATTATCATGTTAAGGTAAACTTTAAGGTAGCCTTTTCAGGGTTTTTGGTTTATAAATGTTAATGTTGTTGTTAAATTACTTGAAAAACATCTAGACAATTTATAAAACGATTTACCACAGAGATATCATATGGTTGTGGACAAGATGATGTTTCGTTGAATGGGGATTATGACAAAGTTTGAAGAACAAGACTAGACCTAGAAGAAGCACTTCAGACCCTCTTTCAATAGTAATTCCTTGGGAGTGTTTGGCCTTCCAACTCAACAACATTAAATGTATTATTAAGTTATATGTGTAATTAGGAGTTATGACAACTGTGCTTTACGAAGTACTTATTCAACTTGTAATGAGTCTTATATCTGCATAATCTCTCTTTCTCTCTCAAGCGTTGACTGTCTAGTCGCATGTTCAAAAAGTTGGACCATATCATGGGTAAATCGAAGAATACTAACAAAGTATTTCTCTTATGTCAACAAACTTGGTGAGGTCCTCCACCCAAGTTATACAGAATATACAGCTAGAAAATGACGATGTTGCTTCTCAATACAGGTCCTTTAATGAAGGATTTAATTCATGAATATTATTATAAAATATTTGTATATTATTCTAATAAATTTACTTAAAAATAAAGAATTATTATGATAAATAATTTCTTTCTTAAGTTAGGTTAATAGAGACCCTAATGCATAGCATCAAGGGGACAGCTTTAATTTCCTTTTGATTTTGAATCGGTATCAAAATATAGTATTTTAAAAATGAAAAAACAAATTTTTATTTCACCATAGTTTTTGAGACATTTGAGAGTTTATAAAATATAAGAGAACTAAATGTGAAGATGTAGATACAATAAAAAATATTTGCCATCTTCTTTTGAAATTTGAATGCATATAATTATGTGCACATTTGTAAAACTCTCTGATGATTTCATCAAAGATCTGATATTGGGTGACAAATAGAGAAGAAAATAAAAACTGAAAAAAAAAAAAAAGACCTTGGCTCCTAATGAAGAAAATAAGTAAATAGATGGAAGGTTCTTAAACTCATATAGAATTTTTATCAAGGCAATATTGTCGTTGATTGAGAAACTGGAAAAATACAACCATGAAAGGACTTTGACTAATAGCAAATAACAAAAGGAAAGTTAAAAGCAAATGAGCGACCATTTTGCTAGCATCATCAAAAGTCCAACTCACTTTTAACATGATGAAAGAGCCTCAAACATTGTCTTGACTCCTCCTGCAATAGGTAAAATACACATCATTGGAAAGACTTGCAAAAATAGAAATTTCATTTTCTGTTTTTAAAGTCTAATACCCACCTAGGAGTTGATTCTGCCCTTTACCTCGATAATAGTAAAGCAACCAATTATTCTAGCAGAGGGAATAATGTAAGACAATGTTTGATACTTTTACCATGTACAATCATAAGAAAAAAACAAAGTTCAGCACTGAATTTTTGTTGTCTTCTTCTACTGTTTAAAGTCTCCCATCCCCATTACTCATTTACTTTTAGACCAGACCTTTGATACTCTTACTAACGATATTCAAGAAAACTTAAAGCAAATCTAGTAGCCTGGGTTTTCCTGTTTTTTGAAAGCTTCTAAGCAACACCATTTGGTATTTCTAGAAAACTATTTATTGTTTTTTATAGATAAACCTTTCTTTTATAATGTAGTAAATTGTGCTCATTGGGACTCGAATCCGGGACTCCTCTTTTCTTTTGTCTATCTTTTGAGCATTAATTATCTATAGGCATGATGGGCTGAAAGCTATTATTGTTATTTGAATTTATGTTTTTTATCTTCTTTTTGTTTTTAGAACAAAAAAAAAAAACGGGGAACCAGCCCCGTTCCCTATTTTTACGTTTTCTCTTATTTTTGATAACAAAAGCAGGTTTTTAAAAAGTATTAACTAAGACAAACCATATATCCTTACTTACTTTAGATTAAAATGTTCTTTTTTCTTTATAATATGTGTGATTTTCTGTTTCTCCATGTTTACGAGTAATGATGGTATATGTGATAGCAAAGTCTTATCTTTCCATGATTATGGATTAGGGAGTTTCTATGAATAATCAATAATACTTTGTAATTTTAGTAATTTTGATTTAAACTCTCCAACTACTGCTTGTAAATATATGTTATATGATTAATTACTAAAGTGAGTAAAACATGGATTTTGGTACTTGTTTTGCTTTATGGTGAAAGTACACAGATTATTTCCTTTAAAATATGAGACAATTTTATTACAACTATATGAGTGTACCACATAGTATTAGCCCACGTTAAAGTATAAGTGACACTAAATAAATTACATAAAATATTTTTTTTGAAAATAATTTTGTAAATTAGTGAAAAGCATCCGGTAACTTTGGTTCTTTTATTACTATATATTTAAATGCGTTTGATGTGGTATCAACTTGTTTCAAATCATTTATATGAAACCTCGAAAAATCCATTTCTAAGGGAAGGATAAAGCAGTGAATTTAGGTTGAAAATCGAGAAATTTTCTATATCTGGATGGCGAAGCGAGCTTCATCGTTGGAATCGTCTCGCCAAAATCTGCTATTACATAGATTCGAGATGAGTCGGGTGCGTTTCAGCAGTGGGGTAGTGCGGGGACATGGCACGCTGTGAGTGGCTCAGATGCGCCATGTATAATCAAACTATGACTCAATGAAACATTGAGCTCAAGTAGGGCTCACATGAGACATATGGCATCATGCCATTGGAGGAAAATCAAAGGTAGATGGATAAGGGATAAAGGGAATCCAAGTCAACCAATGGGAGGTTGACATGTGGCTAGTGAAGAAACAAGTTCTCTTGACCCAACTTCTCTTAACTGGATTGGATGGGGAAAAGGGAGGGAAAATAGAGAGGGAAGAGAAAGAGGGAAGAGAAAGAGGAAAGAGAAAGGAGAGATTCTAGAGAGAGAAGCTCTACCTTATCTCTAGATTTTCTTTGATGGGGGTCAGCGAACTCAGTGGTGGCGAGTGCAAAGTTGGTCTACGTTGCAAGGGGGCTGTGGGTATCGAGTTTTATTGGAGTTTTGTGACTCAGAATGAGGATCTTCTCTTACTTCTCTTACTTGTTTTATTCTTTGGCGAATGGTCGGCGACCTACTAGAGGCTAATTCATAGAGGCGGTGGTGGAGACCAACTGTTCTATCTCTCTTGGGTAACCGGGGCGGCTCAGGATACTATTTGGAGCGACTCTCCTAGGACGACCTCCGTCCTCTTCTGAAATAGTCTTTGTAATTACCATAAATCAACTTTTAATACTTTGATTTACTTGATATGTATGTACTTTGTTAAACATGCATGGTTGCCAATACTTATGCTCACGATGCAAATTGACACACCCCACCTTCCAAGCTGGCGGGTGTACGGCCCTCCCACCCGAAATCCCGGTAGATTACCTGCGACAGAAACTCACAGTGGCTTGAATGGGTCTTACTTAAACCTGTTATAAAATTTTCTTTCTTCAACTTAGGATTTGGTAAAATCTTGGGCTGCGATAAAACCTCGAAACATGGCATGGCAATTCAGTATAGGATAATTCCAAATCCTGTATACACAAATTCACATTTTTTTTTTATCCTAATATGGAAACCAGCAACCCAACACATTCTCACAAAACTATACTATGTACATACATATGTTCCAATATACAAATTCAAAGTATTTTCTTATATAATATTCTTACTAACAGCACTTGTACAATGTCAGGACAAACCACTATTGTGCTCGGCGTCTTAACGATACCTATACAGAAATAGTTTTAAAATGAAAATAATGAGCTATGGCTGGAGTAGTGTATGTTTATAAAGTTTTCTTTTTTGAAAACATCCCAAAGCGTAAAACTTTCTTTTTGGGGAATATTTTCGAGAAGCCTTGCTTTAAAGTTTCAAAACTTTACTATGCCTTTGCTTTAAAGTTTATAAAGCTTTGTACTTGCTAACTTGCTTTTAAGTTTGCAAACTTTTAATATTTTCTTGTTTACTTTGCTTTGCTTTCTTTAACAGGTTTATAAAGCTCTATTGTTTGCTTGCCAGAAGTTTATAAAACTTCTCAAATTTCTTTTATTGCTTTCTTTATCTTGTTTGAAAAGTTTCTTAAAACCTTACAAACCTTTTTGTACAAAAGTTTCTCGAAACTTTTCATAAAAATAGAACTGGGAATCATAGCATCTTTGAAAATAAAAGCGGGAACTGAACTCAACCGTTTGCTTTAAATCCACGGGAGCTTGAGGCTCAACCCATTCGTTTTGAAATCTGCGGGAGCACAAGATGTTCAACCGTTTGCTTTAAAACTCCAGCACAGGCGTAGGAACCAATAGTTGATTTTTTAAAGTTTGTATATTAATAGCATAAAGCATCAACCAACGGAGGCACTGTACCTTACTATACCTAGTGAACACGGAAGCACAGGCGTGTGCAGTGAATATTTATTAATCGCATCACCTTTTAAGGTAGATATGGTGAATTGACCTCGTGTCGCCATCACCATAATTTAGTTAACGCGTTAACCCTATATACTCATGTACGTGTCACGGTCTCCTTTAAATGCCATGATGTATGACCTAAGTTTGCCGACCAGGCAAAACTAAAATGCATGTATGATATCCTAACACCACCGTGCACGTACGGAATACCTCTGACCGGTATGCTTGCTTAGAACTAGGGAAGGCCTGTTTTCACAAATATTCTTTTTGCTTGCTGCTCTTTGAAAAATGGTTTTACAATTAAAACCACATTTGTTTGCTGCCTTTTTGAAAATGGTTTTACAATTTAAAACCATTTGCTTTCTTGCTTGCTTGCTTTTGAAAAATGGTTTTACAATTTAAAACCATTTGCTTACTTGCTTGCTTGCTTTTTGAAAAATGGTTTTACAATTTAAAACTATTTGCTTACTTTTAAAAAATGGTTTATCTCAAAACCATTTGCTTGCTTTCTATTTAATTGCTTGTTTCTTGAAAATGGTTTGCAAATCAAAACCATGAAATACCAGTGTAAAACAGTTTATAATAATAATACACTAAATATTTGGAAAATAGGTTTAAAACACTCACCTTTTTACGCCTTAAATTTGAGCACGATTCTAATTTTCCCCATACTTTGCTTTAGCCTACACATTTGATGTATTATATACGTCGACATAACCAACAAACACTATTCGCTGTTACTATGCGCGATTTACCATACGTGATTTACTATACGATTTACTATACGATTTACTATACGCTACTAGGTATTCATTATACTATGCATTATTCATTATGCACTATGCACTTATACGTATTCATACGTATTTACTATTTTATACGTATTCATACGTATTTACTATTTCACATGGAAATCCGGCGAAATCCCGTGACGCCCTTCAATTCCGTCTGAGAAATAAAATAAAAGAAGAAAATAAAATATAAAAAAACCTCACAGGCGCCTTGATTAAATGTCCATATCGTCCGTTTTCACTTGTTTGGTTTTGCATCTTTTATATATATATATATATGGGACCCATGTGTCCCTTTATTTCTTTTTGGTCCGTTTAAGCCCCGAAACAAATTATTTTGTCCCGGTTTCAATTTTATTTATCCTAATTGAATATTCTTTAAATATTTGTCATTTTTCGGAATTTTTCAAAAATCCATTTTTCAAGTTTCACTCTAAACGCCTAGAAATTCGTAAAATATTCTGACTATCTCAGAATTGAACGAAACTTTCCTAGGTCACTAGATTTCGCGAGACGAATTTAACGGCGCAATCCGTTTCGTCATCCGAGATCTAGAGAATTTGAACTTCACGAAGTTATGGCGATTATTATTCATTATTTCTTATTTAAACTTTTCCATTGATATGTTTACCTTAGCTTTCAGCAATTGCAAAAAGTGCCATAATTCTTTGAAAACTTTACAATTTTATCGCTACAATGGCATGAATTGCACATATGCCGCTCCCTCGATTTGCATGTCATGCCTTCTGCGGGACGGGGAGACATTACAAATCCTCCCTCCTTTAGAACATTTGATCACCAGTGATCAATAAATTCAGGAAGGAAAATACATCAATCGGGGAAAGCTGTTGAGAGATCTTGGCGGCGCATACGAGCCTCGGCTCCCCAAGTAGGCTGCCTCCCTCTCATGATTCCTTCATGGGACTTTGGCAAAGGGAATTACTTTGCTCCTCGGCCTGTTCCTTGCGATCTACAATCTACCGGAGTGACCTCATAAGTCGGAGTTCTCCTTTATTTGACATCTCTCATTTTATGTGAAGGATGCGAAATGTACTTCCTTAACATGTTACATAGAATGTGTCATGAATCCTCGATAACTACGGTAACTTTCAATTTATAAGCTCTTTGGTCGACCTTACTCACAATTTCATAAGGTCCTATATATCTTGGACTGAGCTTGCCTCGTTTCCCAAATCTCAAAACACCTTTCCAAGGGGAAATCTTCAAAAAGACCTGATCACCTATCTCGAATTGTAAGTCTCTGCGATGGTTGTCCTCATAAATTTTCTATCTATCTCTTGCTATTTTCAATTTATCACTAACAACTTTCACTTTTCTAATTATGCCTGATCTGGGCTGCTAGTCTTCTCTCTTAACTTCATCCTAGCACCGGGTCCACCATTTCCTACCATACGATTGCCTCGAATACGATTCATTTCTATCTTGGCGTGATAAATTTATTGTTGTAGGCCGACTCCATTAGTGCTAAGTAGTATCCCAACTCATGAATTCCATTACACAAGCTCATCATATCTTCTATTTAGATAGTCCTCTACTGATAGACCATCCATTAGAAGATGAAATCTTTGTCTTTGAAATGTAGGAGAGTACCTAACGATATGCGCAACTAGGCCAAAACACGGATGTGAACACGAGGTCTCGATCGACACTATCGGCTGGAACCGAGTCTTACTATCATCCACATACAATTAAGACTGACTTTTTCTAATGAATCCCTCGACATTAATCGGTAGAAAATGGCGGACTTAGTGATAGTCAACTATCACCCATATAGCATCATGTTGCCTCTGAGTTCGTGGAAGACCTGTTACGAAATCCATAGTGATCTTCTCCCATTTCCATGCAGGTAGGGAGTAAGCGTATCTTCCCGCGGGCCGTGCTCTACTTTTCACTGGCAGCAAGGTTAGACATGCAGGCGAGCTTGCAGTCTCTTTCTTATTCCCATTCCACGGTAATGTTCTTTCAAAGTCACGTACATCTAAATTGCTACTGGATATAACATCACAGCAGAGATAGATGTTTCTTCATAATGTCTCTCTTGACTCTCATACTCGCACCACACATTCTACATCCCTTTCCTTTATCATGTCATCATCTACAATCTGAAACTACGCTTTTCTTTTTCCTATCTCTTCCTTAAGCAATCATACGTGGATCCTGTGATTGCCTGGCCTGAAGAATCTAGGGTCGCTGGGGTAACCTAACACTGAAATGTGGCTAACAAGGCTCTTTGAATCCTCAACCTCAATATCACTAAAGCTCGAGGTCTACCGTAGTAGCGAATGCTTGATCTCATGTGAAGACCAGAACTCTACAGTCGCCTACCAGAAGGCATACTCTTTCGACATTAGCTTTCTGGATGGTACTCGATAGCACGGTCGTAGTCCTTTATCCTTCGAGCCATCTTCTTTGCCTCGGGTTTAACTCTTTTTTGGGTGAAAATATATTGAACTCTTATGATCTCTAAAGATCTGCCAGGAACACCATATAAATAATGTCTCCATATTTTCGGAGCAAACACCGGCTAGCTATGAAGCTCTAAGTCGTGTGTAGAGATTAATTCTCCTCAAATGCTTCTTTAGTCTAGAGGCATATGCAATCACCCTATCATTACGCATCAAAACACAACCAGGCCTTGCACGGGAAGCATCACTATACGCCTGACCGCAAACCCGTCTCTCCGTTGGAAAAGTTGGAAGCCCGGAAGTGAAGTCAATCTACCCTTCAACTCATCAAAACTCTTATGGCAGGCATCCATGTTGACAGACCAATGAACACATACAAATTTATGTCACCATCACCAAAGGACTATTGTCTAATCCCCGGCAACGGCGCCATAAAACTTGTTGACAGACCAATGAACACATACAAATTTATGTCACCATCACGAAGATGGCATTAATCGACGGCGCCCGCAAAACTTGTTGACCAAAAACAAGAACACGTATAACCCGCAATCTCTTAGAATAAATCATTTTCAAATTTTGGTTTAGTGCGATATGTGCAAGTGCCGCGGTCGACAAGTAATAAAATGGATTTAGAATCCGGATGTCGATCCACAGGAGATCTCAAAATTTTCAAAATCAACTACCAAACTACTCAATTTCATACTATTTGGACCACAAAATGATGGTAAAGATCCCGACATTAAGGTCTTTGGAAAATTCGCGAACAAAAGGAAAATAAGTGGAGCAACAACAAAGTGGAAGATAAGAATAAGAAAAATGAATTTCTAATAATAAAGAAATGAATGCGAATAGTTATCCTCGAAGACACATAAATAAAAACATTTATAGTAAGACTATCAATTCTGTTAGTCGATAAAATTTCTTGATTATCTCAGAGTTTCAAAATGCCGGCGTTGTAGTGCAATTTGGATCTCTCCACACTCCATTTCATTATCTAATTTATGACTGATTCTCTCGAATCGAGGGAATTAGATAACTACTTTTAAAGGGTCTTCCCTTAATCACAGGTATTTTCTTTTGCAGCCACTTCATACCCATTTTATGAATTTATGTGCCAGCTCCAGTTGCTCCAGTCCACAAGCAAGGATATACAACTTCGAGATTGCTCCTCCTCCAAATTTGAATAGATCGGCCTTTCCTTGATTAGATCCCACGACTAACCGCGGGATTAGCCTCATTTATCCAGATTGGTGAACTCTTTGCTTGTTTAAATAGATAACTCACGTTCTTCGTTCTTGATTTCCAAGTGAGAAGAGGATTTATCCTAAGTGAACTTACAAAGCTCAAAAGATCCTAATAGCGAGGTTAGTATGCCTTCAGAAGTGTACGTACTCTCAGAGATCTATGCTTCACTGTGTCACTCGGAGATTGTGAATCGAGCAATGATGGGATTCTTAACGGGTATGAAAGCTGATATTCAGATCGAACAATAAACCCAAAACAGGGAAATAAATTCATTACTTGAAGTGTAGTACGCGGGAAGAACTACGGGAAAAATAAATTACATTATAACGTTCATAATGCATTTGGATTCCTCGATTCTTGAATTACACGATCTGACATTCTTCGATCATAAGAATAGTTGCAATTGGAAACTGAAACAATCAATTCGAAATTTGTCGAACTTCAAACATTCCGGTAGTAATTTGAAAGAGTGAAATGCGCGTCGACTTGACTCAACGATAACATCAGTTCGGAAAATACAGCGAAAATAAAAAAATCTGGCGTAATACGCTGCAAAACGGCGAAAATAAAAAAATTAGAAAAATAAAAGAAAGAAAGAAAATAAAGAAAATGAGCTTTGACTATCGGACCATCGTCTGTATGTTTGCCAAACTGCTGAATAATTTGGATAAATTTGTGTATTTATAGGGTTCCTCAATTGGGCTAATCCAGTAGCAACTTTCTTTGTGGATTTTTGAGTATCGACCCACGATCCTTTGTTCAAATTAAACTCCGAGTTTCCTTGTCGTGACATCATCGAGGTCGCGACATCAATCTCACGTCGCGACATCAATTTACTCTATGTAACCTTGATTTGGTCATTCTTGATGTCGCGACGTCAATATCTAGTCGCGACATCTTCTCACGTCTTGGCAGGTTTCAATTGTTCTCTCCTGATGTCGCGACGTCGATGTCTTGTCGCGACTTCAGCTCAAGTCATCTGCAGTCTTCATCTGATGT
The DNA here is from genome assembly GCA_016808115.1 of Tetrastigma voinierianum. Taxonomy (NCBI): domain Eukaryota; kingdom Viridiplantae; phylum Streptophyta; class Magnoliopsida; order Vitales; family Vitaceae; genus Tetrastigma; species Tetrastigma voinierianum. The sequence continues at coordinate 263,109 of JAEQBH010002800.1, forward strand.
CTTCGAATGTCGCGACTTCGTCTGATGCGACATCATCTTGAAAGAACCATAAGCTTCAGCGGTGGCTCGTAGCGCCATGACACGACATCTTAATCGCGACATCTCTTTATGGTTACGCATCTTTGTCCCGGTTGATTCTTGATGTCGCGACATCAACTCTTATAAATGACCTCGCTTTATGAAGCTTCAACTTCTGCGGCGGTTCGATTATCGCGACTTGATCTCAAATCAGCGACATCGACTTGTAACCTGATCTTCGCTGATGGTTTTAAAGGTCGTGACTTGGCCTCTTATCGTGGCAGCCCAGTTCTTTTTCCTTGACTTTCATCTGCTTTGGTTCGATGTGTGACTTTATCAATCTCATATGCGACATCAACATTTCTTTAGGGCTTTCAAGCTGGTTGGTTTACGGTGCGACCTCGGAATGCTGTGTGACATGGATTCTCTTAGCTCCTGGTTACCCTTGGTTGCTTATACGTGCTCACGTGTGACTGCATCAAATTCCTTTGATTCTCTGGTGTCACGACCTCGAGAGGCTGGGTGGCCATAAACCCCAGCGCATCAATGGCTCGAACAGGTTCTTTTCATTTATACCCCTTTTGCAGTGCACTTTTCCTCCACTTATTCTTTGTATTTTCTATTTCTTTCTTTCTTCCTGCCAATAACAATTTGGTGAGTTTCTTCATATTTCTGTATATTATTTATTCATTTCTAGATGAAAATCAAACAGAAAAATGGACTAAAAATAGATGACTTTTAAGCTCATCAAACTCCCCCAAACTTAAAATTTTGCTTGTCCTCAAGCAAAGAAAAAAAAAGAATTGTTTGTCCTCAAACAAAAATAATTTTAAGGACATTTTAAATGATTTGTTCTGCAGTGGCATTCAATTTAATTACCAATGCAAGGTATGTCACAAGATTACTACGTACATCTAGCTTCAAGTCCAGTTCAAGATTAGTCTCTATATTTATGCTATGCAAAACTAAAATTTTAGAGTGTTTTACAAGCGATATACTCATTGGATCTTTTGTTGAGACAGAATTGTTTTCCTTTCTCATTTTCATAATAGTCATTTAACTCCACAAAGTTCTTCACAAAATTTGATTGTTTCCTTTCTTCCAAAATTCCCATAGTTTTTCATATTGATTCCTACCTAACGAGGTGATTTCAACCTTCAAGATCAATCGTGTCTTGGGCTTATATTGTTAGGTTTGGGTAATGGGTAGGGATGGAAGGAATTTTTAAAGTTAAGATTACCCTGAACATTTTTCCTTCTCTTCTACCCTTTCTTTCTTATAGTTTCTCTTAAATAAACTCCCTAAACTTCATGTTTGGGATATCTCTTTGATTTCTTCATTTTTAATCGTATTCCTCCTATTTTACACTTATAATTCACCTGGGAATTTCCTTAGTTTGGTTACCACTATGATAGTGCAATGTTTTAACTTTTAGGCTTTCTAACACTCTTAAGCGAACTTTGGGTTAGTAACTCCCATACCAGATGGCATTAGGTACTGTGTTGATACAATTCCCTAAGAACTTAATTGTTCACAGAGTTAGCCACAAGATAAAACTTATCCCTAGGAAGCCTCTTTTCTCGTTGCCTTTTCTTCTTTGCCTTTTCTTTTCATTCCTTTGAGTTTCTCAAAATATATACTCCCCCAAACTTCATTTCTTTCTTCCTCTTTGAATTCCTTGCAATCATAGGTTCTTACCGAAGAATGGATGTCTTAGGATGAGCCTGCTCACTGGGTTTATTTTTTGAAGAATAGGCTAGAGTCAATTTCTGAACTACTCAGAGGTGCATCAAGATAAGGAATAGGATAGCTAGAATGGCTCAAACTCGCCCAAGAAACGGGCTCGCATCATCTCGTCACCGTATCATCTAAGATTTCAGCCAACTAATAATCTAACAAATTCTAGAATTTGCTGAACAAGCTTGTGACTAACCATAGGGAGTATCTTGACTCATTTTTATTTATGAGAAGTTGTCATACTGATATTCAACAGTTCCTCGACTTAATTGCTCATACCACAATCTCAAAAATATGTTTTGTTCCTTTCCGTCGTATTACTTCCCTCAACTGACTTATCGCTTAAATATAAGTAATTTTGCACCTTGTGTTTCAATTAAATCCATATGCATTTTGTCCTATTCGCAATTCTTCTCATTTCGCCTACTCCTACTCTTAATCGCTTCATTCAATTAAGATAATGTCCTCTCAGCAGTTTCTATTCTTGAACTATTTCCTACCTTTATTTCCTAATCATGCAACCACAAAGCAACACAACATTGAACAATCAAATGCAAAACAATACACAACAATTCCATTTAAATTTCTCATTTTATTTCTGATTAATTTGCAACTGTTGGATACATAGTAATGTGGGAGACATGGTAATTCGAAAGTTAGTATGGAGTAAGGTCTATTTTTTCTTTTAAATAATGAGCAAAAATGTTGGGAGGATCTAGGTCTAATGTACTCTAAATAATGAAATTCAGAATTTTCATTTCTCTCTTCTTTGCTTCTCTTCGGTTTCCTTCTCCACTGTTCTTCAATAAAAATCTCATCAGAGACTGTCCTCTCGTTTAACCCATCCCGCCTTTCCCATTTTTCATTCATTGTGTTTTCCATTTCAGCTATACACTTCAAGTGAATTTGGCAAGATTGTTGTTAATCAAATCTAAATTTTCACATTCTTTCTCGCCGTAGGATTCGGGCCTCCCATCGCTTTTGTCTCTATCGTCGCTTTAAAGTTTTCCAGCTCCCTCTCAGAGATTTGTATAGTAACAGCCCTTTATCCAAGCCTCCCAAATTTCGTGTCATGCTCTTTTATCTCTTTCTCTAACACGCTGTAGTTGAGAGTCACGATCAAACCTTTGTTATAGAAAGCTTCATGACTCGCCTTGAGTTTTAGCAGTTGCATCAGCAGCCCTTTCCTTCATTTCTTTCTTGAACTCTTCTCCTTGCTGCTTTAACATTTTTCCCATCTGTTCTTCTTTCTCGTTCGCCTTCCTTCCACCGTTGTTCTCTTTGAATCTCCACCTCATGCTCCCTTTCTTTCTCGTTTAACTCTTCTTCCCATCATTGTCTTTCTTTTCAATTCCTTTTTCATACATTCCTTCTCCGACCCCGTTTTAAGTTCCACTCCTTCTATTTCCTCTATTCTCTTCTCTCAGGCATGGATAGCTTCCAAGACGGAAATGCTCTCTCAGGCTCCCCTTGAGCCCATTGAAATTTCTCGTTTGTACAGAGGAGATCCGCCGCGGGACGGAGAAGTTCATCGGCCGTCCATCCCCGCCTTCACATTCAAACATGTAATCATTGTGGTCGTGATGTCATCAGTGCTCACCCTGATCGCGGCCCCTCCGGGTCTCTTTCTCGGGTCCTTCAGCTTGAGCTTCACCTCTGCTCTCTACCAAGACTCCTTTCTAATTTCGCCCCTTGCTAACTCCCGTCGGAAGGAGGCGAAGCTCGGGACCCTTCTTCTGGACTCCCAAATTTCCTCTTTCACCCCAAATTCTCTGCCATTAGACTGGATTGTGGTCGGGGTGAGTGAAGCACTTTTGTTCCCATCATGATACCTCATGATAGAGTTCTCATGACAATCCTTATATTGATCTTGTACCCTTGAGTATGGCGTACAAATAAAGATGCCTTCTTCTTGTTCTCTCATCAGGCATAAATGTTTTCATGAACCTGAATTGTATGCAAGGAAATAAAACCATACCTCGTCTCCCCCGCTGAGGACTGCCCGTAATTCCCGCTTCCTTCTCCTTGGTCTACCGCCCTTCCATCGAGCTTCTCAAGAATCTTCTAAAATTCTATTTCTCCAAAATTTTCGAATTGAGCCATGCTTGTGTATTATCATCCCATAAAGCCTCGTTGATGGCCTTGGCTTCAGATGAGACCCAGACTCTCCTAACAAAAACAGTCCATCCTTCCTTCCTACCATATTGAACAAAATTCCTCTCACCAAAGGTCAGATACCCCGCTTAGGTGTGCAGTAGACTCTCCCATCCTCTCTCGCCTTCATCTCCTGGAAAGGAGTCACAGTGGTTTTTTGAATTCCTTCAACAAAGCCTGTTAGCATAGTACTTCTTCCAATCGGGAATAAGCTTCACTCTGATACGCCTAAATCTTCTACTTCTTCTTCTTCTCTCCTTCCTTTCCCCCTTCTCGTCTTTCTGGAGAAGTCATTTGATCTTCCGTGTTTACATTTCTGGTTTGCTCTCCCGACGAATCTCATCTAATTGTTCTCCTTGGCAAGTTCCTTCTTCTGATTGATCGTGTTCCCTCATAATCTCATCTAGGTTAGGACTGTAAGGGAATTTCAGCCATCTGAGATAAGAGGACAAAATTTTTCCGAAGTTTGGAATGCTGTGGTTTTTGGAGGTCGAGGATCTCGTATAAGAAGGCACGAATGGTTATGGGTCAGAGGAATGAAATAGTTTCCAACTGCTGCAAATCAATCAATGTTTGTGGGCTAATTAATGCTCAATTAAGATCTGCCGCGACTTCAATCCACCTCTTTTAATTGAGGTCATTAAATTTAGGGCTTTTTGAAGTGGGATTAGTTGGCACATGTACCACTTTTACGTCACATCTACCTAATATGTCGCGACAATACGTATTCCTCCAGGATTCATTTGATGTGGCGACAATCCTTCTTCTTTTTGAAAATTAATTCACTGTCGCGACATCACTGTGGTGTCGCGACATGTATCTCTTCCCCACACCACTCATCATCTTTCCAACCGGGTCACGACATCAATATTTTAGATTAAACAAATTTTGTTACGACATAACCTTGCTGTCGTGACCAAGCCCTTAATTCAATGATTTCAAAAACTTTGAATTCTCTTTTTGTTCCTAACCCCTTCCGACATCTCTTCAGACATATTTTAAGCAAAGATTTAACAATTAATTCAAATATATCTACGTAATCGGTTGGGGTAGGTTACCTCCCTTTTTCTCATGTCGACTTCCTGGCAAGTTAGTCGGAATTACTCCCGTAATTGCCTTGCTATTCATGTCTTTAACCCGCTCAGATGATCACAATATTCAAGAAATTTAATTAAACTACAATCTATTTCTAAAAATTAAATCTATCCTTCTGTAAATAATATCCGATCTAGTTTCAAGAATTCAAAAGAAAAGAAATATTTCAAAATTTAAATTCGTAATTTAAACTCAATACTTCCCATTACCGCCGCCTTTGAGTCCTTAATGGACTTGCTGCGTGGTTCATCTTCTTTTCCTCAAGAACCGCTGAGTTCTTCACTTTCCTCTTCCCCGCTGAGATAATGCTTTAACCTTTCATTCCATCGACCTTGAATTCTTCCCCATTATCGCCTTCAGCAAGGTTACTCGCCCAAATGTAGTACTTGATACCACTGTATGGCCCACTCCAATTGGATTTTAATTTCGAAACAACTTCGCCTAGAATTAAAAAAGACTCCTCGTTCCCTCGCTTGAACTCTCTTTCCTCGATTTTCCGATCATGCCATTTCTTTGTCTTGTCTTTGTATATTTTAGCATTAATATAGGCTTCATTTCTCGCTCTTCCAATTCGCATACCAAAACAATCTTTCTTCCCTGCAGCCTTAAAATCAAGTTTAACTTCTTGATGGCCCACATCGCCGCATTCTAATTCCGTGAGGTAGATGACATGGTTTGCCAAAAACAACTCAGATGGGGACATTCCAATGGGGTTTTGTATGCATCCCGTGCTCCCCCAAAGTGCATCATCAAGCTTGGGAAGACCAATCCTTCCCGCTCGAGCTCGCGCCTTCAAGTATTCTCGACCTCCCCGTTGGAAATTTCTCGTCATTCATTGGTTCGGGGGATGATAGGCTAAGCTCATAACATGCTTGATCCCATACTGCCATGAGTTTTGCAAATATTTTGTTTGTAAATGGGTTCCCCATCACTACCGATGGTTCCAAGTTCCAAACTCGTCTCAAAATAAATATTCTTTTGCAAGAAATTCAATAAACTATTAGTATCATTCCTTGACAAAGCATCGCTTCACTCCATTCGAGACGAATTCACCGCAGCGCATATATGTTTCCTGTAAATGATGGTGGGAAAGGTCCCATAAAATCTATTCCCAAACATCAAATATTTGTATCACCATAATACCTGAGGGGCATTTCAGGCCTCTGTCACGATGTTTCCTAATCCGCATCGATCACACAATTTCACCCACTCGCACACCCAAGATAAATAACAAAACCCCCACTGAGTATCTTGTGAGTCGTTCCTTTCTCCGTAAAATGTCCCCATATGGTGATGCATGGCATTCATTAAAATGTTGCCTTGTTCACCTTCCGCACACATCTTCAGATTATCATGTCGCACCTCTCAATAATATCAGGGTCATCCCAAATATAATATCCGTCGTCGCTCCGAAGCCTCTTCACTGGTAGCCGAGTCTCAAGGCATTACTCCATTGAAGCCAAATAATTCACACACGCGATACCATGGAAAGCTGTAATAAACCTTTGAATAATTGCCTATCCGGAAGCTCGTTAACCCGTACATTTTCTTCTTCATCATCGCTTCTTCTACTCTTGACAAGTGGCCTGGCCATCACATTGTCACATCCCTTTTGTCCTTTATTTCCAAATCAAACTTTGCAATAAAGAAGACCCACCTTATCAATCTCGGGCTTAGCTTCCTTTTTCGATACATCGTACTCGATTGGCCGTGACGACGCATGAATTACCACATGGGATCCTAAAATGTATTGTCTAAATTTTCACAAGCAAACACTATGGCTAGCATCTCCTTTCACTTGTTGAGTAGTTCTCAGGTTTACTGAAGGTCTTACTAGCATAGTATATGGCCCTCAATACTCTCTTCATCAACATAGCCTCCCATAGCAAAATCACTGGCATCACACATTATTTCAAATCCCTGATTCCATTCTGGTGCAGCCATTATAGGTGCCTCTACCAATCTGATCTTGATTTCTTCGAAAGCATCCTTGCAAGAATCATCAAAATTGAACCTTGTATCCTTTCTAGCACCGCATATGTCCGCTATTTTTGAAAAGTCTTCTTATGAATCTCTCCCCGTGGAACCAGCATGCCTGCCAGAAACTTCTTACCCTTTAATGTGGTGGTGCAAGAGTCTTGATGATGGATACTTCGACTCAATAAACTCTAGTCCAATAGCGTAAATTTTATGCCCAAGAACAATACCTTCGTTACCATAAATGGCATTTTTCCCAATTCTAGCTGCTTATCTCGCATTCTTGAAGGATCAAGCTCGCATTGTTTAAGCATCATCAAAGCCGGATCCATACACAAGAAAAATCATCCATGAAAATTTCCACTTCTTCAACCAAACTAGAATATAGACATCACGCATCTCCGAATGTAGCCGAGTAATACATAAACTCCAAACGCATCCTTCAACGCGCTGCACCATAAGGGTGATGAACGTGGTCTTCTCTTGATCCTCTGATGCAATAGCAATCTGATTATATCCTCGAGTACTCCATCCGTAAAACAAAAGTGAGGGTGTCCTCGCAACCTATCCAACATCCTGATCAATGAAAGGCAAAAGGAAAAACATCTTCCGTCACGTATTCAACTTCGTAATCAATACATACCTCCATCCTCACTGCTCTTGTTGGAATCAATTCATTTCTTTCATTTCCGATCACAAGAACTCCCTTCTTTGGAACCACATGAACTGGCTCACCCAAGGACTGGTCTCAGACATAAAGATAGATAAAACGCATTTGCTCACTCGAAAGCACCTCTTTCCCTCGACTACTTCCTTCATCACCGGATTCAGCCTCCCTCCCTCGTGTTCTACAGATGGCCTTGAAGTCTCTTCAGTTAATCTTATGCATGCAAATTGATGGACCTGATACCTCAAATTCAATGGACCAAGCTAGCGATTCCCGATGCTTCCTTAATATTTCCAGCGAATCTTTGTTCTCATTCTCACTTAATTGGGCCGAATGATCACTCGTTTTTTCTTTGGTAATTCTAAGTAGGCATACTTTAAATGACATGGCAACTCTTTCAAAACTCAAACCTTCAGACCGGGTCTCTGGATGAATTTCCCTCTTTTCACTATCTTCCCCATTATCTTTTCTGCTTGCTTCAAGCTCAAATACGCTATAGCATGAGAACTCCGTATGGAAATTCGTATCAGATATCTTCAATATACCGAATTCCATCTCTTTTCATTGATAAAACCGGAGTGTTACAATCATTGTTAACATCAGAGTTGGAAATAGAGACAAAATCAGCTACATTGTAGCCTTCCCTTTCCCTGTCTATATTTCGCAGATACTTCTTTTGATCAGTTAAACACAAGCAGCTCTTCTCCAACCCTAAAATGAGAACTCCTTTTGCATGTCAATCAAGGCTGCTCCAAGAGCTAGGAATGGTCTTCCTCATAGTAAGTACTTGTGAATCTTTCTTCCACGCCCAGAATGATTTAAGCTCCATCGGGAATACAAACTTCCCAACAGCTGGACCAACACATCTTCAATGACCCTTCAGTTTCACCATCGATCCGTCCGCCATTCAAGAGTAACAAGCCAGGGTAAGCTCCCAAACTTAATTTCTGGCAATGTAAAAGAGATCAGATTGATACTAGCTCCTGAGTCACATAGAGCTTCATGGAATTCCATTCCTCCAACAATACAAGCAAGAATCGTGGAAGCTTCTCGGGTCCCGTGATCTTTACCGGTAGTTCCGACACAGACCGCAAGTGGCAAAGTGAGATCTACTATTCCTTCTTCTACTATTTTTCTTTTCTTGCTAAGTATGTCCTTCGTAAATTTTGATAAAGTGGCATCTCGAAATACCACTTCAAGAAAAGGCATAATCGATCTCCAAATTTTCCGGGAAAGTTTTCAAGAACCTTGCAAATGGTTCCATCTTTGATTTCCGCAGCCTTTTGTGGAAATGGGACTCCAGCTTCTTGTCTTGGATGTTCTTCTTTTCATTCCTTCATTCTCCGCTGTCTCTTCCCTTCCCCGGTCTTGCTACTTCTTGTTGTCACGTCACCTTTTCTTTCTTCTCTCTCTAACTCCTCCCACTCCCTCGCCCGCACACCATGCGCCTAGTTCTTCAGGCCTTGGGTAAAGGCATCTTTCCAATTCTCCAAACTTTTGTTCACGGAGGTCCCAATGTACCTTTTATCCCCATAAACCCGCAAGATCCGCTCCTCAAAAGACGGGGCTCTCCGACCCCGCATTCAAGCCTCGTGCTCATTTCCTTGTTGTTGTCGCCGGAACCTCGTGGCCGCCGGGAGCAATTTTTGATGAGGGTTCTCGCCCGCTCGGCCTTGAGAAGCCCCTCCACCATACGAAGTTCTCATGGTTCCCGAGTGTCGGGTGATAATAGCCGGAAGGTTAGGATTGGCTCAAATGGTAAGCCCGTCTACCCAAATAATTAACTCTCTTCAGCATCATAGGGTCCTTCGCCACTCTTCAGCACTCCCTTCATTAACTCCCTTTCGATTGCTCCTATTTCATGAAATGTGTGTCTTTCTTTCGCTTGTCTAACCTCGCATAATGGCATCCAACTCGCTCCATATGAGCCGCCATCTTGCTCAAATTTCCATGATCCTTCTCTACTGCTTCCTCTTGAAAGCTCGTATGAGTTTTCATGTTACATTTAGCCGTATCTTCAATCACTTCGCTTCTTCTCAAGACTTTTCGCTTCAATGCTCCACAAAGATGAAGCATCAATGATCCCCTTGATATATCATTCATGGCATGATATACAATGTCCATCCGAGTCTTTAGATCTATCCCATGCATTGACATCTTCAAGAACCGTCAATCTTTCCGTTACATAATGTGCTTTCATCTTCCCTTGGCCGAACACGATGATCTCTCTCCTTCTTTCCTCGTGATTGGGCTCTGGGAAAGACCGCCTAGGTGCCCTCAACTAACTCCTCCCAAGTATCGTAACCATATGGTAATGATTCATACCATGTAGTCAGTCAGATTCTTAGGAGAATGAAATAGATGTAGTTTTATAACTTCTGGTCTCACCCCATTCAACCTTAACAAGAGATACCATCCTAAGGAATCTTCCTGTGCTTTGCTTCGATCTTCAGCTGATGTCCAGTAAACTCGAAGGCCGCTGGACCATTGTAATCAAAGCAGGTCGGTTTCAATTCAAAATTATTAGCATCAATCAGTCAGTCTGATCACGAGTATTCTTATCAGAGCATCAGTCTCCCGTAAATCCTCCATCAGATAGTGACCGGAGGCCTTCTAGCTCCCTCTATATGTATTTCAACCCGATCCCGCTTCTTCCGCCATGGTTGAGTTTTCCTCGCCTTCTCGGGTCTTTCTCAAGCTTCCGAGCGCCCTTTCTATTTCTCGCGGTCATTGAATCGCCTGTCTCCGTTTCCTATGCATCAAAGCCTGGAAGCAAAACACACTCCCATTAATAGGATTAGTCAAATCATCAAACAATATTCAATGTGTTTCGTTAAAAGTTAGTGGCCAAACTGAACCACTGCTTGAAAATTTATTTTTGTTCTTTTTCTTTTAAAAATGTCCAAATTAGTTTTTCCTTCTTTCATCTGAATATTGATTTATTAAATTCTTTCGATCCACTTCCTGCAGAATCTGCGCCATAAAACTCTTACGTTGACGTTAATTAATGAACATACACATACAAATTTATGTCACCATCACCAAAGGACTATTGTCTAAGCAACGGCGCCATAAAACTTGTTGACAAAACAAAGAACACGTATATAACCCACCAATCTCTTAGAATAAATCATTTTCAAATTTTGGTTTGGTCTGATATTCTGCAAGTGCATAGGTCGACAAGTAATAAAATGGATTTAAGTCCAGATATCGATCCCACAAAGATCTCAAGAATTTTAAATCAACTACCCTGACTACTCAATTTCCATACTATTTGACCACAAAAATGATAAGAAGATCCAAAGATTAAGGTGCTAGAAAATTAAACGAACAAAAGGAAAATAACTGAACTAACCAACAAACTGGAAGATAAAGAATAAAGAAAAATGAATTTCTAATAAAGAAATGAATACTGAATAGTTATCCTCAAAGACACATCAATAAAAACATTTATAGTGAACTATCAATTCCTGTAGTTAATTCTGATAAAATTTCGATTATCCTGCTTCAAAATCAGTCTAAGGCGCAGTACCGATCTCTCCACACCTACATTTCATTATCACCCATGACCCGATTCTCTCGAATACAGGAATTAGATAACTACTTTTAAAAGGGTCTTCCTTAATCCTGGTATTTTCTTTGCAATACTTCATACCCATTTTATGGATCAGAACCTTAGCTCCCAAGTTATCTGGCCAAGCAAGGATATACAACTTCCAGATTGTTCCTCCAAATTTGAATAGATCACCCTTTCCTTGATTAGATCACGCCTAACACGGATTGGCCTCACTATCCGACCGAGGTGAATCCCTTGCTTGTTTAAATAGATAACTCATTCAACTCGTTTCTTGATTTCAAGTGAGAAGAGGATTTATCTTAAGCGAACTTACAAAGCTCAAAAGATCCCTAATAAAGAAGTTAGTATACCTTCAAAGAATGTACATTACTACTCAGGAATGTCTTCCCTGTGTCACTCAGAGGACCTCCTTGAAATCAGAGCAATGATGCAATTCTTAACGGGTATAAGAAACTGATATTCAGATCCCAAGACAATAAACCCAAAACCATAAGTAAATTCATTAACTGAAATTAACAAGTCATGAAACGACTACAAGGTGAAAAAATAAATTCGACCATAACGCTCACTTACGGAAGCCGATTCCCACCATCGAATTACACGATACAAAGATTCTTCCGATCATAAGAATAACCGTAATTGAAATCGAAACAATCGACCTGTAAATTTGTCCAACTTCAAACATTCCAGTAGTAATTTGAAAAGAAATCAAATCGTATCTGCCTTTGCAAATTTCAACGATAACATCCGCATTTGTAAAATACAACGAAAAATAAAAATACGAGAGCGTAATCCGCTTCTAAAACGACTTTAAATAAAAAAATAAGAAAAATAAAAGAAAAGAAAAGAAAATAGTAAAGAAAATGAGCTTTCAAATATCCGTACTTCGGCCCGTGGGTCGCTTAAGTCATTCGAATGAGCCGGATACTATGTGGTATTTATAGGGTTCCTCAATTGGGCCCTAATCCCAATGTAGCCTGCTGTGGATTTTTGAGTATCCAGGCCCAAGTCACTGTTCAAGTCGCGACTCCAGTTTCCTTGTCGTGACATCATCGAGGTCGCGACATCAATCTCACGTCGCGACATCAACTTACTCTATGTAACCTTGATTTGGTCATTCTTGATGTCGCGACGTCAATATCTGGTCGCGACATCTTCTCAATGCCTTAAGTGTTTTAATTGTTCTCTCCTGATGTCGCGACGTCGATGTCTTGTCGCGACTTCAGCTCAAGTCATCTGCAGTCTTCATCTGATGTCTTCGGATGTCACGACTTCAATCTCTTGTTGCGACATCATCTTAAGGAACCATAAGCTTCAACTGGTCGCTCATGTTGTCGCGACACCAACATCTTGTCGCGACATCTCTTTATGGTTCTGCATCTTTGATCTAGTTGTTCTTGATGTCACGACATCAACTCTTGTCGTGACCTCACTTTATGAAGCTTCAACTCTATCGAAAGCGTCGGCCGCGATTTCGATCTCAAGTCGCCATCGCCTTATGGCTCGCAGCCTCTTTACTTTGATAGTTTTCTTCGAGGTCGTGACTTTCAAATTCCTCTTGTCGTGGATGCTAGCTTCTTTCCCTTCATTTTCATCTGGTTGAAGCCATGTCGCGACATCAATCTCATGTCGCGACATCAACTTATTTCTCCGGGCTTTCTGAATCGTTGGTTCCTATGTCGCGACCGTATCGCCGCCGCGACATCGCTCTCTTTAGCTCCCTCGTTACCCTTCACGCTTATCCGCACTTTCGCCGACTCGTGATCAAATTCCTTCAATTTCGTGTCACGACCTCGTGAATCGACTATGTAAACCCCAAAACCGCATCAATGGCTCGCATTTTCATTTCGCTTCGCCACATGATCAATTTTCCTCCACTTATCAGTCAGATATTTTCTACTTTCTTTCTTTCTTCCTGCCAATAACAATTTGGTGAGTTTTTCATATTTCTGTATATTATTTATTCATTTCTAGATGAAAATCAAACAGAAAAATGGACTAAAAATAGATGACTTTTAAGCTCATCAATCCACCCAATCATACTTGACATCTTTTCTTGTCACTAGTCAATGAGGCCTTATCTTGAGAACCTCAACAAACTTCCCAGAATACCCGCTAAACCAAGAAGCTTCGACCTCTCGACACATTCTTGGCTAAGCTTCCAATTTACCACTGCTTCTATTTTCTAGGGATCCACACTCACCCCCTCAACTGAAATCACATGACCTAGGAATGCCACTCTGTCAAGCCAAAACTGACACTTGCTTCACTTGGCATATAATTGTCGCTCCCTTAGGGTCTGCAACACCATCCTTAGGTGCTCTGAATGTTCCTCTGAACTACCTGAATACACGAGGATGTCATCGATAAACACTATGACAAACCTATCCAAATACGGTTGGAATACTCAGTTCATCAAATCCATAAACGCTGCCGGAGCATTAGTCAAACCAAATGGCATCACCAGAAACTCATAATGTCCGTAGCGTGTCCCTTCCGACGTAAAGCCTTAGGAGCATCACTCTCCTGCACCCTCAACTGATGATACCCCGACCTCAAGTCTATCTTATAGTATACTCGAGACCCTTGAAGTTGATCGAATAACTCATCAATCCTAGGGAGTGGATACTGATTGCGGATGGTAACTCTGTTCAACTGCCTGTAATCTATACACAACCGCAAACTCCCATTTTCTTTTTCACGAAGAGAACTGACTCTCCCATGGGGATATGCTCTATCGACAACCTTTGCTTAAAAATTCTTCTAACTGAGCCTTAAGCTCTCTCAACTCTGCAGGAGCCATCCTATAAGGAGGGATGGAAATGGGCTCAGTCCCTGGAATCAAATCAATGGTGAACTTCACTTCTCTTTCTGGAGGTAAACCTGCAATATCATCCGAGAACACATCTGAGAACTCTCTAACAACTGGAATCTCATCCAATATAGTCCACTCCTTCCCTATCTCCACCACATAAGCTAGATAACCCTGACAACCATTACATAGCATTCTCTGCGCTGCCATGGCGGAGATCATATTGGAAGATAACTCTCTGTGCATTCCCCTGAACTTTACCTCCAATTTCCCTGGCCTATGAAACTTTACTTCCTTTTTATAACAATCTAATGTAAGGCTCTATACATGACAAACAATCCATACCGAGAAACCACATCAAAAGTCCTCATATCTATACAAGGATCCACGAGAACTCTTGTCCCCCAAATAGAACTCTACTATCTCTGACTACTATGTCTGAGAATAACGGATCTCCAGCTGGAAGGAAAACTCTCATACGACCCTCTAATGGTTGGGTCTTTATCTGGAAGCGATCTAAGAAATGCTTGGATGCAAATGAATGCGTGGCTCCTGGGTCCACTAATGTATATGCATCATGATTTAGGATAGAAATAATACCAAAGGACTACATCCTGAGTCAGATCTCGCATCTTGGCCGAGTCACATCATAAACTCCGTCTGAAAAGGGCCTCATTCAGATCCCCGGGCCACTAATTCTACCTTCACCACTACCACCTCTACCGCGGGCCGTGCCGCCCCTTCATTGGGAAACCCTCCCGACGACGATGCTCATCTCTAGTACTAGGTAGTTAGACCTGGCCATCGACAAGTCTGCACTAATCACCGATGGCACTCCCTAACAAATATCTTTGGCCACAATGGAAACATCCCTCCGCATCGAATCTCCTGTCCCCCATGGTGTCGCTCTCGACACATATGACATACGTATGAATACTCTAGGTGCCACCGCTAGCAACTCGGGGGTCTCACCGATCCCGACTAGAGATAGCTCGACCGCACCTCTACTCTATAACCTCCTCGCCTTACTTTTTCTCTTCTCACGCACCGTCCTAAGCTTTACTGACGTGCCCGGTGCACTCCTCTTACTTTACTTTCCCGCCACTCGATACATCAGCCGTAGTGCTTTGCTCAACTCTCAGCGCCTCCTACTAAGTCCCAAATCTATTCTAAGGAACCACTTTACAAATGCAGACTCGATTCTGGGTCAGAGTCCCGATAAAACCTTGCACTCAGACTTCATCCCGCTTGAATGTATGGAACCAATCTAACTAGTTCAGAACTTCTTCATACTCTGATACGACATGCCTGTCTAACTTGAAGAACTCTCAATTTTTTGAATCCTTATGACTCGAGGAAAGAACTGGCGCTGAATTTGGCCGAAATTGGTCCCATGATATTCCATCAAGATACCTTCTTTCTACGGCATCCCACCAATCTTTAGCCCTGTCTTCCAACAGAAAACTGGAAAACAAGACTCTTTGCTCATCCGTGTAGCCCATAACTCCATAAACTTTGTTTACACGATCTAGCCATAACCAGGCTGCTTTTGGATCACCACTGTCGTCATATGGCTTGGCGCCCGCTCAGACTCTATCGACCTCCCCTGGCTCTTCATTACTCTATGGTCGTAGGTCAGCGACCGCCGACGGTCGCTATGAAGCATTATCCGCGGCAATCAGGCCACCCAGCTTCCTGTAAACAATTTTGGCACTCGAGCTCCTCTAGTGGCCCGTATGGTCCATCCCTGACTCATCATTGAGGTCGATTCATAGAGGCAGGGAACCAACTACGTGCTCATCTCCTCTTAGTACTTCGACGCCGCACACCCGCCGGAACGACTCTCCTAGGACGACCTCTACGTCCTCTTCCTGAAATAGTGCTGTAATTACCAACAATCAACTTTTTAATACTTTGATTTACTTGATATGTATGTACTTTGAACTTAAACATGCATGGTTGCCAATACTTATGCTCTGATACCAAATTGACACACCCCCACCCCTTCCAACAGCAAAGTGTTTACCACTCCACCGAAATCCCACTGCTAAATTCTAATGACTAGAAACTCCTGTGAAGCAAAGCCGTATTGCTTGCTTAAACCTCGTATAAAAATTTTTCTTTCTTTTTCCAACTTAGGATTTGGTAAAATTCGCAATGTAAAATCTCTAAGTAAAGATGACGATCGCGTATAGGATAATTCCAAATCCTGTATACACAAATTTACATTTTTTTTTTATCCCAATATGGCAACCAGCAACCCAACACATTCTCACAAAACTATACTGCCGAGACAAAACTATACGACTGCGTATGTGGATAACTCCAAACTCGTATTACTACATATGTCTCAATACACCAAAGTATTTTCATATATAATATTCTTACTAATGACTTGTACAATGTCAGACAACCCTATCAGGCTCAATAGCCTTGCGTACATGTACCTGAAAAATAGTTTTTAAAATGGAAAATAATGAGCTAAACGAGCTCAGTGAGTGTATGTTTTATAAAATGTTTTCTTTTTCAAAACATCCCAAAACTATAAAACTTTCTTTTCGTGAATATTTTCCGTAAGCTTTATTATTAAAGTTTCCTAAAACTCTCGTATTCTGCTTGCTTTGAAAAGTTTATAAAACTTTAATACTTGCTTGCTTGCTTAAAAGTTTATAAAACTTTAATATTTGCCGTTTGCTTCGCTTTTACTTTTCTTAAAAGTTTATAAAACTCTATTGTTTGCTTGTTTAGAAGTTTATAAACTTCTCAAATTTCTTTTGCTTGCTTCTTTATCTTGTTTGAAAAGTTTTTTAAAACCTTTCACAAACCTTTGCTTTAAAAGTTTCTCAAAACTTTTCATGTGTAAAACGGAGCTTCGGGGCCTAAACTGCATGCTTTCAAAATAAACTGAGCCCGAACTCAACCGTTTGTTTTTAAAATCCCACTATTTGAACTAAACCGATCGCTTTTGAAATCTTAACGGAACCCGGCTCAACCAAGTTTTAAAACTCTCCGAAAGCCTGGGCGATCGGGAACCAATGGTTGATTTTTCAAAACTGTATATTATGCTTATAAACATCAACCACTGGAGGCCTATTTTTGCTTAACGTGACCAGTGAACAAGGAAGTCCAAGGACCGTGTCGGTGGAAGTACCGTGGTCCTGATTACCTTCTCTGAATATGGTGGAATGACCAGCTCATCACCACTAGGTTAACGTTGAACTTACACACCTGTATGTACGTGTCACTATCTTTCTTAAATGCCAATATTATGACCTAAGTTTGCCAATGTGCAAACTAAAATGTATGTATAGATATTCTAACACTGCACCTGATTTTAATACCTCCGACCGAGATGCTTAAGCTTAGAACTAGGGAAGGCCTGTTTTCACAAATATTCTTTTTGCTTGCTTGCTTGCTTGCTTGCTCTTTGAAAAATGGTTTTACAATTTAAAATCATTTGCTTGCTTGCTTGCTTTTTGAAAAATGGTTTTACAATTTAAAACCATTTGTTTGCTTGCTTGCTTGCTTTTTGAAAAATGGTTTTACAATTTAAAACCATTTGCTTACTTTTAAAAAATGGTTTAACTCAAAACCATTTGCTTGCTTTATAATTCATTGCTTGTTTCTTGAAAATGGTTTGCAAATCAAAACCATGAAATACTAGTGTAAAACAGTTTATAATAATAATAATACACTAGTATTTGGAAAATGAGTTTAGAACACTCACCTTTTTCTGCTTATTAAAATTTGAGCACGATTCAACAATTTTCCCCGCCTTTGCTTTTAGCCTACACATTTGATGTATTATACCTCATACGTCAACATAACCAACCAAATACTATTCGCTATTTACTATGCATGATTTGTGGGGTCCACACCCTTCGTGACCACGGGGTGCTCCTTCAGTGGCTCATCAGGTCCAATTCTTCAGAACCACTGGGTGCCCTTCAGCATCCCCACCACAGTAATGATCATGCCTCCCTAGGCATTCGCTCCAGAGACTCAACCCGTGACTGGGGGCTTAAGGTTCAATGGGGAGTTTTCTTACACCAACCGGGAGCAATAGCCTGGGCTTGGTAGTGAGAGAGTGCTCCACATTATAGTAGCTCAGTTGGTAGTAGAGAGGCTCCCCATTGCTATAAGAGTCCCTTTGATCATGTCTGAGCCTCACGAGGCGAAAGAAAAGGCACAACTGCGTAATGTAAGACTGGTGAGTGGGTTCACTGGCGGGTACTGAGGAAACACGTATGGTGTGGACCCAGCCAATAAAAGGCGCCTTTATCACAGGGGGTCCACATTCTTCGTGACCCTCGTGGTACCCTTCAGCTCAATGGGTACCAGAGATGTCTCACTGACTAGCACTCCCAGTCCCGGTCTCGACCCTCCGGGGAGTGCGAAAGGAACCTCAAAGGGGGAATGAGGATATCCTATGAGTGGGACCTCACCTGAAGGGTACCCTGAGGGGTCACGAAGGGTGTGGACCCCACATGATTTACTATACACGATTTACTATGCACGATTTACTATGCACTATGCACTATGCATTATTCACTATGCACTATGCACTATGCACTATGCACTTATACGTATTCATACGTATTTACTATTTTATACGTATTCATACGTATTTACTATTTCACATGGAAATCCGGCGAAATCCCGTGATTTTGGTACTCACGCGTAGCTCTCGTCACGTAGAGTAACTTTACCTACCGGGTCCGTGCGCTGCACCACTCAGGAATGGCGTAGATCCCGAAAACTAAAAACTAGGATTTTCTCGAGCATTTACCCGGAATTCCCTGCGGAAATCTCATGTTTTTGCACACGCCGTGAGTCTCTCGTCAAGCAGAGAGCATTCTTTTCGTGTTTATCCCGACGAAATCCGATGGACAGGTTTCCGTAAATCTAAGAAATAAAATAAAAGAAGAAAATAAAATATAAAAAAAACCTCACCTGGACGCCCTTCAATTCCGTCTGTCATCCCATCCGTTTTCACTTGTTTGGTTTTGCATCTTTTTTTTTTTTTTTAAGATATGGGACCCACATGTCCCTTTATTTCTTTTTGGTCTGTTTAAGCCACGAAACAAATTATTTTGTCCCGATTTCAATTTTATTTATCCTAATTGAATATTCTTTAAATATTTACCATTTTTCGGAATTTTTCAAAAATCTCATTTTCAGGTTTCACTCTAAACGCCTAGAAATTCGTAAAATATTCTGACTGTCTCATAATTGAACGAAACTTTCCTAGGTCACTAGATTTCGCGAGACGAATTTAACTGGCCAACTGCTTCACATCCGATCTGTAGAATTCTTTTAGACTTCCCCCGAAATTTTGGCAATTCATTATTATTATTTTACTATTTAAAATTCTATTAATTATATTTTCACCCCCTTAGCTTTCCTTAATTGCAAAAGTGCCACAATTCTTTGAAAACTTTACAATTTTATCCTTTACAATGGCACTTGGTGCACATATGCACTCCTACAGTTACATGTACTGTGCACCTCTCGGGACGGGGGTGTTACAACGGTGGTCAACGGACACTTCAAGTTCGGGGCGTCACAATTTAAATGACACTGCATTAATTTTTTTCTCTTTTTGTTAATTTAATATTAATTATCTATTCTTAATTATTCTGAAATATCCCTTTCTTCAAATTGTCTAAGTACTTATCCTAAGCTATCTTTGAATTTAGAAGGACAAATACATATATAGATTTTAGAAACATCCAACTTAGAAGCCAAAACTGAAATGTGTACATGGATCAACACCAAGTGAATATCGCGTCACATAAAATTATGGATATTGATTTTATAGTCAAAATTTTATTTGAGTTTTTTAATTACTTATGATATGTTTCTTGAATTACTTGATTATGTTATGAAGCATGAATTTTTGGCACTTTTTCTCTATTTTCTTTCAAAATATGATACAAAATTTTGAAACTACAACTTTCAATGAATGTTACAGGGCACAAGAGGAGTACCGTGATTAAAATATAAATAGATAAACCAAATAAATTTTGTAAAAACAAATTTCTGTTGTTAAAATTAGGCAAATACAGATATTAATTGGACTTTTAAAATACCATTTAATGTTCATAGACTTTAGATGGCCTGTAATTCACTCATATATATATATATATATATATATATATATATATATATATATATATATATATATATATATATATATATATATATATATATATATATATATATATATTGACTCTCGGTGAGATGTGTGTTTCTTTTGTTTCTTTCCTTAAATTGATTTCGTGTTGTTTTAGTAAAATAATTCAATTTCTAACATTTTGGAAACATATCATCATAATTTAGTAAATGGTATTAGTTACCATAAGTGTTTGAAGTTTGATAGAAGTTTGATGGTTTTTGTTGGTTTATGCTTTTATTTTTTGTAGTATTTTGTTCTTATAAGGACTCGAGGTTTGTACCTCCCGTATACCTATCCCCTTTACCTAATGCCCAACGATAACATGACATGTTTCGAGACAAGGTGCATTATCGTATGATAGTTAACCATATGTCCAACTTGGACTATTAAACTTTGTCAAATATTGCCCTCAAAGTTTAGCCTTCCAAGCTCAAATATGTCTTTATCGTTAATGGAGTGCACAGATGGGCAAACGGGTATCCAACGTCAATAATGTGTCACCCATTAATAGCGTGACACGTCATCAAATTAAGTCATAAGTGGGTGACACGTCAACGACATTATACACCTTTTTGTACATCTGTTCACTCTGTTGATGGTAAGACCATATTTGAGCTACGGAACAAACATTATGGACAACATTTGATCGAAAAATTTTTTAAGGGCTAAGTTAGACATATGATCAAACATAAGGGGCTTGTGTGTACCTCATCCAGACATGTTTCTTAAGTCACTTAATTACCTTCAATTAAATTACATGAATCATGAATTTTAGTACTTGATTTGCTCTGAAGTCACATGTCATACATTTGTTAAGATAAAATAACGCATGAATTGTTTTCCTATAAAACCTAATATGAAAATTTGGAATTACATTTCTTAATATAAGTTATGGGCTGGGAATGAGTGTAAATAATGAATAAGTACTAAATATGATTTATAAGATACTTATTTATGTAATTTTAATTTTAATTCATGTTTGTAAAATTAATTTTATTTAACCCCTCATGTACATTCCACTTTAATTTTTATAGTTGAGATTAATAGTAAATATTTTTAGTTATGGGATATCTTCTACTTGATTTTAAGATCTCTTAAATTTTTAGATTTTTAAATTTTATTAAGTAGTTAATGATTTATATAAATGATCATAATATTTTAAAACTCTCTTTTTCTTTTTTTTTTTTTTGATAAAATGAATTTTATTTTAATATTTTCTTTTTTTATTACATAATTTTGCTTAGTGGATGGTTGCTTGCATTATCATATAATTATGTTAGAGATAAATCTTAAAGGTATGATTACTCGGGTTTTTTGGGTTATTAAAGTTAAAAAATTTATGAAGTAAAAAAAAAGTAAAAATATTTATTATTAGAACTAGGGGTGTAATTGGGTCGATACAGAGTTAAGTTCGAACTTGGCTCGATTAAAAAATTCAAAGTTTGAACTCGACTCGATCTCGATCAAGCTATTTTTAAGATTTTTGAAACTGAACTCGAAAAATAATTATACTCGTGAGCTACTCGAACTCGACTCGACAAAGCTCAAGTTAATTTAAAATTAATAAATAATTATACTTGAACTCCATAGATTTCGACTTTATTAATAAAATAATAAAGTTAGATTAAGCTCGCGAGAAGTTTGAGTCGGATATTGTAATACTCGAACTCGACTCGAGAAGATACTCGAGCAACTCGAGCTTGAGCTTGACTTGATTAACTCTTAGCCAAATTCGAGCATTCTAGAGTCGAGCTCGAGTAGCTCACAAATAGCTTGACTCATTTACACCCTAATTAGAACTAGAGGGAAAACATCTTAGACAATTTCTAGAAATGAATCCTCCACCCCAATCATATAGAATTGACAAGGATTATGAAATTTGATGTTGTTTGTCAATATGAGTCCTTAGATGTAAAGGATTTAAACTTCGTTGACTTCATTACCATTTCTTTGAATGAAATTTGATAAAAAAAAATGTATAGAAATTTTATGTTCCCTAACCCTTTAAAAAGGAAATTTAATGAAAATTTAGTTGAAATTTCATTTTTCTTTCTCTAGTAAGATTAAAAAAATTTTTTTTTGGAATTTTTTTAGTTTCCTTACACCTTGAAGGGGAATTTCAAGAGAATTTTGTGAAACTTCTTATCCTTTTTCTATTATTATTATTTTTCAAATATATAGATATATTATGCCAATTACCTTGAAGTTAAAGTAGAGTTGCTAAATCAGTTAATCCAACCCATTTCAGATTATAGGTCAAAATTGGTGGGGCTAATCTAACCCATTTCTATTCGGTCGAGTTTCTAGTTAATCAATCCAACCTTTGCAATTTGCGGGTCAAATGGGCTAAAACCTTTAAAAATGACAAAAAAAAAAACAAGTTTACAAATTTTATCACTTTTCTAATAAAAATATACAATATATAAGCATTTAATAATAATTAATATATAAAATGATTGAGTCTAAATAATATGATAATAATAAATAAACTTAAACAAATAAATAATAATATAGCACTATTATAACCAAAGTTCTTAAACTACAATCCAAATTTAACTACTACCAAAATAATAAACAATTAAAGAACATTAAAAAAATAAATCCAAACTATCAAATGAAATCCCTCATGTCTCTAATCTCTATCCTCATCATCTTTGATAATAACATTTGTAAGACCCGAGAAATTCCAATTTCTGGAAAAAGGGCAAAATCGTAATTTTAATTACAAAATTGTAATTTCGGTTAAAAATCCATAATTAATTCTCTAGATCTCGGATGATGAGATCGTACCGTTGGAATCATTTCGCGAAATCTAGTTGGCACGTAAAATTTCATAATTTTCTGCATACGCAAGACTCGACATTTTTCGAGGCATCACATTTCGTAAAGTTCTAAAGATTGGCGACGAAAGTCACATATAGCACGTACTGATGTACCATAAGTGGTATGAGTAGAGAAATGATGAAAATGAACTGCCGAAATAGTGCCGAATATCAATTCTGGTAAAAGAGGGACATAAAGGTCATTTTAGAAATTGATTTTAAGTGACTAAAGGACGAAATTGCAAACAGTCCTTCATCTTCTTCATTTAGCCAAAACAAGAAACGTGGGGGAGCATTTTTTAGATCCAGTAGGTTGGTTTTTGAGAGAGTTTTAGGAGAACTCTCTCTGTGGAATACACAAGATCCAACCGTCTACGGCCTTCTGGCGAGAAGGAAACATCTACGCTGAAATGTGCTATGTGGACTCCGGTTCAGTGAGTTTCTTCAAACTCCTCAAGGTAGGATTTTCCCTACTTGGGTTTTGTATTCCCATTTTTAGTACTTTTCGAACGCTTGAGCTCTATCAGGCCATTAGAGTCATTTCGATCGTCCCAAACCTTAACGACCAATGCAAATTTGAATTAAATGAGTACCCGCGGCCGCTCCATGACTGATGATGGCGTAAAATGGTATGTTTTTGGTTTTAATCATGTATTGATTGATTGAGGTCGAAGGGTCAGAAATGCAAAAGTTCATAAATACGAACCGATGATTTCAGTGTTGGAACAAAGAAACCCTAGGGTTTTACTGCTCATAGGAATAGTGACCGAAAATGTATTTTTAAAATATGTGTTATTATAAATTCGAATCGAATTGCTTGTGTTTGAATATTAGCCCAAGTGAGCTAATTTTGATGTTTGAATTGATAAATACATAACATGTTGTGTGATTTAATTTTTATGTGAATATATTCGTGTTTATATATTTGCATGTGATTAGACTGTATTGGAATTGGTATACATGCATTCCATATGCACTGGAACGTCCTAGGACTATAGGAGTTAGTGCGTGAGACGAGTCTAGAGTAAACGGCTCTCGGCGGGCTGGGCTGTCTAAAATATTATGGCCTGAGGGTAGTCTAAACAAATAAAATATCAATCGTCGGAGACGACCCAATTGATATATATCGGAGGGTAGTCCACCTATAAAAATATCAATCGTCGGAGACGGCCCAATTGATATATCTCGGAGGGTAGCCCACAAAAATATAACATCGGAGACGGTCCACAATTTATAATATCGGAGGGTAGTCCACAAATAGAAAATAATAAATCTCATACGAGGCTTAGGCGAGTGTGAGAGAGTCGGTGAGGACTCGGGATCTGAGTTGGTCATGTAGACATTCAAGTAGGATCATGCATTTGTTTGAATGTGTGTGTTTAATTTTGGAACATTGCAATCGCACTTAGGTGGTGAGTGTACCCCACTTAGTATGTGCATTCTCCCATCGAGCTTTTTAAATAATTCCGTCGTGGGACCCCTTTATTTTGCTGTGCAATAGGAGCTACAGGGGACTCGCCGTCCTAGAGGCCGAAGCTTTGAAGAAAGCGAGTGTGGCTTCGATGGTTTCCTCCACATGTATTAGAATTCGAGTATTTTGAGAGTATGTCAGACAAGAGTCATTTACTAACTCTAACTATGGGACATGGTTGATATGTTTGACGGATATCATGTATGAGCCCAAGAGGCCATTTATCCATGTTGTTATCCTTGGGATTATATTGACCGTTTAGACAGGTTTGTGCAGTGTATCAGATTTGGGTAGAGCTCCACAAAGGAGACTCTACCCGATTTTCTAGTGAAGGCTGCAACCCGACCTCCACTCTGTATTCCGCGGTTGATTCGGTAGTCAACTACTCCCTAGTTTGGGGCCTCACAAATGCATCGTGAGCTTAGGTATACAAATACCTAGGGAGCTCGGGTTAGGGTATCCATCACCACTAGGTGTGGTTCGATGTTGAGTTTAGGTATGTGATTACCTAGGAAAATCACAGGACACTATGTGCACGTGTGTTGATGTGTTTTGTGTGATTTTGTGAATTAATTGGTGATTGTGTGTATAACATGGTTTGTAATGTGTTATAATATTGTGTGCTTGGTGATTAGCACATAGATGAGTTAAGGAAATATTTTAGAAAATATTTGGGAGTGGCAATGTTGTACAAAATCGAATAAAATTTAAGAAAATAAATTTTTAATAAATTTATTAGATGAGAATTGAAGAAGATTGGAGAAAATTTTTCAGTGGGAAAACTGGAAAAAGAAAATAAACTTTATAAATTATTTGGTTGAGAAGAGGAGAAAATAATCTTCTAAGATTTTTACAAATTGAAAAAAATTGAAGGAAAGGGGGAAAAAAATAAATTTTTATAAATTTATTTGATATATTATGGAAAAAAAATGATTTTTGTGATTTTAGTGATTTTTCCAATTGCTGGAAATAAATGGAAAAAAAAATTTCTAATTGTTATGAAAAAAAAAAAAAAAAAAAAATTTGTGCAGACTTGAGTTGGGCTACTGCCCAAATTGTATTGCAAGAGTAGTTGGTTAAGGAGAGGAGTGTATTGTGATATTAGGCCTTGTATTGCAACAGGCAGTGGGTAGGCTAGGCAAAAAGTGTATCGCAATACACTGCTTGTATTGTGACTGAGGGGCTCGGGTCGGGCTTCATTTTGGTCAGTAATATAAAATTTTGTATCGCTGCCAGGTTACGACAGTTGGCAGCAAGTAGGGCGTGCGAAGCGCCAGGTTGGCGTGACAGCGCCGCTGAGCGCCGCGATACCCGCCGACCGCGCACGATACGCAGCCCGTGGCGCCACGATACGGGTGCCATGGAAGTCGCGACACGCGCGAGGCAAGGCGAGTAGGGCGCGGTCGGGCGATCACCGCTGCACGGCGCTACAAGGCGCCGTGATGACGGCGATCAATGGGAGACGGCAGGGAGCCTCTCGCCACGACACGCTTAGGCCTACCTACGATACGCTGGAAGCGCAGCGCCGCACCGGGCGCGCCTTGCTCACCCGGGCGTGCCTACCTGGCCCGCCGGGCCCGGGTGCTTGTGCATCTGGCTTAGCTTTTCGAACTGATTTTCGACTCGGTGATATTTTCGAGTCACCGTTTGACCTTGGCTCATGAAGACGTTTCATCATAAATAAATTATTAAATTAATAAAAAAATCAAATAAAATTTGATAAAATTTTCAAAAAATGAAATTTTCAAAAATAAAATTTTTGTGAATCAGAATAATTAAATTGTGGATAAATTGTACTACATTGCTTCATAAATGTAGAAACTTGATATATACACTGGTTATTGTGTATGATTAGTGTCTCGAGGCTGTGTTTATGCCTTGGAGATAATGTATTGTGTATTGACTGCTATGTTGATTGTGTAGATGGCTAGTAGAGGGCGAGGACGCCGAGGACGTCCACGTGGCGCCGGTCAAGCACCACCGACATGATCACCGCCCAGATTTGGACCAACAGCCTTAAGCTGAGGCCAGAAGGTGCGGTCACCACGCTAGCAGCGCAGATAGTCGGGAGGTCCCCAGTAACTTTAGGATCTCAGAGCCACCACCCTCCCGACATTTACCGGGGGAGAGGAGACCCCATGGTGGCAGACCATTGGTTTATGCGTATAGAGAACGTGTCAAGGCCATGAGATCTCCACACACTAGGAATGTGTTATTTATTTAATAGAGTAAGAGGTCTGTATGGGGCTGAGATGGGTTAGGACTTCTAAGAGACCTAGAGGTTATGACATGGGCAGTTTCAAGAGCTGCTCAAGGCGTTACGTAGACTCAAGGAGACATGACAAAGCCCAGAGATCCTAGAGTCAAGCAGGAGCGATGACTGATGGACTATGTGGCCCGATCTACTCTGAGTTGAACCGGGGATTTATGATGACTACGCGTACATGGCCAAGGTTAGGGAGGTTTGAGAATGGACTCGCTGTCCATTCGTGCTGATCAGAGGACTCCGCCTACAGGATATGGATTCTATGGTTGGGACGGCCCGACCATGAGAGATATGGATGATGCTCCTGAACACTCCTGGATGAGCACACAGGTAAGATAAGGATGTCGCCTTCCTCCAAGCCAGTGGAAGAGACAAAGAGCCTCTAGTTCGCGAGGATCTCAGAGTCACCCGCCATCCGGCCAAAGGACAAGAGGAGAGCTGTCGGCCGCAGACATATGAGAGTTGCTAGTCGCGGATGCATGGTTTGCTACCATCATTTCGCAGACTGACACACGAGACCTGATCGCCCCCCGCAGACAGGATCCTGGTGGTCTCGGGGACATCATAGTCCCGGGCCAAGAAGAGGGCAGAGAAGATCCAAAGACGCTCCTCCACAAGACGGCACAGGCCGAGGCCATCTTCAGCCAGGAGCCACACCTGCACCCCACATATCACGTGTGCAAGCCCGAGAGGCCAGACATGGGTGTAGGCAGAGGACGAGGCCCACAAAGTGTGGACATCGCAGGTTCAGGCAGACCACGCTGGTCACACCGCAGTTGAGTCGCCAGACATCAGCCGCCTATACAGTGGTACTCGTCTATCTCGCCTATGGGCTAGAGTGTTATTTGATTCCGGCTTCGTGATTCATTCATCACGCATCGCTTGTGATCGAGTCACTTAGAGGTTGAGAACTTAGAGTGAGCCTTTGTACGTGAGTTCTCCCAGTGGATTGTGGGCTAGAATAGATGATATAGTCGAGAAGGCAGCTGAGATCTCTGGACTCTACTCACGTGGACCTGGGAGGGATCATGGACATGTCGAGTCTCGATGTCATCCTCCGAGGATCATGGACATGTCGTAGTTCGATGTCATCCTCGGGATGGTGGACATGTCGAGTTCGACGCCATCCCGCTGGATGGATCACGACAAACTTTACAGGTCGTTATCGAACAGGAGCCAGCAGGAGAGTTACCGCCTACACGCAGGACGGTACTCATGTAGTGTTTCAGGGAGATAAACATGACATTTTGCCCCATACAAAGATAATACGAGTCCGTGTGTCGTGACAAAATTAGCTGAAGTCAAGCACGAGCCTTACTCCTGCAGGACAAGGAGAGACTGCACTGATCTACTCCTAGTAGTATGCGAGCATGTGGATGTGTTTCGATGAGCCACCGGATCACCTCCACGAGGTAGTGCAGACTTCTGTGATCGAGCCACACCCCGGGTACTCGCCCATCTCTATGACTCAAGATGATTGGCACCACTGAGTCATAGGAACCTCAGTCCGGGGCCACAGAGCCATTTGACAAGGGGTTCATTAGGCCGAGCACTTCACCATGGGGCGCTCCGGTTCTATTTGCGAAAAAGAAGGACAAGAATCGGTACCCACTACCGAGGATTGATGACTTATTTGATCAGTTGAGAGGAGAGCGAGTCTACTCCAAGATAGACCTTCGCACTGGTTACCATCAGCTGAGGGTTAGGGATATTGATATTTCCAAGACAAATTCTTTTTAGACGCGCTATGGGCAATTCATGAGTTACTTCGCGGATGCCCTTCTGACGACGACGCGCCAAACGCATTCATGGATCTCATGCATAGGATATTCCAAACCTCTATTTAGATCACTTTGTCGTAGTCTTCGGATGACATCTGATCTACTCCCGCATCAGAGTGGGAGCATGAGTAATATCACTTGAGGATCGCTTTGACAGCTTGTTGAGAGACCATCACCAGACGCCAAGCTCGCGCGCGAAGCTCGCCATCAAGGAGATTTTCGACACGAGTGCCTGCATCAGAGGCCGGGCCGACCGCAGAAGGTCGAGGCGTTGATGAGTTTGGGAGAGGCCTAAGTCGGGCCTTTCGAGATACGAAGCTGGGATTAGCCGGTATTGCCAGAGATCACGAGGATTTCTCCGCATTGGCAAAGATCTATGACTAGGTTGACCCGAAGGAGGTCAAGTTTGATCGATGACCGCCGCGAGGAGGCATTCCAGAGTCAAGAGGAGACTTACTAGCTCCCCATCTGATATAGTTCCGACAGAGGACAGTACACAAAGGTATCGCGGATGCCCGAGGGCCTGATCGGGATGTGTTTTGATGCAAATCCGGTAAGCGTAGCTTATGGTTCTCGCAAGAAGAATCATGAGCGTAATTACCCCACACATGACATGGAGTCAAGGACGTAGTCTTCGCCTTTGAAGATTCGCGCCACTACTTATACTACGAGTGAAGTTCCGCGCACTAAGACGTATAAAGTCTCTAAGTATATTTTCACGCACGTGACTCACACATGAGGCAACGCAGATGGATGGAGTCTCGGAGGATTATGACTTCACTTTGCATACCTATCCGTAAGGCAAATGTATGGCCATGCACTCGGGCCTAAGTCACGAGGAGCCACTAGTATAGCTTCCTGAGTGGCAACATGCCTCGAGACTGTGGGACACCTGGGGGTACAAGATAAAAATGCATCGACTCGTGGTACCTTAGGAGTTTAGTGGCCACGCCGACTCTTGGAGTAGAGTGATTGAGTCCCAGCAAGGTGGACGCAGAGATAGTGTCCATCGTGACCGAGTACGCCGTGCACGGTGATAAGGGTCGGACCGCTCACGCCAGATGTGGTAGCCTTCGATATGTGGACCCGGGTAGTGGTTCCCTAGTTGACCGATTTGAGAGAGGAGATTCTCAGGGAGTTTCACTGCTCTCGATTTGCCGTACATCAGATGTGCGAAGATGTACGGGATCTTAAATCGCGATATTGTGGAGTGGGATGAAGAGACACGTAGGGGACTTTGTTGTTGATGTCTCACGTGTCGACGAGTTAAAGGCGAGCACGAAGCGGCGGGGCTACTTGACCATTGGAGGTGGCCAGAGTGGAAGTGGGAGCAAATCCACGATGGACGCTGTGACCCGCGCCCGCGGATGGCAGAGTGACGGTGTGGGTGATGGTAGACTCACGAAGTCGACACATTTTCTGGCCGTGCAGATGACCTTCGCCTTGGAAATTCTGGGTTGTACGTGCAGTGAGATAGTCGAGAGCTACTGGTACCGGTATCCATAGTGTCGGATAGAGACCCAGGGTTCTGGCGCACTTTGGAAGGGGGATTTCAAAGGCTATGAGCACCTGGTTCACGATGAGTCTGGTTCCCGCACCAGGCGGATCGTCGATCTGAGAGGGCTATCACAATTATTAGAGGGCGTACTCACAGGCATCGTCTAGATCATAGGCGGTGGGTGGGCATTTGCCTTAGTGGAGTGCGCTACAACAACGAGTTACCGAGGCGAGCATACGGATGTGCCGTGAGGCCTTATATGGGAGGCCCGAGTAGATCGGCTGTTAGCATTGGACGGTGGAGGAGAGCTCATCGGCGCAGTCCCCGATTTGGTGAACACCTCTGAAGGGTGAGCTTGATCGGCCGGGCGTCTTCTCATGACTCGGAGGCTAGATAAGCGAGCTATCTCTCAGGATGTACGGCCATGTGAGCCCTTAGAGTTCGAGGTTGGGATCATGTCTTCTGGTTTGCCCCAGAGGGTGGTCGAGGTTCGGAAGCGCGGAAGTATCAGAGGTTTATTGGACTCTTCGAGGTACTAGAGAGGGTAGGCACGGTTGCGCGTGCAGGTTAGCGTTACCGCCTATGTCAGTGTTCACGAGGTGTTCACGTCTCCATGCTCCGGAAGTATACTCCAGATCCAGCTCATGTGGTGGTAGGGGACGAGATAGAGGTGACCTGGATGGGACCTTCGGCGAGAGGGACCGGTGCGCGTGTTGTCGTCATGATCGAGTTTGCGACGCCAAAACACGTGAGGCTAATGGTACTATGGAGACACTATGGGTGGAGGGAGTTCACGTGGGAGGCGGGAAGGGGTGCGATGCGGGCCACCTATCTTTTCTTGTTAGGGATGAAGTCACGTGGTTTAGTTGTTTATGATTAAATAACTAGTTTACACATGCATGTGAGTACGGTACACGTTGCATATGCATGTGAATGTTTAATTGTCTTGAATTTGGGGCGAATTCCTTTTAAAGGGGAGAATGTAAGACCGAGGGTTGATTTACGGAAAAGGGCAAAAGCGTAATTTTGATTCTGAAAATTGTAATTTAGGTTAAAAATCTGTGAAATTAATTATAGATCTCGGATGATGAAAGCGGATTGTCTGTTGGAATTGTCTCATGAAATCTAGTTGTACGCGTAAAATTTCATGTTTCAGGAACGTCGGACTCACGACACGTTTTCGAGGCATCGGATTTAGGTCTTTGTAAACGATTTCGATGCGGCCCAGAAAGTCACATATAGCACGTACTCATGTACCATAAGTGGTATGAGTAGAGAAATGATGAAAATGGGCAGTAGAAATAGTGCTAGAATATCAGTGCAGTAAAAGAGGACATAAAAGATGTTTGAGAAATTGATTTTAAGTGACTAAAGAACAAAATAGCAAAACGGTCTTCATCTTGCACATTTAGCCAAAACAAAGAACGTGGGAGCATTTTTTAGATCCGGTAGGTTGGTTTTGAGAGGATTTAGAGAGAGAACTTCTCTTTAAAAATACCTGAATCAATCGTCGGCGGTCTTCGGGCGAAGGAAAAGCGATCTCTGAGCAGACTGCAGCGTGGACTCCGGTTTTAGTGAGTTTCTTCAAACTTCTCGAGGTAGGATTTTCTCCCTACTTGGGTTTTATTCCCATTTTAGTACTTTTCGAATGTTTGAGTCGATTGAGGCCATTAGGGGTCGTTTGATCGGTCCCAAACCTTGGGACCGAATTAATGCAAAATTTTGAAACCAAATGGAGCAGCCCGTGGCTGCTCCATGACTGATGATGGCGTAAAATGGTATGTTTTTGGTGTTAATCATGTATTGATTGGATTTGAGGCTGGAAGTGGCCGTGAAATGCGGGTTCATAACATGAACCGATGATTTATTTGAGTGTTGGAACAGTAAACCCTAGGGTTTTACTGTTCATAGGAATAGTGACCCGAAAATGTATTTTTGGGAAAATATGTGCTTGGTTAAGTAATTCGAATTGAATTGCTTGTATTTGAATATTAGCCCAAGTGAGCTAATTTTGATGTTTGGATTTGAATTGATAAATACAACATGTTGTGATTTAATTTTATGTGAATATATTCGTGTTTATATATTTTGCATGTGATTAGAAGCTGTATTGGGTGGCATATGCATTCCGCCTTATCTGCTGGAACGTCCTAGGACTATAGGAGTTAGTGCATGAGACGAGTCTAGAGTAAATGGTTCGGAGGGTTGTCTAAAAATATTAAGTGGTCGGAGGGTAGTCTAAACTAAAAAATATCAATCGTCAGAAACGGCCCAATTGATATATATCGGAGGGTAGTCCACATATAAAAATATCAATCGTCGGAGACGGCGCAATTGATATATCTCGGAGGGTAGCCCACAAAAATATAACATCGGAGACGGTCCACAATTTATAATATCGGAGGGTAGTCCACAAATAGAAAATAATAAATCATGCGAGGCTTAGGCGAGTGTGAGAGAGTCGATGAGGACTCGGGGATGGGTTGGTCATGTAGACATTCCAAAGTAGGATCATGCATTTTGCTTGAATGTGTGTTTAATTTGGAACATTGCACTGCACTGGTGGTGAAGTAGCCAGCAGGCGATTCTCCCTCGCGAGCTTTAGCTCGCTGTCGTGGGACCCCAGCTCATTTCTGCAGTGCGGGGGTGCGGGGGACGGCTCGTCTGGGGGTGAGTTTTGAAGAAAGCCGAGTGTGGCTTCGATGGTTTCTCCACATGTATTAGAATTAATTTAATTTTGATATATGTTGTATAAGAGTCATTTACTAACTCTTAGAACTATGGGACATGGTTGATATGTTTGATGGATATTGTTGTATGGGCCCAATAGGCCATTTTTATCCATGTTGTTATCCTTGGGATTATATTGGGTTGTTTGGGGCTGAGTTTATCAGTGCGTATTTGGATAGAGCTCCATTACAAAGGAGACTCTGCCGATTTTCTAAAGTGTCGGGTAGCAGGCCTCCCTTATATTCACGAGGTTGACGGGTAGTCAAACGGACCCCGGGTTTGGGACCTCACAACATTTGACTTCACATTAGAAATGTTAAAATATGTTGTGTTTGATTTTAAAATAAACGTCTAATCTTTTTAAATATTCAAATAAAATATATTATTTAATTTTTAATTTTTAAAATTTTTATTAGTTGTAGACCATATTTAATATTTTGTTATCCATTTAAAAATAAATAAGGACATAACGTAAACAATATTTTTAGAGCTAGTAATACGAGTTGATTTCATGGGACCAATCCATTTAACCTAATTTTTAAAGGTTTTGTTTGTAAAATTTATGGTCAGACCCATTTTAGCTTGTACCCCATTTGGGTCTTCCCTGTGTAAGTGCAGTTGTAAAAAGTAAAATATATAAATGTAAAGAAAGCTTAAGTGGGGTTAATGATAATATTTGGGTAGAGTCTTGCCTCATGTAGACGCACCATAAATCAAGGCTGGAGTGAGTACAGCTAATGAGGAATAATGGCCAAGGAAAAAGAAAGAAGAAAGACATTCTACTACCGACATGCAAATTTTCAATAGGTAACAATATCCCCAGCGTCAAAGACATTTTCTTTTGTTAGTTTTATTTATATTTTTTTCTTCACATTCAACTACAAGTTTGAACTTTGTTGATAATATTGGTTGATAAGGACTCATTGGCGGTCATCATACCTACTCAAAAAATTGGTAAGTATTCAACGTTTAAATATAGTGGTAAAGGCTTAGAAGAGAGGAGTCTCGAATTTTAGTCCTAATATAAACATTTACTATACTATGATAAAGTGTTTAGCTGTAAATAAAAAGATTAATTCACTCAAACAAAAACATTTAAGTTTATAAATGATAAATAAAAAAATAATTATTTAGAATTTATTTTTTTCACAACTAAATACTTTAGTTATAATGTAATAAACTGTCTCATAATTATTTGGAATTTATTTTTTTCACAACTAAACACTTTAGTTATAAGAAAAAAGAAAAAATATATTTATCACTCTAAATTATGATCAAATGATGATATTAAAGTTGGATGACCTAGATTTTATTTTGAGAAGTTCAAGATACTACATTATAGATTTTTTTAGGATCTATAATTTTTTTTTAGAAAAGTTCAGGATCTACAATGTTATCAAAGGAATTTGACTATAATATCTATTATCTTATTCTCATAAGGTTCTTTAACCTTATTTATAATAATAATACCGTACAAACCGTAGGCTAAGTTTCTCTCCATCTTTCCTCTACTAGTGTATATTCTTTAAGCAATGAGATGTGATTTTTTTTGTAATTCTTTTTTTTGAAATCACCCTCTATCTACACCTCTTTTCATATTTTTACTTCTAAATAAAGTGGTTATTCCACACAAATTTAGTTTTATTTGTTTTTTCATGATTTAGTCATTATCGTCGTCTTTGTGGACATGCGATTGTTGTCGTCTTGCGAAGGGTGGTTATACCGTCTCAATACGACAGTTTGGTTTTCTATGTCATGGTGTGATGTTAATTTTTGTTTCGGCAATTCAGACGAACAAAGTATATACTATCGAAACAATGCTCGAATCAATGGTCGTCAGCATTATCTAGCGAAGTCATGCGTATTTAATATGATAGTAATATCAAATATGTAAACTCTATTATCAAATGTATATGCCTTTTAATCATTTCATTATATTTATTAATCATGATGTTGTTTTATCCTTTATGGTTTTTTGTGATTTTGATTCTATATTTATATTGTTCTGTTGCTAGTGTGAATCAATGAAGTTATTTTTCTCTTAAACAAAACAATAATATTATTTTTTCAAAAAAAAAATAATAATAATACCCTAATATATTTTTAATATAGTGGATTTTTCATTCTTTATTGTAGTTTTTCTTATAATTTTTTATTTTATTTTTTTAAGATAGACGTGAACAAAAGCAAAGATAAAGCTAGTAATTAATTAATTAATATC
The DNA here is from genome assembly GCA_016808115.1 of Tetrastigma voinierianum. NCBI lineage: Eukaryota > Viridiplantae > Streptophyta > Magnoliopsida > Vitales > Vitaceae > Tetrastigma > Tetrastigma voinierianum. The sequence continues at coordinate 298,113 of JAEQBH010002800.1, forward strand.
ATATACAAAAGCAAGTCAATGAGGGGATACGTGGCATCTTTATCTTTATTAATTTTTTAACCTTGGGGCGGCCAGCCATGTTCAGTGGAATAGAAGCAGCCTCCACAACCTACCATCCCACTTTTCTTTTTTAAATTTTTTTAAAAAAATTATTTTTTAATTTTATACTTCTATTAATTTTATATATTCAAATTTATACTAGTTTCTCCCGTATACCTATCCCTTTTTTTTATCACATAAGTCAAACCTCATAAAAATCAATCTAGGACTACACCTTGTAATTTATAGTCCCAAAATTGATTTTTATTGTAATAAAATATAAACTTAATATTTTGGAGATAATGTAACTTGTGTAAATACAAGTAGATGAACTCAGACATATATATATATATATATATATATATATATATATATATATAACTATATATATATATATATATATATATATAAGACAATTTAAACACCATTATTGAATTGAACCATCAAAATTCAATTTCAATCTTTCATTAATCAAAAGAATTTATTCAATCAAATTTTCAATTTTACAATAGACATTATGTCCTTCATTTATGAGATAAGAATCTTATAAAATTAATTACCTTTCTCATCACACATTTTGATACTCAAGCACATGCATGCAGCCTCTTTAAACATCTACATTTAATAAGAAATGTATAATTGGTTCCGTAAAACTTATGTTGCCATAAAGATTAAAAGATGACTTTCATTGTATAGCATTTAATACCACAGTGAATGGATACATAATTTGTTTACGCTTAGTTTAATTTATTGGAAGAAGGAAGACATGCAGGAGTAAATTTGTTTTTATTTATTGAAATTTTGTTTCTGGCAAATGCATCCATTTGGGTTTAAATTATATGAATAGAGAAATGCTGACTGCTAAAATTAGTTCTCTGATCATTTTAAATCTTATTTTTGGCAGATGCACCCATTTTCGATATAATTTATGGGAAGCTAGACTATTCTGATTGTTAAAATTTATTTTTGGCATTTACATTTGGGCTGTGTTAACACCTATTTTCATTGTAATTTATTAGAAGGTGGGGTGGAGAAGGATAGGAAATCCAGCTAGATCATTCTTGGCATATACAGAAGTCTTGGACTGCCCCGGTTATATAATTAGAAAGTTGCCCAATTGCCCCCAAATTTAAACTCTCATTTTACCGAACCCTAGCATGACCGCCTCCTCCTCTTCCTCTCTCTCCTGTTCATCTCCTTTCTCCTCTCTCTTGCTCATCTCCTTCTAACTTGCTCAATAATGGCCGATCAGTATCGACGTCGAGAGCCACGATGGCATGAGAGAGTCTGATGCGTGCGGTTAAGAGAATCCAGAAGTCTGGTTTGATTCATTTTTCTTCCTCTTCGTCCGATTAGATGTTGTATTTTTGTATTTGATTTATTTCAAGAATTTATGAATTTTATGGCGTGAATATGATGATAAACTGGGTAAATCAGAAAATTTTTTCCCTTTGCTTGAGTGGGGAGGAGGAAGAAGTGGTGGGGTTTAATTTGTCACGTGAAATGAAATGAAACACCCACCCCCGTGATTAGTTTAATCCCACGTGCCCATAGGGCCATGCCTCAATATCATCTTTGCGTCAATTGTTAGATTTTGAGATATCCTACTCTTAAAATATATCAAGATAAATTATAGATATATTTGATTTCATTGAAGCGAAGAAACTGACCCCTCCATGGCTTTTGGTAGTTTTAATTTGTTTTGTTTTGCGATTCTTGATATATGAGCATCGAGCATGCATCTTACTTAGTACTTACACACGATTCTCAACTTCCGTTTCCTCTAAAGATTATTTGATGGCGATATCATCTAATTAAGATGGTTGGGTCATGAAGATTTTATAGTGAGTGATTGGAGAGGAGTATTCGATTTTTAATCCAGCGTGGCGGCTCGGCCAGAATTGAGGAGTTCGGGTTGGGTTACGCGAAGTGTTGCTATGGTTAAAAGCTGCGAGTTGCTGATGGGCGGGCGGGAACGGGGTTGTGAGATTTTTTTGTTGACGGGTATGGGAAGAAACAAAGGGCCTCGACTCGGGTTTGAGCCGGGAACAGGTTAGGAGGAACACGTCCCAAACCCGCCCCGTAGCCATCCTTACTTTTGCTAGACTTTAGAGTACTTAGTTAACATCGGGAATCATCTTCTTTTTCTCAGTTTATGAGACAAAATTCAGGCGAAGATTCAATATTAAAGCTACGTCTCGCCCAGGAAATGGCTTCATAGGCGCTCAAATGGCGTCGATTCTTCTCCTTCCATGCGTAGATGCCTTTCTGACGTGTTCTTGAGCTTTGGGGAAGACACCCATAACAATTCACGATCACCTCTATGCGATCACGGTTCGAAGAATTATTACAACTTCCGGCAATGAGCTTAAGAGAGGAGAAGGGTCCTTTGAGCTTCTAAAAACTATTGAAGAATCAAGATCTTCCATTGTTGTTTTCTCAAAATTATCTTAGATTCAAGGTGGTGTTTAGAGAACTTGCAAAGATCATGGAGTGTAGAAAGGAACATGGGCAAATAGTATTGCCAATTTTCTACCATGTGGATCCATCTTATATCCGCAAACAAAGAGGGAGCTTTGGAGAAGCATTCACCACCAAGTATGATTATGAAGAAAATTGGAAGGACAAGGCAGAGAGGTGGAGGGAGGCCTTGACTCAGCGAAAACTGACATTCAGGATGGCATATCAAGGAGGGGTAATTCTCTTAACTTATTTTTTTTAGCTTTTTTATTAATTGTTATTATTATTATTTGCAAATATTTTAGATTATGTTTTGGTTCAAGAAAGTTTAAAAGAAAATGTAAAGAAAGAAAAGAAAATAGAAAGTAAAAATAAATAAATAAATTTATATAATATTATTTATTTTATTATAATAAATAAAATTAATAAATTATTTTTATATTTTAACACGAACTTATCAATTGTATATGAAAATTAAATATTTTTTAAAATATATGTAATTTTTATTTTTATTATATTTATTTTCTTTTTATTTTATGTAAGTAAATCAAACATGAGGAGAAACTTTTACTTTTCTTTATTACTTTTGCAAGAATCAAACATAATCTTAGATTGTCTCTAAATATAAAATTTATATGTTTTTAAAGAATTGCTGCTGACTAATATGAGATTCGAAAAGAAAAATATAAATAAATCAATATCACAATATGAAATATAAACAATCATTTGAAATTTAGAAGTACTTAATGCACATGATTTTAATTAAAAATCTTATTTGTTTTGCCTTGTAGTTTCAGAGACTCTTGTATATTCCCAAATTCTAGTTAAAAATAATTAATTATAAATATATAACTTGCAAATAAAATCCATTTCATTCCCCAATATAAAAAATTTATATATATATACTCTTCTTCTTGCTATTTGTTTCATTTAACTTCTTTATTTTTTTATTTTTAATGTTTTTACTACTATAATTTGATTAATAGTAGTTGTATTAAGAATAAGTTTTAAAAGTGGTCCCTATTCTTCAGATTTTATCCATTCATTTAGATAAATAATTTCTTTATCCTGCAAATGTCAACCATTGACACTAAAATCTAAAATTTTGTCTTATAATTTTTTATCTATTCTAATATCGTTTATGTCATTATTATCAACATATATAATTTTTATCAATTCTATTGTTGTTATTGTTTGTCATTATTTATGTTATAAATAAGATTTTGGTATATTCCATATAATAATAATGTTAATTACAAGATATTATTTCAATTAAATCAATTTTTACTAACCAAGTTTGAAATTCTGTAATGTGAATCATCTACTCTTTTACTCATATGGTTTTATATTTACTAAAGTGAATTTATAGATTTGGAAATACAAAATATAAACAATATACAAGTCGTTGAAGTAAAATCAATTTTCAAATGTTTAGATAGGTAACTACATAGCCACTTTAAACTATTGAAAAACCCTGGGATTTTACGTGGCGCCCTATCGGGTGTCAGATTGTGTCACCCGTCAGCCGCGAATCTATGTCTCACGTCATGAGGCATGTACGTCAGTAAAATGACCACTTGGGCTTTACATCATACTCATAAATGTATATTTATACAAAAATGATTGTTATAGTGTATTTAATTACAATTTACACAAAGCGGTCTCTTGAGAATTTTACAAAATACAAGATAAGGTATCTTGGCGTTTCTTGTAACCTAAGCACGGATCGTCCATCCCCCGAAGTGCGTCTTCGATTTTCAAATATATTACAGCGTGAGGTGGTGATGCCCAGTGTTAGATTTCCCTCTTGGGTTACTCTTTCTCAGTCTGATGCAATAGCACACAGAAACATCAACTGTGCTAATATATCTCAGTATATTAACAAAATTAATTCATTAATCATGTTATTCTATTTATGACAATAACATAAGATTAGCTCACATGGGCTAAGGCACAATCCAGAATAGTCAAATCTTGGGGCTAGCATGACATCCCATGGCATGAAATTTATTTCTCATAAGCATTAACACGATACCCTGGTCAAACAAATGTACTTAAACGGTCAATTGGTGTCAAAATATTCTAGGGATTCTTGCTTTCGATTAAAAGGCTTTTGGAGCAAAGCATGATCATCGAGGCCTCAAACCAAATCCACATCCATTACCATAACCCATACTTGAAAAGTAGAAAGTGGGAGAAAACCTCGGCACTAGGGTTTGTTGAACTTCATCAAAACCGAATCTTACGTGTGGTCCTTGGTGGAAGCGACTTTCTCCTTCTTATCCTTGGGAAGTAAGGCAGACCAAATCGTAGGAATTTTAGAGAGAAATTAGGAAGCCTATATACAAATCATGTTTCCCTCTCTCTCTTACGGTTTGTTCCTCTTTACCTCTCTCTTCCTCTCTGATCACTTGATGAGATTGGAATAGAGAAAAAGTCCTCTAAATCTCACCGTGTCAATTTTCCATTGGTTGAGAGGATTCTTGCTATCACTCTTATCCCGTACATTTGTAAAGATTCACTCTAATGGCGTGATCCATAGTAATCACCTGTCTCGACCCCACTTGAGCTCAATGTTTGACTCTCCCATAGCTTAAACACTTGAGCCTCTTGGGCCTCATAATGTGCAGTGTCCTCGTCCTAGGTCGCCGGCATTGAAATTCATAGCATGCCGGTCGACGAGGTCGACGTGGTAATTTGGATTTCGCGAGGCGATTCGGCGTGCAAGTCGTTTCATCATCGAGATCTAGAAAATTCCGGTTGATAGAAATTGCAATTTTATCGCCGGCGAAAACATAGATTTTCGAGGTCTCACATTTTCACGATTCTATTTAGTGTAGTTTTGTAAGCGTAGCGGAAATATCCAATTTCAGAATAAAATATAAATTCAAGCGATATAAAACGTCATCAATACTAGAGCAACATAATAATTCTAGATTTAATTTAAGACATAATAATTCTAGAACACAATATATTGTTTTAATAAATATAACTTTATTTGAAGGAAAAACCTGAAAAATTAGGTCAAATGGTAGAAAGTTTGAAATTTTTGGTAAAGAAAACCTTCAATTTTTATGAAGGTTGAATAAGAATAAAAATATGCTAAATTAAGATAAACAAATATTATTTTCTGAAATTAAAACAATTAAGGTTATTAATACTTGATTGCTCTTAATTAAAATAAGATTAGAGCATATTTCTTTGTGATTCTATAATCTCTTTACTTATTTCTAATTGTTATCCATGATTCCTATATATTTCTTTTCTCCTATACATTTTGTTATTCTTGATTTTATGCATATGCTTGATTATTTTCATTTTATCATTTTTTTTAATAATATACATAAAATGGTTGGATACAAACTCAACCATGCAGGGAGTTAGAAGTTCATAACAGGGATGGTGTGTATCAAATTACAAAATTTTATATTTGTATGAAATTTTTAAATTGAATCAAGTTAACTTTTTCTTTTATATTTTTAATGAATTGAATAGCTTGTCAATGATATAAGTAAAATGTTATAATAAAATTTTAAGAGAAAATCTAATGTACTAAATTAAGAGCAAGAAATATAACTAGATAGAATTCTAAATAAAAAATATTAAAATTTGCAATAATATTTATAGTGAAATAAAACATTAAACAAATGTTTTAACTAAAACTTTCAAAGCTCTTTAAAATAAAATATATTCTATAAGTGATTTTTAAAAACATAAATAAATTAAAGACATTTAGTATAATTTTTAATAGAAAAGTTAACTTAATGGAAAGTTCATATTTTGATTTTTCTTTCTTGTCATGCATACATGATATTGAAGAAATCATTTAAATATGCAAATGAAATTCAGTTAATGTTATCATGACATCAAAACCATCAAATTACCTTGATGTTTTGTATCATTTATTAATCTCACCATGTGTTCTTCTCTATCTTGAAAAATGTTCTTCTTTAACATATTTCATAATTGCAGTATGAATCGAGCATATCAAAAATTACTACCGTTATTGCCAATAGAATATTGAATTTAAATTCTTGTTTGTTGAGGATAATTTATTAGGAATGGATTCCTATTTTCCAAAAACTAAGTTTGGGATTAGGATGGAGTCAAATGATGTTCGCATGGTTGGGATATGGAATTGGTGGATTAACCAAGACAACTATCGCTCGATATGTATATAATAAAATTTCTTAGAGTTCGAGATGTAGTAGCTTTCTTGAAAAAGTTAGTGAGGTTCACAAAAATAAAGGCCCAGTTCGTTTACAAAATCAACTTCTTGTGATATGCTAGATGGAAATCAAGATAAGCAATGTTTTGAAGGCCAATATGATAAAAAATAGTCTTAAAACGAGAAGGCTCTTATTATTTTTGATGATGACATTGATATGGACTTATCAGAGTGTTTAGTTGGAAATCATTATTGGTATGGTAAAGGAAGTAGAATCATCATCTAGCTAGAGATAAGCATTTGCTAACTATACTTAAAGTTGATTATCAACAGGGTTGAAGAACTAAATTCAATGAAGCACTCAAACTCTTTAGTCAATATGCCTTTAGTTCAAATCTTTTAAAAGAAGATTTTGAAAGCCTCCTTCATGTGTGATACATTATTGTCAAGATTATTAGCTTTGAAAGTTTTGGGCTCTCTTTTTGTGTGAGACAATTAGTGAATGGGAAAGTGAATTGCATAAATTGGAAAAAGAACCTGAAGTGAAAATTCAAAACGTGCTTAAAATAAGTTTTGATGGATTAGATGATACACAAAAGGTGGTATTCCTTGATATTGCTTGCTTTTGAAGGCGAAGATAGAGACTTTTATTGTCAAAAAATATTGGAGGTTGTAAGTTGTATGGTGAAATTAACATAAGAGTACTATGGGAAGATGTCTTCTAACACACACGATAAAATATAGCATGATTGATGCAAAAAATGGGCTGGAAATTGTTCATGTAACCATCTCCAGACCTGGCAAATGGAGCGGGTTATGGAATCGAGTGATATCATTACGCATTTATAAGTAAAAGGTGAGTATCAAATTAAATTCAATTACTTGACTTTTTAGGAGACATGATTTAATATATATTTTCTTTTCATTTAGGATTTTTAACTTTTTCTAATTATTTTTTCTTGTTTTCCTGGGGATGAAAAAATGTGAAACCATATCTCTAGGTTATCTAGATCCATTGAGCATATGGTTCACTAAAGTTGTGTTGCGAGATATGAAAGTGTTTGCTAGAGATGAAGAAACTTAGAGTTTAACCAAAGTCTATTATAGTAGTCATCATAGTCTTGTGAGAAAGGAGTATAAAACATCTCTCCCCGAGGGCTTTGAATTTCCTCGTGGACTAAGATATCTTCATTGGGAAGGTTTGGAATCTTTGCCATCAAACTTTGATTCAGAGAACCTTGTTGCAATCAACTTGAAGGGTAGCAATATAAAAAAACTTTGGAAAGGGAAGAAGGTACAACCATTGTGGGTTTGTGTTTTATAATTTCAATTAAATTGCAGTTTTATTTTAATTTTTTTTTGTTGGAATCATGAAAATTGAAGTTCGTTGATGTAAGTTACTCACAGCAGATCATGAAAATGCCAAATTTCTCAGTATCTCTTGAATTTGGAGAGATTCAATATTGGAGGTTATCATAGTCTTCATAGTGCATTCATATATCGGTCGTTTTCTCGTATAAAATTTATTAAGGAGCTTGGTTTCATGAGTGGAATCAAAATTACCCGCAGCGTATTGGGTACTTGACATCTCTTGAAATTCTTGATTTTTTCAAAGGTGTTGGAAATTCCCAGATTTGCGATATGTTGCGAATATGAAAAGATTGAGAGCTTTTTATGGGTGGGACCAAATCAAAGAACTCCCAACTGGCATTGGATATTTGGAATCTGGAAACTATTGATGTTTGTGATTGTTCAAAATTTGAGAATTTCCAGATTCGAAATAAGAGGCGCAAGGAGCTTCTTTTGGATGAAACTGTATTAGGAACTCCCAGTAGCATCGGATGTTTGGAATCTCTAGAAGCTATTTCTATGAGGAAGTGTTCAAAATTTGAGAAATTTCCAAAGATTCAAGTAAATATGAAATGCTTGAGTTATCTTTGCATAGAAGATAGTGCTATTAAAGAACTCCCGAATAACATTGGTTGCTTGGAGGCTCTTAGAAGGCTTAATATCATTGGGACTGATATTAAAGAATTACCCTACTCAATAGGTCATCTCATTTAGACTTAGTATTAGGTTTGGATGATTGCAAATGCCAGAAGAGTCTTCAAGTAGCATTTGTGGTTGAAGTCACTTTTTCATTTCTACGTGGTTGTTCAAATCTAGATCTAGAGGGTTATTGGGAGATCATTGAGGAGTTTGAACATTTGAAAATTTTTTGTTTGGGTGGAATGTCGGCTATAACAGAGGTGTCATCATCAATTGGACATCTAAAAGATCTTCAATATTTGCATTTGAAAAATTGTGAGAACCTTGTGACTCTTCCAAACAGCATTGGTAATATGACACATCATGAGAAGCCTTTGTGTTAAATGGCCTTCAAAGCTCAAAAATTGCTGTGACAGAAAGCCTACAATTTTGTAGAAGAATTAGAAATAGGTGGTTGCAATCTGATGGAAGGAGAAATCCCCAGTGATTTATGGTGCTTGTCCTCACTGAAATATTTGGATGTGAGTGGAAACCATATTCGTCGCATACCTATTGGCATCATTCAACTTTCTAAGCTAAAGCACCTTTACATGAATCATTGCCCAATGCTTGAAGAAATCCGAGAGCTTCCGCCAAGCCTAAGAGTAATAGAAGCACACCATTGTCCATGCCTCAAAGCTTTATCTTTGATCCAATGACAAATATACTCACAGTCTTCTCTCCTCAGCTCCTTAGATTATATATTGAGGTATTGTTAAGTGAATTCTATTTCTACTGACCACTTAATTAAAATTAATTTACAATTTTATCATGAGATTATTAATTTACATGTTCTTTCTTTTATTTATGCGAATCTTAGATCTGAAAAGAAACGATACTCTCGGCCACTCGACAATTCATCTAACTGTTACAAGAGCGAGAATTTGGATTAATACGAGTGTGAGTGATAAAAGCATGGGACATGAAGTAACAGTAGAGCTCCCAAAGAAATGGTATAAAGATGACAACTTCTTGGGATTTGCTTTATTCTTCCATTTTGCTCATTTTCATCCTTCTTGTGAATTTAGCATATCCCAAGGCGATCAATTTATATGGTGAGTGCCTTCCAGCCCGAAGATTTAGTTCTTAAATTTTAATTGGAAAAATGAAGCGTAGTGGTGTTCTTTTACCTCAAAGTGTCATTCCCAATGAGTATATCGATCAGGAAGATTGGAAATACTTCAAGGCTTGCGTTGAGAGTTTTCATGAAGTAATAAGTGTTGGGATGCATCAACTATCATGAGCTGAATTCGATAATAAAGAAAATATCAAGAAATGATACGCGGAAGCGAGAAGAAGTCACACCCTGAGCCGAGACAACATGTCTTCTAAACCACCGATGAGGATCCAGCGACCGGTGAATAGGCCAATATTTTCAATTTTATTTAATGTTTATAGAATCATTAATTTTTTAATATATATTTTTCAATTAATTATAATTGTAATTATGTCTAGTGATACGATATCTTGGTTCAAATTACAATTTATTAACTAAATGTTTAGATTTTAAATGAATTAACTATTTATTCATCTGCTAATAATTTGTTAAATTATTTAAATTATATTCTATTTTCCCTTAAATCTAATTTTTTTGTTTAAAACTGCATACTTTATTAAATTGTTTTTAAGCGTAGGTTGTTTCTTTAGCTAAATCCTTTCTTTTAAATTTTCTTTTCTAAAATGTTAATAAAAATTTTAAAAATCTTTACATTCTTGTTGTGTAATATTGAAACAATATAATAAATTTCTTTCATGGATGTAACTTATGTATTTCTCATTTATGCTTATTTTTTTTTTATTTAATCACTAAAATAGGAACAGAAATTCTTATCTGGAAGAATTTCTAGTTTTCAATTCACAAGAGCTTTGGTTGGTCTCGATAAGGTATATGGCTAAAACATTTAAGAGTTTAAAGAAATTCTCTGTTTTTATTGTAAAATCCGTGAAAATTAGAAATTTTTAAAAGTGGTAAAATGATAATAATAATAATAATAATAAATTGTCGAGAATGGTTCGAGGGCTCGAAATTCTCTAGATCTCGGATGATGAAATGGGTATGTCATTGGAATGTGATCTCGCGAAATCTAGTGACCTAGAAAAGTTTTGTCAAATTCTAAAACAGTTAGAATATTTTTACAATTTTTGGGTGATAAGTTGTCAGTGACTCCATGGACAAGATTTTTACGAAAATCTCGGAAGTTAGGAAATTGATTGAGCTAAGTTTAGTTAAAATAAATTGAACTGAAAAGAAATAAATTGTTTCAGGGTAGAAGCAAATCCGAATGAGTGATGGACACATGGTGTAATGTAGAGCGATGTGTGGCCTTGAATCCAGGGGTCGGGTTGACTGCCGTCGACAGCGGAGAACGCTCGTGAATGTGGTCGTGGCAATCTCTCGAAAATTTGGCGAGTCTCACTTTGTCTGGGAGCTCTGCCGCTTGATCTGTTTGCCCTTGAGTGCGGGGGAGGGCTCTACCCTTAGTCATAACCTGTCCCGAGTCGCGATGACCTCGCAGGTCGAATACGGAGTAAAATAATGGCCATTTGGGCCCTGCATCAACCTCCTGAAATATATCCAACTTATTATCTCACGTAGTTCAAGACTTATCTCGTCTCTTAATTCAAAACATATATTAAAATTCACAACATTTTCATGCATGTCATATAATAACATCAAAGCCCTGATTAAAACTTTCTTCATATGTGCGGTCGGCTCCAGGGTCGGTAGTCTTACCCTTGACACATCTACAGGGGTTCGCGGCGGCCAGGTGAGCCAGAAGCCGTAATGTGTCTCTGGTACTCCCCTTTAAGTGCACATGTAATGGTGCATAATCAAACACACATCCGGTCTGATATACACATGACTACCTAAATGTCTACATGCCATGAATGGACTTCGACTCACCATGCCCCCATGTCAGGGCTCTCGCCAGAGCTCCCGTCACTGATATGCCATTGAGTAATATATCCTAGTCACTCATAGGCTAGTCTCACATTAAATGCATACGATTGTAATGTTGTCCCTTTAGTGGTATCAATGACCCAGTATCGGGCCCCTCAGAAGCTCCATTACCTGATACAGAGTGTCAATGCAAATCCCAGAGTCAAATCTCGACTCCTATCACACAGCCCGAAGTACATGTGATAAAACATGACCGTGTGTCTTCCTTGTGCAACTTAACTTTTCGGGTGATACCATAGGTCTCTTACACCCATACGCCTCGAGGTTCTCCTTGACTCCTGAACGCCGTTACGCCATGTATGAAGGCATTTAAGCAAAGGTGTTGTTTTTAGGTGAATGACCCTCGATATAAATGAGTAGACGGGACTCTAGATAATCTATTTTGTGAATGACCCTCGGAGTCTTATATCGATTTGGTAGACTCAAACGATTGATATTATATGGAATGACCCTCCAGGTGTATATCAATTGGGCGGACTTTGTGATTGATATATGGACAATACTCAGATAAATAATATTGTTAATTCGGCCTCCGTCGATTCTCTCGAAACCACCTCATTTTTCCTCCTTATTGTTAGGGTGTCCGTGCATATGAAATGCAATAGACCATTTCCATTTTCTTAACGTGCGACTCATTTGGACGTTGTCTTATTGAGTAAGCTGCCCACTAATCAACATCCTACGCGGTGTTGATCTGACCGTGTGCTGTGACACACTTGTAGACACTGGCACAGGGTGTCGATCTCAACTATGCACTCACACCTAATTTCTAGATTTTGATTGCATATGGAATGCACACATGATCACCAATTCGACACATTCATGCTAATATCTCTGTGTACATATATATTAACATAATTAAATCATAAAACTTGTTATGTAAATTCGCGTCCAAATTCTGTCAAAATTAGCTAGCGTGGTGGTGAACCTGAAGCAATTCATTTTGAATCACTCAACCATACACATTTTCACACAAAAATATTCACATCATTCATTTTCTAGTAATAACACACAAAATGACCCAAATCTTAGACCCATATAAAATAGGGCACCTCTTGGTCCCTTCACGGTTCATCACCGAATATTGTGATACCAAAGCATTACCCTGGCTTAGAGACATCGGTCCGGGGCAAAACCAAACCTCGACACGGTCGGAATGCACGAAAATGATCAAATTCTTTCATATTGTCCCCAAAAACAATCTCAGCATTCAGCGGCTTGTTCAGCTTGATCCAGAAGTCGCACAGATTTGTCAAGAAAACAATCTAGAAAATTTCTAAAAATTCATATACTCGATCCAATTTGAGAAGCCAAATTCTGGCCTTTCAAACCTCTCGCCAATCCCAAAGCCATTACATAGCTAAAAAGGCTAGAAAAATAACACAAGTAGGAAAATTCTCTACCTCGTGGAGTTGTAACTCTAAGATTTTGGTGTCCACCTTTGGCTCTCATTAAACGTGAATCAGCTTTGCCTTCGGTCAATGAAACACAACGGTCAGGATTTTATAGATACGAGAAGAAACGAAAAGAAAAAATTAAAATAATTTTTCTCTCTCACCTCTCTTTCTCTCTCGCTACTCTCTGCCTTTTTGAATTTTTCCTTTATTATTATTATAATATTATATTATTATTATTATTATTATTATTATTATTATTATTATCTGGATACATAACTTATATTATCTCATTCGGATCGGTTTATCCAGAAAAGGAATTTTTATTTCTTTTAAGTTCAAGTTCTTTTAAATGAACTTTAACTCTATTTCTCACTTGAGATTTTCGTAAAAATCTAGTGCACGAATCAGCGATTTATCACCCGAAATTCATAAAATATTACGATTGTCGAATTTGTGGAACTTTTCTGGGTCACTAGAACTCGCGAGGCGAATTTAGCAGCCTTGATAGTTTAGGTCATCAGAGATCTAGAGAATTTTCGGTTTTCAAGGCGAAATTACGAGTTTTGCAGTACAGAAAAATTGAATTTTTCTCGGATTTGTGTGTGAAATTAAAAAAGAAAAAGAAAAAGAATGGGTGGAGTAAACAGGAGAGTTCGGGTAGAAAAAGGAAAGAAGATAAGGAAGGCAAAAGGAAAGTCAAGCAAAGGGGCCATTTTGGTAAAAATATAACAGACTGATAGATTGGAGAGGAGAAAATCGAGAAGGAGAGAAATTGAGGGTGAAGCAGCTTATCTCTCTAGTTATAAGTAATCATATCGTAGGTTTTCATCGAGATAAAGGCAAAGTCGGTCCCACGCATCGAGATCGGCTACGCCGCAGTACAAGTCGCAGGTTTCGTCAGAAAAACTCACGAGGGTAGAATTTTCCTACTTTGATTATTTTTAACTAAGTTCATTTAACAGAGCGTTCTTTGGGTTATGTGGCCGCGTGATTCATGTAAGATAAGAAAATTCCAATTTAGGAAAAAGGGCTAGAAAAACGGTAATTTCGATTCAAAACGAAATTTTCTAGATCTCGGATGATAAAGCGGATTTCCGTTGGAATCGTCTCGCGAAATCTAGTCAGCGTTGATTTTCGTGAATTAGGAGCGGTCGAATTCCGTTTTTCGAGGCGCCGGTGCCAGTCTCAGATAAAAACGGGTTGGGAACATGTGATGTGACAAAGCCAACATACCGCCTCCGCCGCGGCGCCCCCCTCACGCGTGATCTTCCGCGCACACCCCCACAGTGCCGATCTTGCGCCCAGTCGCGTGCCTCAGCCGCGCGCCTACTGACCAGCCCAGCACACTTGGCGCCGCGGCGCTGCGTGCCGTGCATGCCCGAGCCTTGACCTCCTGCTCAAATGGGCGATGGCCCATTTCAAGTTCTACACCCTTTTTTTTTTCTTTTTTTTTTTCATTTCATTTTTCTATGCTCTTGGAAAATCTGATATATATATATATATATATATATATATATATATATATATATATATATATATATATATATATATATATATATATATATATATACATTTTTTCATTCTCAGTACACCCAAATAATTTATAAGATTTATTTTCTTCACTTTTCTCAGTTTAATAAATATTTTAAGAGAAACACGAAAAATATATCCTTTTTTTACTCACTATAAAAACCTGTAGAAATGATTTTCTTTATCATTTTTTCCCATCAGTAGCCTTCTTACTTCTCACTTACATGCGATGGCAGAACCGCAATTCTACACTGTTCTTTGTCAAAATTTGGAGCAATTGTCCATAAATTTCACGGACCATTTTTTTTCAAAAGTTTTCTCACTTGTTCTTACATAATCCTAGTGTTAAACATATCTATGTTATTTACCAAGCATACCAATCATGTATAATTTCAATCACATAACACATACAATTTATGTTATGCACAACCAAGCATGCAAGCACACTTCACAAAATCAAATCACCATAAAACACTCCAAACACGTTATGGTGTCCTAGTTTTGTCCGTGATTTTCTAGAGTAATCATACCTAAACTCAACATCGAACCACCTAGTGGTGATGGATACCCAAACCCGAGCTCCACTAGGTGTTCGTATATCTAGCTCGTGCCAAGCTATGGCCCCCGAGCAGAGTGCGGTGGCTACCCCATCAACTCGTGGAAACACTCATGAATGTCGAGTGACAGGCATTTCTGCGAAAATCGGGCGAGTCTCAGCTGTACGGGAGCTGCGAATGCAATGCACAATATCGGCACGTCTGAACAGTCCAATATATCATCACATGAGTAAAGCGGCCACTTGGGCCATAGCGGTACTTTCGTAACAATATACGCCAAAAACATACCAACTATGTCGATAGTTCTAAGAGTTAATAATTTCTTTCTTGCTCTGACACGTATATGAAAATTAGAGAAGTGTCTGGTATAAAATCATCGAAGCCCACGGCTTAGGCTTTCTTCACAACCCTCGTTTCTGGGGCCAGGTAAACCCATCGCACGCTACATGCACAGCGAAATAATATCCCTCGACAGGGGTGAGCTAATGCTCAGTGGTGAATCGCCACTAAGTGGGTACACTCTACCTAAGTGGTCTGTGATATTAAGAAATAAACACACATTCAAATGATGCATGATCTGCCGGATATCTAACTCATATCTAGTACAGGTCCTCCGAACTCCCTCACACTCACTAAGCCTGTTGTAGGGAATTATTATTTTGTTTGTTTGTGGACAACCCTCCGATGTGTATATATCAATTGGTTCGTCTCCAATGATTGATATTATTTGTGGACTACCCTCCAGATGCTAACATCAGTTAGGGTAGTGTCAGGCAGTTGATATTTTTAGTTTGGACTACCAATAGATAATTAACATTTTAGACAACCCTCGAGCCATTTTCTCTATGGAGCTCATCTCTCATGCACTCCTCCTATAGTCCCTATTGTTCAGTGCATATATGAAATGCATGTATGCCAATTCAATCTGATCCCAATTCACGTAGCAAATATATAAGCATTGCATATATATTTACAAAACATTCAATTCACACACAATCATGTCATGTAAATTCTCTCATTTCATACATCAAAGTGTGAGCTCCACTTGGGCTAATGATCAAACACGAGCAATTCAACTTGAATCACTTTCGATCAAACACATTTCACACAAAAATATATTTTTATAACCTTACCGGGAATAATTGAAACCAGCGATTACTATTCGCGAAAAATATGGTCATCCAGTTCACTTTGAACCCGCGTTTCATATTGTTCGGCCTCATCAAACCAATACATGATTTAATACAATATTTCCAAATTTAACAACCTAATCAGCCATGGCAGTCACGGCTGCTCCAATGGGTGTTCAAAATTCACAATTCGATCGAGTTTGGGACAAAATCAAGCGTGGCCCCTCAACGCCTCATTGGCTCAAACATTACTTAAAGTACTTAAGAATGAATAAAACCCCAGTAGGGAGAAACCACTCTCGGAGTTTGAAAACCCCTAAATCCGGTACCTGTGGCCCTCTCGCGTGAAGCGGCTTTCCTTCTTGTCCTAAGTTGAAGCCCGGTCGGATTCTGCAGAAACTTATAAGAAGTTAGAGACTCTCTCTCTTTTAAAACCACCATTTTCGAACTCCTTTGTCACTCCTCACTACCCAGATTCACGTTTTTTGCTCTTTGCTTTTTCATTTGGAGAAGACAAGTCCTATTTACAGATTTTGTCTTTTGTGACTTAACTTTTCTAAATGACCATTTGTCCTGCTAGTTTTGACATTTGGCTCTATCTCGGTTTTCCATTTTCATCATTTCTCTACTCATACCACTTATGGCTTTTTATGAGTACTTGTTATATGTGACTTTAGTCATCGTCGTTCTGACTTTTGACCACGATGCCTCGAGAAAAAACGTGTCATTTCCATTTGTGCAGAATTTAATGAAATTTTACGTCTTGCATTTAGATTTGTGAGATGATTCGACAGGGAAATCCCGTTTAAATCGTCGAGATCTAGAGAATAAATTCAGGATTTTTAGCAGAAATTACAACTGTAGCGAAATTACTGAATTTTGCCGTTTTCGAAATTAGGAAATTTCTAAGGTCTTCATTCTCCCCTCCTTACAAAAGGAATTTCGATCGAAATTCAGGATAATCACAACCTACTTTATGCATATGCAATGTCATTCTACCGTGCATATGGCTTCGTCATTTTAATTATTAAGCGACCAAACTATTGCCTTCATCCCTAAGCAGAGGATAGGTGGCTCGCATCGTGTCCTCGCTCCCACGTTGACTCCTCCGCTCCATAGCAGTGCCGCCATAGCACTCTCACTAGACCTCGTGGTCTTTGTGTCGCAAACTTGATCCACGGTATCAAAATACATCTTTGGGTCCCTCTCAGAAGGTCCCATCGGTGTCAACCTCTATCTGTCCCCGATCCACCCCACATGAAATTGGATGCGGAGTATGTAGAGCATGGAGACATGAAATACCTCGTGGACACCTATCATGGTAGGCGATGCGCTAACCGGTCTGCAGTGCCTACTCTCAGTGTTCGATGGAGTCAGTAAACCTCGGCGATAGCTTCCGCACTTGCCGAGACTTTACCGCTCATCTCTTAGGCATAGCCCAGCCCGAAGACATGATCCCAGCCTTGAACTCTAGAGGGTCGGCACGTCGTACATCGACATAACTCTTACCGCGACCACGGTAAATGAGAAGGCGTTGTCGTATTAAACTCACCTTCTCAGGGTGTCTCTAATCGGTGAGACCGTGATGGAGGTCTCTCCCACCTCGGTCCAACATAACGGTGACCTACATGGCCTCCCATACAATGCTTCATATGGCGCCATCTATATACTCGCCTGATAACTATTGTCGTAGGCAAATTCCACTAAGGGCAATTGATCCTCTACCCTTATGACCCGGGACATATGCTGCGCGTGTCCTCCCAACACTGTATATAATCCACCTGACGTGTAACCCTACACAACCCTTACTTTGTGTGTAGCGATTGGCCATACTCTCAAGGTCCTGTCGTTGACAATCCAATGGATAAATATTCCCTAGTCCATGTCATGTATGACATCCATATGCAGAGCCTTGCCGGCTAAACCTTTTGTCTGATTTCGAAGGGTTATGAATCTTGAGTCACTCTGGACTCCACATCCCACTTTCCCGACTCTAAGTCACGTGATAACTTTGTGGAGTGTGTTTTCATCTCGGTCTTATAACTCTTAGGCTTTACATTCGAGCACATTACATTCACCTGGAGAATTTGGGGCGTCTCCGGGTCTCTTACACCCAACTCCCGGGCTTCTCACCTTAGAGTTAAACAACCCGCACACTGACACACTTCCTATTACACTTCATTTCCTGATTCGAACCATGAGTCTTCATTAGACGTAGTTCCAAACACAAACTCAACCCACACTCACGAGAGTGGTGAATGACCACATCTAGTGCACCCACACGGGCTCGACACGGTGTTGCAGGTGCACACGAGCGTAATAATGCCATGTGACACCCAATCCAGGGTGCCATGAGCGAAATCTAGGAGATCTCCCCTCCTTCAATCCCGACCTATGGATCGACTCTCACATACCTCCTAGGAAGAACATCTATTCACGGCTTCTCTAAAGGCGCCTTAACCTCTAAGCCCCGAATCAGGTCGTGTCGAATTATATGACCCGTTTGGGTCGTATTCTCACGACGAGCCAGTGTCTTGTCAACTTCATCCATGTCAAGCCTGACATCAACAACCAATATGTCTACCACCCTAAGGTCCACTATGTTTTTGAGTGACCAAATGATGTATATGTGAAAATATGGTCAAGGGAGTGAATGTGGTAAATACTCAAAAACTGATTTGAAACAAAAGTAAAGTGCCTTTCTCAGCGAAATGAAAGTATTACCAACACTCGACCTTTCCTTGAGTGCGGGTCATACAGTAATAAAAGTGGACTCTGGGAGTGGGATATCGGCCACGAGAGTTGGAAGTTCTGGTGGAATTTGATCACCCACAGATTGCAAGGAAATAATATATCCTTTATTTGGCGATCAAATAGGATGTGGAATAAAATCCAATTATTAGAGCAAAAAACTGATTTAAACTAATCTAAAAATCTACCAAAATAAACAACTACTTAATTCTAAAAGGTATATGAAGAGTCACTAGGGATGGGGATAATTAGTATTTACAAAACGGTTGCATTTCCTTGAGAAAGTGCAACATTTGTGAGTTGAATACTTGAATTTGTCAAGGCAATGTAGTATAGCTTGGATTTCTCCATACACCGCCACATTTAGCTATCTAACACACCATATTCCTTTTCGGGACAAATGGTCTACAAATAGCTACTTGTAAATCGGCACTCTTTAAGATTTGATTGTTTTCTTTCAATACTTCCACGATCATTTCTATGAGATGAGAATTCTTGCCCTATAGATAGGAAAATGCGAAGCCTTCTCGATGTAATTGGTATCTCGTCCTTCAAAATCTAATGAAATTTTCTATCTCCTTGATTAGATCTTTGCTAACACGGGATCAAGACCGCTTTTATCAGACTAAGGAGAAACCTCTGATCAACTAAATTGATACATCATCTAATTAATCCTCACACCATGAGTAAATTAGTGATCTATCAGTAATTTTCAAAGTTCATTAGTTCAAGATATTAGTCTAACATACCTGCCCTAGGATAAGCTCTCTTTACTCTGGGAATCTGTCTCTGCTGACTCAGAGGAACTCTTGGAAATCAGAGCAAAGATCTGACTCTTTTAAGGTATAAAGCTACTAATATTCTGAACAGTTAATTATATGAACAATACCAATTATATAAATTCAGTTTTCAAACCCACAAAATAACTGAAAAATTGCAAATCTGAATGTTCAACAATTAATCCCCACCTCTAGAGGGTGTTTAATGTTCCATTACTGGATTCCAATCATCACCAATCAAACAAAAAGTAAGAAAATGAAGAAGAAAATCAAACGAAAGAGAAAAATCCATATCGAAAACCCAAATCTTAGCTCAGGTAAATAAATTGAATAATAAGTACGGCAGAAATCCTGAAAAGAAATAAAAATCTATAAAACTACTCTAAGATCTATTAAAAATAAAATCTTAGGCGAAAACTAAGAAAATGGAACCGGGAAAATCAGTTTCAGGAAGGGAAAATGGTAATTTCGGTTGAAAATCCGGAATTTTTCTAGATCTCGGATGATGAAACGGAATTCACCGTTGGAATCGTCTCGCGAAATCTAGCTGCCACGTCGAATTTCGTCGAATTCCAAGACAGTCGAAATTTCACGTTTCGAAGACGCGTGGGAGTGCGGGACACTTGGCACATTGTGAGTGGCCTAAGAGGCGCCACGTGTCAAGCTATGGGAGAGTCAAACATTGAGCTCAAGTGGGGCTCACATGTGACACATGGCATCATGCCATTGAGTGGGAATCCAAGTTAGGTGGATAAGAGGATAAGGTGTAATCCTCTCAGCCAATAGGAATTGGACATGTGGCGTTGAGATGACTGTCTCTTGACCAGCCTTATTGGAAATCAGTTTAGGAGAGGGGAAAGAGAGGACCAGCGAGAAGGGAAATTAGGAAGATATGGTTTTTAGAGGCTCCACCTTCCCAGAATTCCGTGATCGGACCGTTGGCTTCAGGCGAGACGGAGGCTTAGAAAGTTAGCCACCGGGACCCAGTGGGTTCGGTTTTGGGAGTTCCGACAAACTCGGAAGAGGTAGGGGTTTTTCTCCTCTTGTTTCTTTTTCTTAAGGGTCTTGTAATGGGTGGGGATTTGTTGAGGCCGAGACGACCGTGATTTTGGTTCCAAAAGATTTGGATCGAGTGAATAAATCCTTGGTGTGGTTTGGACAGTCCACGGACTGTTTGTGTGATTTGTGTGATGTGTGTTGTTTCCATGGGTGAATAACATGTTGATTGTGAAATTTGAGTTCCCGAGACGAATCGTCGGGATTGTCTTAGCCCATGTAGAGCTAGGTTATGTTATTATTATAAAATACTGAATAATATAGTTTGCTCAGGACTAGTATGTTAATATATGCATGAGTGATATATTAGCGTGTGTTATATGTTGTGCCGTTGCATTGAAACACGGTGGGAGTAATCATTAGGGAAATTCCGCTCACGGGCTGCTCACCCGTCGTGGGACCACTAGTGCAGAAGGCATTGGGGATGGGACGCATCCGAGTTTTGAGGCAAAGAAAGCTTGTGCGAAGATGGCCCCTCTCTTCTGACATTTTAAAGTGCAGGCGGGAGACCCATTTTTGTATAAATTGTAAATATATTGTAAATAAATAAATGTTTGTATAAAATATACATTTTATGAGTACGATGCGTAGGCCCAAGTGGTCATTTTTACACGTGTACGTGCCTCATGACAGACATAGATTCCGCGGGTTATTGGTGGTCAGCCCAGACCTTACTGGGATAGGAATCACAAAATGAAGCGGTTTAGAGAGAGAAAACCCATGAGAGAGAGAAAATCAGTTTTATAAGCTGATCTTTGTTTGAACCTTAGTAAAATCCCGAATCTACGTTATCTGACAGAAATGTGATAGAAATAAAAATCTGCTCTAAAACTACTCACAGAAATCTAAACCAAATCGAAATATGCAGAAAAGCGGAAAAACTAGGCGGTCCCTGAGAGAGAAACCCCGTAGAGGGCTCCGATCTTCCTATAACTCATAAAAGCGAGTATTATATATATGGTCACCCAGGGTGAAGAATGGGCTTGAAATTAGGTCAAAATATCACTTTTCGGCCTTTTTTAGGTTTCTGCAGCATTTTGGTCGCGACACCATTTTAACGTAGCGACACCATTTCTGTCGCGACAAATTTTAAGACGGCAAGCTGGTTTTCTTCTTTAACTTGTCGGGAGCCATAACTATTACGTTTTAACTCGGATTTGGGCGTGTGAGTACTCGTTGGAAAGCTCTTTGAATGTAGAATGCATCCATGAGGGAATTTGAACCATTTTTTATTCCATATGGTATAGAAAAATTCATCTTTCCAGTGGTGCGCTATGAGACTCTCGGTTGACTCTTCTTTTGGAAATATATTGCTCATTTCTTGCTAAATCACTTGCTTTTCATCAATAATCCTATAAAACCAAGTTTAGAGGAAATTTTATGAGTTTTACATGAATATGGATATAAAATGCACAAAATAGCATGTGAAATGAACTCAAAACATAGATGAGTTTTGCACTCATCAAACACCCCCAAACTTGAAGTTTTAGCGTGCTCAAACCTGAAAAGAAAGAGAAGTTGGCAAATACAAGCAATGGAAGAAGAGTTCATTTCACCCTTTTTATTTAACCAAGGCGAGTAATCGAGCTGCGAGGGTGTGATATGTGCAAATTACCCTTACAAGGAATATAGAGAATATGATCAGATAATTTATTCATTTTAATAGTGAATTAATCTCATAATAGACAAATTTAGATCATGGTTCTCACTTGGCCCAGACAGGAAAATCCATATTTCCTAAGGAAGGATAAAATGGTAATTTCGGTCCATCAGAATTTTCTAGATCTTAGATGTGAAGCGGACTTCATAGGTTGGAATCGTCTCCACGAAATCTAGCTGCAGCGTCGGGTTCGTGAATTCGAAGTAGTCGAATTTCACGTTTTTGAGGCACGTAGAGGAGTGCGAGACACTTGGCACCTTATGAGTGGCCTAAGAGGCGCCACGTGTCAAGCTATGGGAAATTCAAACATGGGCTCAAGTGTGGGCCATAGGTGACACATGGCATGATGCCATTAGAAGGAAATCTCATAGTGGTTGGATAAGAGGATAAGATTAATAATCATCTAATAATAGGAAATTTGACATGTGGCGTGAGAGGACTTCTCTTGACCCGACCTTCTATTAAATCCAGTTTGGGAGAGGGAAGCAGGAAGGAGAGACAAATGCGAGAAAGGGAGGGGAGAAAGGGGTTTTAGAGAGAGAGGCGCTACCTTCTCTAAGTTTCCCGGCGATCGGACAGCGAGCTTCGACAGAGGCAGAGCAAAGTTATACCACTGTGCCAGTTTGGGCGTGTCGACAACCTCCGAGAAAGGTAGGGGTTTTTCTCCTACTTACTTTACTTTTTGTTTAAGGGCCATGTAATGGATGGGGATTTGTTGAGGCCTGGATGGCCGTGGTTTCGGTTCCAAAAGATTTGGACCGGTGAAATCCACAGAGTGGTTTTGGGCCGGTCCACGGTTTTGTTTTGATTTGTGTGGTGTTGCCATGAGAAAATAACATGTTGTGGGCGGTTCGAGATGAACCGCGGTTGTCTTAACAACTTCATGTGAGCTAAGTTTATGTTATTGTTATAAACTGAATAACATGATGTATGGAATTAATTTTGTTAATACATGCATGAGTGATATATTAGCATGTGTTGAATGTTGTGTGCCATTGCATTGCACTTAGGTGGGGAGTAACCCAAGTAGGGAAATTCCTCTTTGGGCTTTGCTCTATCGTGGGATCCCCCTTTTTCAGATCTTGGACTGGCGCATTGAGGATGGGATGCTTGGGGCCTTAAACTTGAAGGAAACTGCCAAGATGGCCCTCTCTTGTATTTTGTAAAATTCTGGGCACAAGGCCCATTTTTGTATAAATTGTAATCAAAGACAATTGTAAATACATCATTTTGTATAAAATATGGGTTTTTATGAGTATTGGTTTATGAGCCAAGAGGCATTTATACTCAGGTATGGGTCTCGTGATACTAGACAAATAGATGTTCCGCGGGTTGACGGGTGGTCAACGGACACCCCGGGATTGGGGTGTCACATCACTAGTGTGTGTGTGTGTGGTCTTTCCCTATCCAAACAATTGCAAGCTAGATGAGTTTATGAGAATTGAGATAAGTACGCGGATCTCCTAAGATAATTTATTTAGGTTCCATAGGCTTGTTGTTCCTATGGCTCTCCTTTAATGTAGCGCACACAACTACCGAGATAGTAGGTCTTTATAAGCTAGTAATGTAAGGCTTGGGTAAGAGGTAGTTGAGTAGTCATTTTGAAAATTTAAAACACCCCAGTATACATATTTTTCTGCATTGGCGACTCTATTCCATCACGGTTTTACCATCGACATAGTGACGCTCTGAGCACTAAATCTGTTTAGAGTGCATCCTTCGATTCTCCTCATGTGCTTTTGCACAAATTCTGCATTCTTTCAGCAAACACCAAAGCCTTTTTCTTTAAGACAAGTTATTAGAGGTGGTGCGTCAAAAACCCATAGCTTTCCTATCAACCCTTAGCGAGCTTTAAATCAATAGCTCTGGAGCAGTGGCCATAGGGTACTAGGTGTTGAGACACCTTAGGATTACTTGCTCTAGGGAAGGAAGGCTCACGAGCTAGACTCCTCCTCCTTGACTTTTATTGTATTTTGCTTCTTTTACATGAAATTTTCTTTTCTTCTTCTTTTTTTTTTTTTCAAACTTTGCTCATTTCAACGATTTGGAGTAATTTTTCCCCTGGAAAAATAACTCCCCAGAGCTTTCTCCTCGCCCACATTTCTCAATTATGTTTCAAATCCTCTTGTTATGGGTGAGTTTGGTTCTTTATTGAGGGATAATGATGTATAGGAAGGTTGTGTGGCTTCAAACTTGGTTTTTTATAAACAGAAATTTGGCTCTTTAAGGCTCAACATCTTGGTGCAGAATATGCATATGCATGTGTAGGAGTTAACTTGAAGGCACAATCTTTCAGAAAGGATGGCGTATCGTTTCTCCAATTGTTGTGTTGCCTAGGTTTCGCCTCAAGCGGTAATAGAACAAGTTAGAACCTATGGAGATCAAAATTAAGATGGATTCTCATATAACCTTCTCTAACCCTAAACCAGCCTTTTCAAAGGGTGCTTAGTGACCACGTGCATAGTTTGAGAAACCAATGACTAAATAGCCTATTAAGATAACTCATTAAGCATTAAGTCCTATTATCTCTAATATTGTCCATATGCCAAGAGAGGTTCATTTATGGTCTTATTGACAATACAACAACTCCAACAAGAGCTCAATTAACTCAATAAACTCTAACTAAAAAAAATACCAAACTAAGATGCAAGTTAGGAAGCATCAGACAAAGTCATTATCAGAAAAAAAAGAACCAGAAATTTCATCCTCAAGTATATTTGCTTATGTAGGGTGTGACATGATAAACTAACCAAAAATAAACACCCCAAACTTCAGGATAGACATTGTGTCTAAATGTCTAATAATATGGCAAAAGAAGCAATAAAGTAAAAGGGTAATAAAGAGGTTGGGAAAAGTGAACTCCCCTTTGTAGTCTTAGCCGCTTTGAATCGGAACCTTGATGATTTTAGACGTGACATTGGTGTGCTACCCCTTGATACACTCTTTTGCTTCTTTGGAGCCATGAGTGGCTTTGGCATTTTCTGAAACACTTGGTATTACCTGGCTTCCTTCCACCTCGAATGGGTGAGTTTTGATTATTCAAAACCTCCTTCAATACATGCAAATTACTCCCACAATCAACAATGATCCACAAGGGCAAAAACAAACAACCAAGCAAAAAATTTCTTCCATTGTAACTCCTCTTTGATGCTTGGAATGATGGATGTTGAGAAAATTGGGGTTCAACAAAGGTAAGTTTGTGGGTTTGATGGGTTTTGACTTGAAAGATGATGGAGATGGATTTGGGAGGAATGTGATTTAGGACTTGAGTGGATGGGAGATGAATTTGAAAGTGGTTGGAAGTTGCAGGGTTCAGGAAAAGAAGTATGGCAAAATAAAGTATAAAGTAGGAAGAAGAAAAATGGGTTTTAAGTTCAAAGCCTGTTTTTTCATGTTGTGGTGTAGTCACCTCAGCAATTCTCTTCGGCACCCATTTTTATCCAACATTGCTCTCTCCGCCTCTCCTTCATTTTAGTTGGTGGATGTGTAAGGACTCGTTGGAAACCTCTTTCAATAATAGAGAATGTGCTCATGGGCTGGGTGAGACCTCAATCAATACAGAAAAATCAGAATGTTCAATGCTGTCAGTGTGATGATTTCTTGACTCCTTAGGTTCTCCTTGCTTTGTCTCTTGCCCATCCATACGCCTTCAAAAGTCCTTCATGCATATGTTCTTTCTAGAAATTCCTCAATAGAAACCCTTAATGCTCATTATACTTGAACTCATCTCTTGTCTTTAATTCTCCTTAAATGATCTTGAACCTTCGACTTTATATTTAAGTTCATTTGGTTCTTTCATGTAAACACAGAATTTGATGAACATCTCGCTCCATTTTTCTACTTGAGCACTATAATTACATCAACCACTTTCCAACTTCTTGCCTTTGCTCTTGCAAACTAGTCATAACAACATGTTGAGTTTTCAAACTTATCTTATTACGAAAACACTAACAACAAAAGTTAAGCTCTTTGAACTTTTCATCAGTGGTAAAAAAAAATCATAAAATAAAATAACTAAAAATAGAAAAGAAGAGAATGGATAGAATCCTTATTACTTGGCTTAAGTTTGCCTCCCAAGAAGCTGCTCCATTTTGAAGTCCCGGCCCCCAGACTCATGGAAAAGTACTAGTGCTTCCATTTGACCCGATCATTCATCTTGAAAGCACTTCTTCTTCATAACCATTCGGCTAGGGATGTTTCTTTCAAATTTTGAATAGGAGAAATAAACTCAATCCTTTAATTATGGTTGGTGGTTTTCCAGCCACAATTCTTCAAAACAATCCCCTCTATGTGAAGTAGATGTAAACACATTGTAGCAAGAATTTGTTGAACATGACCACTTTTAGTTGAAGCAAAACATAATTTTCCACATGGCTCTTTCTTGCTCCATCATAGGTAATGGTTGGTGAAGATTGAACTTTGCTTCTCCTCACCTACAAGCAGGTGAGCCCATGTTGATGTCAATCCATGCTTGGCAGGGAAAGAAGTGGTCTTCTTAGCATGTAGAGAATTTTCTTAGATCCCCTTAATGCCCCCCCAGTCACAAAATCCATGGGAAGGTAAATGTGTCAATCTTCACCAAAATGTTTTCAATAGCCATTACTTGACTTACTTCTTCAAATTTCAGTTTATCCAATAATGACTCTTCATCATCTAAGTTGTTTAGGAGTGCCTTGTTCTCAATTTCAGCTCATTTTCACCTTCTTCCACGGATTTCAAAATAGGAAATTTACGCACTCTTCTTTCAGGTGTGTCAGTCATTCATTAGGATTTGGCAAAAAGTGTTTAGGAGAGGTCCTGAAATTTTTCATTGAAGCGGGACCCGAGTGTCCTATTTGAACCTACATTTCAATCTAACACTAGTGTTGACTTGGAAGGCATCTAGATCTGGAAATTTCTGCTCATGAAGATTAATCATCTTCTTGTTCCCTTCCATGTAGATAAAAATCTGCTCCATAACGAGGAACAACTCTTCTTCCTCTGGAAACCAATAGGTTAGACTCCTTGATAAAATGGCTCTCCTTGTTCCATGAGTGAGTCATTCACAAATTCTTTGGTCAATTTATGAGGCGAGACAGGCAAACACATGAGACCAGATCATCTTCTATTGAATGTTCCTCCATAAGTACCAACAAATAAAAAGAAAAACAAAATAAAATAAAGTACAAAATACTAATAAAACAAAATTAACTAAAACGGAAATCACAACCAAAAGATAAAAATAAAATAAAATTACTAAATTAGCAAATTACCTGTTCTTCAAAATGTCAACTTCCAAGAGAGAAAGTGAACCCTTTATCCGGCAGGCCATAAGCTCATTTAGTGACAAATAGTATATGTGAAAATATGGTCAGGAGTGAATGTAGTAAATACTTAAAAACTAATTTGAAACAAAAGTAAGTGTACTCAAAAACTGAAATGAAAAAATGCAACACTCAGCCTTTCCATGAGTGCACGGGTCATACAAGTAATAAAGTGGACTCTAGGAGTCAGGATATCGTGCCCACACAGTTGGAGGAGTTCTTTCTAATTGGGTTTGATCACTGATTACAAGGCTCTTCCTATTTAGGCGATCAAATAGGATGTGGAATAAAATCAATTTAATTGAAACAAAGCATTTAAAACTAATCCTAAAATCTACCAAATAGCAACTACTTAATTCTAAAAGGTATGAAGAGAAGTCAGCAGGGATAGGGATAATTATTTACAAAGCGGTTTGCATTTCCTTGAAAGTGTATTTTTTGAAGTTGAATACTTGATTTGTCCAAAACAATAGTATAGCTTGGATTTCTCCATACACCATACATTTCACTATCTAACACACACCATATATTCCTTTTCAGGACAAATGAGTCTAAATAGCTACTTGTAAAATCGGCCTCTTTAAAATTTGATTGTTTTTCTTTTTCAATACTTCACGATCATTTCTCGGAATTTGAAGAGATTCTTGCCCCCGTAGATAGGAAAATCTGACCTTCTCCAATGTAATTGGTATCTAGTCCTTGAATCTAATAAAATTTTCTATCCTTGATTAGATCTTTACTAACACGGGATCAGAGACCCTTTTATCGGACTAAGGAGAAACCTCCCAATCAACTAAATTGATACATCATCTAATTAATCCTCACACCATATAGTAGTGTTGATCTATCAAGTAATTTTCAAAGTTCATTAGTTCCAGATGTGTTAACGCACCCTAAGTTACCGCTCTTTACTCCTCAGGGAATCTCCATCTCTCGTATCCTCGGAGGCCTCTTAAATCGAGCAAAGATCAGCTCTTTTAAGGTATAAGCTACTAATATTTCGAACAGTTAATTATATGAACAATACCAATTATATAAATTCAGTTTTCAAACCCACAAAATAACTGAAAAACTGCAAATCTGAATGTTCAACAATTAATCCCCACCCCTAGAAGTTGTTTAATGTTCCATTACTTGGATTCCAATCATCACCAATCAAACAAAAGTAAGAAAATGAAGAAAGGAAATCAAGAGACAAGAAGAGAAAAATCCCATACGAGCAAATCTTCGCCTCAGCAGTAAATAAATTGAATATCGAATGCAGCTATTGAAATCCCTGAAAAATAAATAAAAATGCATAAAACTACTCTAAGATCTATTAAAAATAAAAATCTCTGCGGCAAAACTAAGAAAATGGCTTGAGTTTAGAGAGAAAACCCATGAGAGAAAATCCGGATTTTGGCACAATCTTTATGCGAACCTTAGTAAAATCTGAATCTACATTTTTTTCTGACTGAAATCTCTTCAATAGAAATAAAAAATCTGCTCTAAACTACTCTAAAATCTAAAACAAATCAAAATCTATAGAAAAGCTGGAAAAATGGGCGGTCTAGAGGAAAGCCCCGCTGAGAGAGGCTCTCCAATCTTCCCCTTGCCTCTTTACCTAAAAAACGAGTATATATATGGTCCTAGGGTGAAATGGGCTTGAAATTAGGTCAAAATATCACTTTTCGGCCTTTTTTAGGTTTCTGCAGCATTTTTGGTCGCGACACCATTTTACGGCTCGCGACACCACGACTCTGTCCGCGACAATTTTACGGGCCAATGTTGGTTTTTCTTCTCTAACTATCCTAGGGCCATAACTTCGTTTTAACTTCAGTTTGGGCGTGTAGTACTCGTTGGAAGCTCTTTGATCTTAGATACCTTGTAGGGAATTTGAGCCATTTTTTATTCCATATGGTACGCAAAAATTCATCTTTCAGTGTTGCGCTATATGAGACTCTCAGTTGACTCTTCTTTTGGAAATATATTGCTCATTTCTTGTCAAATCACTTGTTTTCATAATAATCCTACAAAATAAAGTTTAGAGAAATTTTATGAGTTTACATGAATATGGATATAAAATGCACAAAATAGCATGTGATGAACTGAAAACATAGATAGGTTTTGCACTCATCTGCCTGCAGCCCTCAGTTCTGCCAACTTTAGTCGTGCAACCGGCCCACACTCGGCCCTCATTTCTGCGTGTTCTTTGGAAGTGCTGTAGCCAAGCACCACCGAGCTGAAACTAGTTCCTCGGCCCGTCTTGGGGTATGAAGGAGATCATGTCTCTCTCTGTTCTCTGACTAGCTGGAATGCGCTGTCCCAATACAGGATCCCTGTCTCTAGAGGCGATCCCATCTCCATGCCCAATCCGGCTAGTCCTGGAACTCGTGTGAAGCGAAATCTTACGCCTCTTTCAGGAACTAGAAGAAGGTTGATCCTCCCTCTTTTGCTACCAACACGTCACGAGTGCTTGGGCATCCTCTGTCTCTCTGCATGGTGTCGGGCGAATCCAGTCATCAGGTCTGCTGTCAGTAGTCGAAATCCTACGATCCTGCGAATGGACGCTTATTGAATTCGCGTCTCTCGTAATACCTAGCCAATCCCGAGCTACGTGAAGATTTGACATTCCATTTCTGCTAACTCGCCAGCGGTCTCAACTACGGGTCGACGCGATCTTTGGGCGCCCGTGTCGAAAATCTCACCTGCGATGGCGAGAGCTTGCACTTGCGGAGCTTTGGCGCATCTGTTGTGGTCTCTCGACAGGCGTAAAAGCGATCCTCGAAGTGATACTCGTACTCCCACTCATTTGGGAGTAGATCGAGATATCATCTACGAAGGGAGAGCTACGACAAAGCCCGATCTAGATAGGGTTGGAATACCACTGGCCATGAGATCTATGAATCTTCTTGATGCATTCGTCGATCTAAAGAACATCACCCAGTAAACTCGAAGTGCCCATGCTTAGCGTCTGTATTTGTCTTAGGGATGTCGTCTCCTGACCCTTAGCGTGGTAACCGGTGTGAAGGTCACATCGTGGAGTAGACTCGCGCTCCTCTGTTGATCGAAACAATTATCAATCACAAATTAATGGAGTCTGGAGTTCTCCAGTATGACTCACGTTATTTGTCTGTAATCGATGTCTGCGGTCGAAGGTCTTTATCCTTCTTCTTTACCAAAAGCGAGCCGGATGCACCATGGTGAAGTCTTTCGATTAATGAACCCTGTCGATAACTCCTTGTGTTGGACTCTGAGTTCTTGCAACTCGACTTATTGCCATCTATCTGGAGTCATAGAGATGGGAGAGTACCGGGGTCAACAACCGATCTCGAAATCTACGACCTACGGAGGCTTGATCCCGGGTAAGCTCATGCGGAAAAACATCCACACATACTCTTTCTGAGGTAGATCTAAATACGGTCTCGTAGTCCCTCTAGGGTAAGGCTCATTTCCTTGACATTAGCTATGCGTAGCGGACTAATATACTATCTGGGGAAAAAAATATCATGCTTGTCCCCCTGAAATACCACCTGATGCAGATCTGCATCGTGTGGCGATAACCCTCCTACGCTGCGTGAATACTTGACCACACGTAGGTGTCATTGATCCATACTAGGATGACCTCGAACTCTGACATGTCCATGATCCTCGGGTCAGTAATGGAGTAGAGTCTCGAGATCTCAGCGGCAGCACGAGCCTTATCATCCCTATTCGCCTAATTAGGGAGGCACTCACATGCAAAGGCTCCTCTAAGGTCACTAGAGGTCCTTGCCCTTCCACCATATTTGGGCACCATTCTACATTTGGGCGTAGCTATGTCTAATCTG
Source organism: Tetrastigma voinierianum (assembly GCA_016808115.1). Lineage (NCBI taxonomy): Eukaryota > Viridiplantae > Streptophyta > Magnoliopsida > Vitales > Vitaceae > Tetrastigma > Tetrastigma voinierianum. The sequence goes on from JAEQBH010002800.1 coordinate 329,742, forward strand.
ATCGTATCGGAGGTAATCTCATAGCCTCGCTTACCTTCTCAATTGCATGAACCAGTAGTGCCTTACCATCGGATCTCACTCCCTATGAATGTGGGGATAGTGCGCCCTAAACCTTTGGGGTTACTGGGACATACGACCACCCGCTATGCTAGCACATGCTGACCAGTGTGCAGCTGCGACACTACGGCCACCAGCCAGGCTATTTAATCAAATGCCGGCGGCAGATATCGATAGTGCTGACGATACCCAGTGGGCCTTCCCTACGCCTAGATATACATAGCCATCTACACAATTTAAATGACAAAGTTCAATCTCAATGCAGTATTTCTACAGCTCAAACAATTGAATACTATTCATACACATAAATCGGTGTATCTGCGTATCCTTGCATTTACAAATGTCTGAGGCAATTAATATACATTTAAAACATTTTTTTAACATAAAATTTCATTTTTGAAATTTTATTTTTATTTGTTTAATTTTATTTGATTTTTATTTTGATTTTAATTTAATTTAATTATTTTTTTTAATTTTGCCAGTGGAGCAGTCATGCCTTAGCTTACCCCAATTATACCATAACGGTTTGATAACATATCTTAGAATTACTAATAAAAGTAATAGTTTAATTGTCCGGAATAAAATAAAGATAAAAAAATAATAAAAGTAGGAATATGAATAAGTTAAATTACAAATAATAAAGAAGAATTGAGGTTATTGTAAAAATATCATAAATTGATTTGCAAATATTAGAAGAGTTGGGGCAAGTGAAATAAAGCGAGAAAATATCAAATAAGAGATAAGGCCCAAGAAAGAAATATCTATTTTGGTCTTGGAGAAAGGGAGAGCAAATACGGATAAGAGAGAAGAGAGAAGAAAGGAAGAAGAAGAAGAAGAAGAAGATCACAGGTACGGATACATGTCTTGGGTTGTATGGAACTATGAGTATGTGTATGTAAATTACGGGTGCATGGAAATCTAGTTTTGGTCTAGAACGTTTAGATACATGGTTTGGAGACCACTTTGTTTGTGTATGGTTTGGGGTTTTGGAAACTCCAAGAACTCATTTCTGAATTAGGGTTGAGTTGAAGAGTTCTAAAACCTATAGGGTGTGTTTTGGGGAAGGGAATTACAGTTCTTGAAGTTGAATGAATTTCCTATTTTTGATCATGTATTGCCAGACCTTAGAACGTGTTTTCAGGTCAGAAATAAAGAATTTGGTAGTAAGTCCTTCTAGTAAATTGTAACCACATCAATGGACTTGATGTTAGGCTTTTGAATTTCTCAATTTGGACCTCTGAGCCAAGTTATGGTCCTTTTAGGGTTAGCTCGGCTAGATCTAGTCAGGTCGATTCGGCGAGTTCGTGTCAACTAGCCAGTTATTGCTTAGGTTGATTTTGGGTAAGAAATAAAGGGAATTTGGAAGTGAGTCCTTCTGGTAAAATTTAACCACATCAATGAAATTGATGTTAGGCTTGGGCCTACCGGTCGAGACCCACAGCCAGACGAGTTATGGTCTTTCTACTCTGAACAGTCAAATGGGCGAGAGGTCAGCAATAGAGGTCGTCCAGCAGAGGTCCCCAGACCTCATGCAGCAAACCTCATGCAGCAGAGGTCAGCAGACCTCATGCAGCAGAGGTCAGAAGACCTCATGCAGCAGATGTCGATGAACCTCGTACGTGGTGTCGAGACCTCATGCGTGGTCGTGATCTATCATCGTGAGGTCGTGAGACCTCATGCGGCGGTCGGCCGGACCTCATGCGGCGAAGGTCAACGGACCTCATGCGTGAAGGTCAGCATACCTCATCTGACCCGGTCAGCATACCTCGTAGCGAAGGTCAGCAAACCTCATCCTATAGGTGTGAGACCTCGTCCTTTAGAAGCACTTCGACTCGTCGATTCGAATTACGGCCCATCGGGATTTGACTACGTATGACCTCGACGAAGGTCATAACTCCTTACGTCCAGAGACTGATTTGGGTGTTCTTGGACTCTATAGGAAAGCCATTGAGTCAAGAAATCCATTAATATGCTGAAGAAGAAGATGAAGATGTAATAAGCCAGGCAGACGATCACTTTTTTTTATCAGATGAGGCCCATGTGATGATAGGTGCCATTTGGAGAGACCTTTAGATACATTTGTATATAAATTTTGTAAACCCATTATAAATATTGTAGATGTTGAACACTTCCATATATGGGCTTGTATATATGTTTGTAATCATTTTGCTACGGAATATAATACAAGTTAATTGTTTAACATTATATGAATGAACTAGCTTAAAGTTTATAAGTGAAGAAAAAAAAATGGCCCCTCACTTGACACCCTATGCCGAGTTGGAGGCGTCACAGTTTAGTGGAATCAGAGCCTAGGTTTAGGCGTTTATGGAAAAACCTAGGTTTAGGAGGCTCTGGAAGATAGTGTATGATAGAAAAGCGTGTTTAGTAATGTTGGCACGATGTGGATGTCCTTGTGTTTTGTATGGATGGATGGATCAGAAGAAGCTGCGAGTGTTAACCCCGAGAGCAGGGGTTATCGACATGAGGGGCTTCGGAAGAAGTAATGTACCTAATGGGCCCACGAAGCCTTGGCGAGAATGTCGCAAGACATGGCTCGGGTTTGGATAGATTGACCTCCCTAAAGCTCCAATGAGACACGATGAAGACATGGAACGGAGAATTCCATGGGTCGAGCATGGAAGGTCGAGAGAAAGCTAAATTTTGGTTAGAAAGTTAGAAGGGTATTAGAAAGGTTAGTGTCCTCCCGATCAGTATCATGTGCGATCTCATTATTACGAGTGAGGCATATGATTGAGTGGAAACTAGCTTTGAGAAGTCCAAGGATTCCCAAATCTATGACAGGAGTTCTTTGTCTGAAGTTGAGCCAAAATTATGTTCTGAGATGTGAGGATTCCAGTGGAAGCAGTTCTGAATTTGAAGCAAAGGGCTTATCGATTGTGAATATGAAAAAGAATTTAGCCATCTTAGAAAATATGCACGAAATTGGTCCTCAAAGTTTGTTTAAGTGTAGGCATGAGGATGGACTGCATGATTCCATTAAGAGGAATTATTTAGCACTATGACTTCTCTGAAGCAGTTTAGTTTCTATCCAGTTGGTCAAACTCGCAGTAGAAAGTAGAGAGATTCTTGGCTTGAGCAGCAAAGAAAGATTTGAAGAAGAAGTTTTCTAGAGAACCCCGTCCTCCTCGGGAAAAAGAGCTAGAGAATCTCGACTCAATCGAATATAGTTGCTAAGGAAATTACGAGCAAAGGTCAATGCTCAGTACGTAGTAGGGTAGAGGTGCTTGATTGGACGAGGAGCCCGAATGCCTCATTGCCGCAAAAGGCATTTAGGAGTTTGCGGGATAGTGACATGAGGGCGTTTAGGTGTAGGCCTTGGGCATTTGATGGCACGGTGTCCCAGGGAATTAGGGATAATAGAAACCCAGCGAGGAGTGGCGGAGGAGATCTGCGGCACCACTTTAGGCTCGCGATCGGGTAGAGTCGTGGTGGCCCATCTCGGCTATAGAGACTGAGGAGGCATGGATTTGGAGACCAGTGGATCGTCCTATGCCCTCTGATCTCAACCTGCAGGCATATGTTATGAAGGCTGTTGAGGATCAAGTATCTCTGAGGTTATAAGCGGGTATATTTTCTTTATATGATATTGAGATGCATGCATTGATTGACCCTGGATCTGCTCATTCCTTATGTGTGCATGGAGCATGTATTTGACAAAGTACCGACCAATGGAGAAATTAGCATGACATGCATGTAACTGAGTCAGTTGGGGCATAACGTTGAGTGTGAATAACATATATAGAAATTGCCCGTTGTTATCTGAAATAAAAGAGTTTCGGTTGATGTATACCATTAGAGGTTGACTTGGTTCTAAGCATGGATTGGTTGTCCCTAAGCAGAATATCGTTGATTGTGGACAAAGACGGTAGTGTTGAGATAACTCGACGGATTGAGGTAATGGTACAGGGCATTGGATCAGTGTATTGTCACAATGTCATCCTCTGTTATCTGGTAAGAAGTTTGTAGGGGAGAGGATGTGAGACATTCTTGGCTGTGATACTTGACTCCAAGAGAGGTCAAGTGGATGTAGAAAGATTCCAGTAGTAAGGGAATTTCCGGATGTATTTCCTGTGAAGAGTTACGGAATATTCCACTTGAGAGGAAATTGGACTTAACTGTAGGGTTGTATCGAGAGGCAGTCCACATGTACAGACACGTCTGGATGGCTCAAGCGATTTGAAAGGGGATAAAGAGTCAATTGCAAGAACTTTTGGATAAAGTTTATCCAACCCGGTGTCCTTGGGGTGCACACATTTTATTTATTGAAAAAGAAGATGTACTCTACGAGGATGTGCATCGATTATCGGCCAGATCAATAAGGTGGCATGATTAACAGCAATTTATTTAAGTCGAAGATCTTTTGATCAGTTAAAGGGAGCGGGTGTCTTTCGAAGATAGACCTGCGTCCCAGGGGGTGATATCGAGTTGAGAGTAAAGAGGGTAGATGTCTTAGTGCATTTAGGAGCAGATATAGCCATTATGAGTTTTTGGTGAAGCGCATATGCCATTTGGGTTGGTAATACCCAAACCGACATTCATGGATTTGATGAATAGGTTTCGGGCCTGGATCAATTTTGTTGTGGTTTTTGATGACATCTGGTGTATTCTAAGGATGCCTGAGACATGAATCTCTTCCCGGAAATAGTCTTGCGGACACATTAGAAAAAGAAGTTATATACTAAGCTCGTAAATGTGATTTTTGGCTAAAGGAAGTTTCATTCCTAAGGCCGTATTGTGTGTCTGTGAGGGGGTATAAGGAAGTTGATCACGCTAAGATTGGAAGTAGTTGGCGATTGAAATCACCTACTCCCAATGTGACCCGAGTAAGTTTCTTGAGCTGCGGTGTCCTGAAAGATTGTAGGGAGGCTTTTCGGTTATAAGCTAAAACACGAGTTGCACGAGAAGGAATAAAGTTTGAGTGGACCAGGACAAATGTCAAAATAGTTTGAGCAGGTTGAAGGAATGCTGGTTGAAGCACTAGTATTGTATGACCTACTTCGGAAAGATCTACTATGAGTGATGCTTGAGCATTGGTTTTGGATCTCTTAACTCTGAGTAGTAGTAATATGCGTCCAGACAGTTGAAGCCACATGAACAAAATTATCACTCATGACCTAGAGTTAGCTGCGGTAGTGTTTGCTTTAAAAATATGGCGACACTACTTATACGGGGAAAAGTGTAGAATTTACACCGATCATAGAGTCTCAATTATTTGCTAACTCAGAAAGAGTTAAATTTGAGACAGTGGAGGTGGTTAGAGTTATTAAGGATTATGTTGCATCATAGATTGCACCACCCGAAAAGAAATTTAATATAATGGCCGATGCTTTAGAATCGAAAAAACGCAGTATAGTTAATGTCACTACGGTATCGTTGGAACTACTTGGATGATGGAGCTATGTTAGCTCATTAGAGGCATAAGCCCGGATTTTAAAGCAAATGAGTTATATGAATGCGGAAAAATAGTGAAGGATTCTGAAAAGGCTGGATAGTTAGAGATGAACGACCAGGACTAAATACACAGAAAGAAAGAGCTGAGTTTGTATTTCTCAGATGGGTGTAGTATATGATGAGAGCTAAATAAAGTTATTGTTGGGAATCTATATATCCAGGTATTTACCATGCATGGGAATAAGATGTCTGGGACTTAACGGTTTATTGGTGGAAAGGAATGAAGAGATGTGGTAGTGTGTGTGAAGTGTTTGGCGTGTCCTTAGGTAAGTTGAACACAAGTGTAAGCCGGGTTTGGTGATCGCAGTTTCACCGATGGAAGTGGGATAACGTACCATGGATTTTTGTGTCGGGTTTTTCCCCTTACAATAAAGCGCTGACTCATGGGTGATTGTAGATGGGCTCACAAAGTCGGCCCATTTTATACCCGATCGGGGATTGAAAATTCTATGGATTATTCATTGAGTTATATGTAGATGAGATTATGCGATTGCATGGTGTGAAAATTTGTCTGTTGTGTGGATAGGAATCGCGATTTACATCGAGGTTACGGGAGGAATTACGATCGGCTTTAGGCAGCTAAAGTTTGTCTGACATTCCATCCGCAACGGATGGGCCCGGTCGGAGAGATTAATTCAAGTGCTTTCGAAGATATGCTTCGAGGTTGTGTCATAAATTTTCGGGAAGTTGGGATAGGTATATTCCATTGATGGGATTTACTATAACAATAGTTTTCGATCGAGCAGTGGTATGGCACCATATGAAGCTGTATGGCGAAAGTGCTAGAACTCTGTGTGTTAGACGGGTGAATGAGCGGCGATAGGTCAGACATAGTAAAAGATCTGAGCCACAGGATTATTCGAGTTCAAAGGCGGCTAGTGATGCGACAAAGTCGTATGCTAACCTAAGAGGAGAGATATTGCAGATATGAAGTGAGCGAGGTCTTCTTAAAGGTATCACCATGGAGGAAAATTCTTGGGTTTGGCAGTGAAGGCAAGTTAGGTCCAAGGTTCCTTACAAAGTATATAGGTTTGGAACGTGTTGATACGTGAAGCTATCGATTGGCACTCCTACGGAGTTGACCCTGAATTAGTGTGTTTCTTGATGCCGAAGATGCCACTCGATGGAGTTACTGTACTACCGGTGCAAGAGGAATCTGAAGTCTGAGGATTTGTCATATGATGAGGGAGCGAGACCATTCGGCTCGAGAGGTGAAATAGTTGCGGAACAAACAAGTGCAGATTGGCGTAGAAGTGCTTTAGCAACACCATGGTAGAGAAGAAAGATTTACTTGGGAGCGGAAAGCGGCTACTGAGAGCCGCAGTATCCATGACTCTTGGTCAGTATGTTCAAGACGAAATTCTTTTTAAGGGGAGGATTGCCAACACCTAAATATACCTATCTGGTTTGATAACATATTTAGGGTATAATAAAAGTAATAGTGTCTTGTTAGGAATAAAATAAAGATAAAAAAATAATAAAGTAGGAATATATAGTTAAATTACAAATAATAAATAAGAATTGAGTTGTGTAAAGAAATATATAATAAATTTATTTGCAAATATTAGAAGAGTTGGAGGACCAAAGTGAAATAAAGCGGAAAATATCAAATAAGGATAAGACCGAAAAGAAATATCTCATTTTTGGTCTTGGAGAAAGGAACAAATACGGATAGAAAAAAGCGAAAGGAAAAAGAAGAAGAAGAAAGATCCAGTACGGATACATATGCTTGGGTTTGTATAATTCTTATGGTATGTGTATGTAAGTGCGGGTGCATGGAAATCTAGTTTGGTCTGAGCGTTTAGATATATGGTTGGAACCCTTTTGTTTTGTGTATGGTTTGGGTTTGGAAACTCCCGATCTCATTTCTAGTTAGAGTTTGAGTTGAGAAAGAGTTCTAAGGCTCCTATGGTGTGTTTTGGGAAGAGATCACAGTTGCAAGTTGAACAAAAATTTCCCTATTTTTGATCATATGCAGTAGCCGGAACTTAGAACTGGTTTTCAGGTCAGAAATAAAGGGAATTTGGTAGTAAGTCCTTCTAGTAAATTGTAGCCACATCAATGAACTTGATGTTAGGCTTTTGAATTTCTCGATTTGAATTCTCCTGTAGGCAAGTTATGGTCCTTTTTCCGAGGTTAGCTCAACTAGATCTAGTCGGAATTGGATTAAACCAGTTCAGTTAACAGCGGACCTTAGAGTTGATTTTGGGGTAAGAAATAAAGGTAATTTGGAAGTAAAGTCCTTCATAAATTGTATACATCAATAGACTTGATGTAGACACTAACAATTTTTAAATTGGACCCATGTGGGCCGTATGGCTTTACAATTTGAGCAGTCAAATGGCGAGAGGTCGTCACAGGAGTGTCAGTGAGTCCCGGACCTCATGCGACGGTCGGCGGACCTCATGGAGTGAAGGTGGCGAGACCTCATCACACGTAGAGGTCGGCGGACCTCGTCTGTGAAACTCGGCTCGTCAGTTCAGGTCAGCCCGTCGGATTTGACTCTCGTGCGTGACCTCGACTTCGGAAGATCTTGCTCAGCCGTCCAGAACTGGGTTGGGTGTTCTTAGACTCTATGGAAAGCCCATTGAGTCAAGAATCCATTAATATGCCTGAAGAGATGAATGTGTCAGACTGGGGTGTCAAATCGGCATCTGTGGATGGAACAGTGTCAGTTCGAATCAGCTCGTCTAGGTTGGCTACGTATGACCTCGACTTCGGAAGGTCATAACTCCTTCGTCTGTTTCAGATTTGGGTGTTCTTAGACTCTATGAAGCCGTAGTCAAGAGAATCCATTCATAATACACAGAAGATAGAATGTGTCCAGACCGGGTGCTAGATTGAGCTCATAGTCCGTCAGCTAGTAGGTTCGGGTCAGCTCGTCTAGATTGACTGTGACCTCAGCGGTCATATGCCGATCTAACTCCGATTGGGTGCGGACTCTATGAAACTTACATTGTGATTCAAAGATCATTCATATGCCTGAGGAAGATAGAATGTGTCAGACCGAGGTGTTAGACCCCGAGGCTCACCGAGTCGGAGTCAGCTCGTCGATTCAGGATTTGACTCGTGTGACTTACGGCTGGAAGGTCACTTAACTCCTTCGATCGAACTCCGTTTGGGAGTGGTTTGGACTCATGAAAACCATTGGTGGGAATTCATCCATGAACTTAGCTTGAGGAAGTAAGAGTGGAACTCATATTGGACTCATAAAACGAAATAGTAGGCGCTCTGGGTAACCATAGTTATTTATAATAAGATATATTAGGGAAAAACAGTACCAAACATACAGGATATAGATATGAGGCCCAGTTTGTTACGATGACGCCGATCGCGTTTGAATCTTGTTGTTATGGTCACCACAACCGGACTCATGGTTCTTGTTTCGTGCGGTGAGTATAAGCGTAACCGGGCCCTCATGAATGGCTGTTTATGCAGTGAATATAAGCCTTGGGCCCTCATGGACCCTTTGTTTAGATGCGGTGAGTATAAGCGCCTTCGGGCCCTCATGGTTTCCTGTATCCACTTCTAAGGTTTATCACGGACATGAAACATAAAGAAAATAGCGAGGTATATCACAAGGAAATGTAAGAATATATGACATGATATGAAGAAGCCTTGCACTACGATGATGAAGTATCTAATTCTGAGAACAAAGTAAATGCAAAATGACATAGAAAATTATGGAACATAGTAGAAGTAAGCGGATTTATGAAAAGTATATATATGAGAAATGATAAGAATCTATAAATGTTATATGTATATGTATTTGTATAGAAGTGTGGTGACTCTTAATAAAAGTCATATTCCCCTTAGCGTAAGACACTTTTGGTGTTGATGCGTGTAGAGTGCGAAAGGAAACCGGGAAGGCAGGGGCAATCCGCCTCCAGCAGTCAAGAATGCACACATCAATAGGTGCCTTTGGAAGACAACTAGGTATATTTTGTATATGAAATTTGTAACCCATGTAAATATTATAGATGTTGAACACTTCCATATATGGAGCTTGTATATATATTTTGTAATCCCTTTATACGAGGAATATAATACAAGTTAATTGTTAACATTATATGGATGATAGCAAGTTTATACGTGAAGAAAAAAAATGACCCCTCGCCGACACCTATCACTAGGAGTTGGGGGCGTCCGCGATCCATGAGCGGGTTCATGAGCGGTGTCGAGTTGACAAGGCGATGCAAGTGGCCCGGAATCAGCAGTGAGTGCCAAATTGCACGGCCTGGCAGCCAACCCGTACGCCGAACCTTGTGGCGCCCGGCTCGTGCCAGCGATGCCCGGCGCGCCGTCTTAGCGTGCCGTGCAGCTCCTGCCCTTGCGCTCGCCTCGCGTTTCTGCCCGTATTTGCTGCGCATATTGTGTGCACCACGCACACCACTTACGCCCAGAGCTCCGTAGCGTGCGGTGTGTGATGCCTCTGCCTATGGCGCGCCTGCGCCTCTGCCAGCCTGCGCAGCCGCTGCCGATCGCATTTGCGTGCGGAGTGCGCTCATTGGCCTTAACCTCACAGCAAATGGGGGCACTTCATTCAGGTTACACCCTTTTTTTTTTCATTCTTTTTTTCATACTATTGGAAAATCACCCCCGAAAAAAAAAAAAAAAAAAAAAAAAAATATATATATATATATATATATATATATATATATATATATATATATATATATATATATATATATATATACTATATATATATATATATATTTTTTTTTTTTTTTTTTTTGTCTCAGTACACGAATAATTTATAAAGATTTATTTTCTTAAGCTTTTTCGATTTAATAAATATTTTACGGAACACCCCAGTATATCCTTTTTTTTTTTTTACTCACGCAAAACCTTAGAAAATGATTTTCTTTATCATTTTTTTCTTCCTCAGTAGCCTTGTACTCTCCTTATATACAAGTGGCTTGAACCTGTGATTTCACCACTACATTCTTGTCAAAGGCTAGACAAGCTTGTCCATAAATTTTACGGACCATTTTTCAAGTTTTCTCACCTTGTTCTTACACTAAATCTAGTGTTAAACATCATCCTATTTTTACCAAACTACCAATCACATAATTTCAATCACATAACACATACAATTTATGTTATGCACGAAAAGCCCGAGCATGCAAGCACTACCTGAATCAATCCATGAAACCTCGAACCTGGGTAATGCGATTGTCCTAGTTTTGTCCGTGATTTTCTAGGTAATCTCATACCTATTGACGTAGACTACCTAGTGGTGATGGATGCGAGCAGAGCTCCCTAGGTATTCGATTATAAGCTCACGATGCACCAAAGTGGCGTGAAGCGCCCTGAAATTTCGGGGTCGGGTTGACTACTGTTAACTTTCGTGGAAACACTTTCATGAATGTCGGGTGACGAGCATTTCTCGAATCGAGCGAGTCTCCTTTGTATGGGGGCTCTACCCAGATACAATACACAATGTCAGCACATCTAAGCAGTCCAATATATCATCACATGAGTAAAAGCGGCCACTTGGGCCATAAACGGTACTCATAACAACATGCGTAAAACCTTCTAGCTATGTCGATAATTACAGAGTTATCAATTTACTCTTGTCTGACATATATCAAAATTAGAGATTCTAATACATGTATAAAATCATCAAAGCCTGGCCCGACTTAATACTACAGCCTCGGTCTAGGTTGACCGAGTCCCCTCTGCAGCTTCCACAATGCACAGTAAAAATAATATCCTCAAACGGGGTGAGCTAATGCTCGATGGTGGAATTGCCACTAGGTGATCTCTCTACCTAGTGCGTTCTGATGTTCCAAAAATAAACACATTCAAACGATGCATGGTCCTACTTGAATGTCTAACTCATCATCTCGTGCAGGGTCTTCACTTGAAACTCCTCACACTCACCTAAGAGAAATACCATTATGAAATTATTATTTTGTTTGTTTGTGAACTGACCCTCCGATGTGTATATATCAATTGGGCCGTCTCCAACGATTGATATTTTAGTTTTGGACTACCCCTCGAATGAATAACATTTTAGACAACCCTCCAAACCATTTTCTCTAGACTCATCTCTGTACACTCCACTCCTATAATTCCTAGGGTGTTCCGGTGTATGGAATGCATGTATGCAGATTCCAAATCTGATCCCAATTCGCGTGTAAATATAAACTGTCACGTATATTTACAAAACATTCAATTCACACAATCATGTCATATAAATTCTCATTTCATCATCAAAATTAGCTCAGCTTGGGCTAATGATCAAAGCGCGACAATTCAACTTGAATTATTACTCGATCAAACACATTCTACGAAATATATTTTTAGAACTCTTTGTTTGGGAATAGTGAAACCCTCGGTTACTATTCACAGAAAAATCCTGATTCATGGTTCTTTGTGAACCCGCGACTCACGCCCATTCGACCTCATCAAACCAATACATGATTTAATACAATATTTCCAAATTTAACTCTTGATCAGCGTGGAAATCACGGCTCTCGATCAGGTGTTAAGTGCTTGTCGGTCGATCCTGGGTTTGGGGTGCGTCGAAGCGACTACTCACATTCTCATTCAGCTCAAACATTACATAGTGTAAGAATGAATAAAACCCAAGTAGGGAGAAACCCCTACTTCTCGGGTTAAAACCCTAAATCAGATTTTCCATGAAGCCTCAGCGTAGACGGCTTTCCTTCTTGTCCCGAATCACTGGCAGTTCGGATTTTGCCGAAAACTAGAGAGAAGTCGAGCTCTCTCTCTAAAACCACCATTTTCGAACTCATGTGCTCCTCGACAGAACTAAGACTTTCTCTTTTTTAACATTTGGAGAAGACAAGTCCCTGAATATTACAATTTTGTCTTTGTGATAACTTTCCAAAATGACCATTGTCCTTCTTTTCCCAGTTTTGACATTAATTCTACTCTGGCCATCCTGTTTCATCATTTCTCTACTCATAACACTTATGGCTATGAGTACTTGTTATATGTGACTTTGCGACCAGCATGAATATCATTTTACGGCACGAAAACCTGATGCCTCGAAAAACGTGTCAACTCATTGTCTGATTTAATAATGAAATTTTACGTGCTAGGCTAGATTTCACGAGAGACGATTTAATGGTGAAATCAGTTTCATCATCCGGAATCTAGAAGAATAAATTCCAGATTTTTAACCCGAAGTACAACTTTGTAGCAGGAAATTCTGATTTTGCCCTTTTTCCGCAAATTGGAATTTCTCGGGTCTTGTTTGTATTTGGTGGCTCCCGTACAAAGGAGGTGTCACTGATTTTCTTAGTGGTGTCGAGTTGCTCCAGGCATCCACGAGTATTAAAAAATGAGTTGGCAGGTTGTCAACGGATCCCAGGGTTTAGGCGTCCTGACGAGTATCGAGCATAGGTAAGCGATTACCTGAGGGCTCGGGTTTGGGTGTATAAGTTTAGTCTTAATACCAACTACGGCAGTGTCGGGAGCTTAGGTATACGAATACCTAGGGCTTGAGGGACTTGGGTTTAGACCATGGTCATAAGGGGTAAGAACATCACAGCTTGGTACAGCTCGATGTTAGAGTTTAGGTATGTGATTACCTAGGAAATCACGGGACAGGATTAGAACACTGCATGCACTGTGTTTTATATGTGATTGGGTGTATAACATCGTTGATTATTTGTGAATGTTGTGTGATTGTGTGTAGTGATTTAGCACGTGAAAAAAATGTAGAGGAAAATTTTTCTAGGTTTCTGAGTGTGTACTTGGAAAAAATGGATAAAATAAATTTTAATAAATTTATTTGGTTTACTGGAAAGTGGAAAAAAAAATATAATATATTTTTTTAGGTAGTTTTTCTAGTAGCAGGAATGAAAAAAAAAAAGTTGCAGGAACGAAACTGTTGGGCTACTACCCAATTGAGTCACGGTACAATGGAATTGTATCGTGACATGGCAGTCCTAGGCAAGTGGCCTGGCTGGGGAACTGTGTCGTGATACAATAAATTGTATCGTGACCGGAGGCGGCTTGAATGGCTAGGGATGGGTCACGATACAATCAATTGTATTGTGACAGGAGAGCGGTCTGGCCGCTGAGGTGTGTCACGATACAATTGTTTGTGTCGTGACAGGAGCGTGGACTTGCCGTTGGGGGTTGTGTCACGATATAGTCTTTGTATGCGTGGCCAATGGCCGATCTGTAGCTGCAGCGGGCGTGTCCGCATTCTGTCGGTTGTATCGTGGCGGTGATAGCGGTGGGTGTCAGCGTCTGATGTTGGCCGGGCGCGACCCGACCCGCGGCTGCAATCGTCATGCCTTAGTCTTTGGGAGAGTCAGCGATACAAATTGTGTGGTGCGGGGGCGACCTTGTGGGTGACTGTATGTGACAGCATTTGGGCGTGTCAGCGAGACAAAAACCCGCGACACGTACGGCGGGCGTGTCAGCGAGGCAGTGTCTGTTCTGGCGTGATGCGCTGTGACACGACCGATCTTTGGGCTGCGACCACGGCTTCTGCCGCGAGACCTGTGCAGTCTTGTGATAAGGCGCGATCACGCCCGGCCTAAACACACCATGCGCTGTATAACCAAAATTCGATTAGATTGTGCAATGCACCAACGGTTTTGGACTCGGTGCCTTTATTTGATCCATTGTTTGGGACCTTCGATTGGGTATAAGATTTTCAAAAATAAATCAAATCAAATCAAATCAAAATAAAATCTTTAAATGAAATTTTTCTAAAAATGAAATTATTTTGTGATTGCAGTTTGCATATATAAGTGTAATGCTTATTTGATAAATGCATGGGTGTTGTGTATGAAATGTTTTGTATGTGAATATTAATCTGTTTTGTGTTTACGCCTTAGAATCTTGCATTAAATTTAATACCATTTTGACATGTGGGTAACAGTAGGGAACAGGGCGTAGAGATCGTCCAGGGTACTAGTAAAGCACCACAGTATTTGACCGACATACTTTAATTAGAAATTTTGTCCAGGTGTGTATTCAACAGCATTCTTTTGTTTAGTGCGAAGTAGTCAGTGGAGGTTGAGTAACCTCAGTTTAGAAGCGCATCATCCTCAGAACGTTCACGGGAGAGATCAGTGGTGGCGGACCATTAGTTCATGTAGGTCGAGAAGGTGTTAGAGGCTATGAGATTACCTGCAACACGACCGAGTTAGACTAATTGCATTACAGCTAGAGGGTGAGGCTAGTATGGTGGAATGGCCGAGGCCTCTAGAGACCTAGAGCAATGACATGGGAGTTCCGGGAGGCTGTTCATGGGTAAGTATTTTCGGATCTGCGAGACATGAAAGGCAGGGAGTTCTAGAATTTGACGGACGATGACCATGATGGATCATGTGGATAGATTCACGGGCTAGCCCGTTTGATGATATTCTGTGTACGGACTGTTCTTTGAAGTCGGAGATTCAAGAATGGTGAGATTACGTGGTAGTTGTAGGACTTCGCCTACGGGACGCGGACTCCATGGTTAGGACAGCCACGACCATAGAGAGAGATAGAGGATGCAGGGTTTCGGGTTGCGGATCTTGTGAGAAGAGGGAGGATCGACCTTCTTCTGAATTCGGGGAAGGCGAAGATTTACCTTCACCTGAGTTCCTGACCAGGGGGCGAAGATGGGGCATTTAGTGAGGCGGGCGGATGATATGTTATTTCTACCGGTGGCCTCGGCATGTGGATCGGATTGCCCACGACAGAGATCCCGGGGTTTGAGGTGACAGTCCCGTCAGTACGGACGGGAAAGGACCGCAGTTCATTCCTCGAACCCTAGTAGGTCGGAGGAACGTTTGATCTCGGGGGTGCTATACAAGCACCCAGCTAGCGCCTGGTGGGCGATGTGGGTCGAGTCAGGTGCAGGACTCGGTCGGGACTTCCTGGTCGACGGGGCGGGCGATATGTTGTTTCGACCGACAGCAGGCATATGAGGTGAGATTGTCTGGGGCGGAGGTCTCATGTCTTCTGGTGAGCATACATAGCGGTGGATATGCGAGGGTGCGTTTCTCTTTCTTGCACTTGTTGACTAGAGTAGGCGTTGAGAGTGGATCCTCATATTCAAATTATTCATCGTCTTGTGTGAGTGGGCTTAGGAGTTCAGCCTTTAGTAAAGCCAGGTGTGGATGTTCTTCCCTAGGATGTAGGGTGAGAGTTGACCTGATAGGTCGGGATTGTGAGTTAGAGATCTCCGAGATCCTGCTCATGGTGGACCCCTGGGGGGGATCGCATCGAGTCGGGTGTGGGTGCACGGTATGGTCATTCACCACTCTTGGTGAGTGTGGGTTGAGTTTGTCCTTGGGACTACGTCCAATGAAGACTCATAGTTCAAACCAGGAAATGAAGAGTAATTAATGTGTGTTGGGCAAGTGAAGGATTAAGTTGATCACACTGGGTGAGAAAGCACGGAATTAGGGTAAATGGGACCTTGGTAGAATCAGAAAGATCTGTGTGGGTGTAGAGACTGAGGGAGATATAAATGCTTCACGTGTGGGTGTAAGAGACTAGGGAGATATCTTAGAATTCTGTGTGGGTGTAAGAGACCAAGGAGCCATCTAGATTTGTGTGGTTGTGGAGCACAGGAGATGTCGTAAGATTTGCATGGCTTGGATGTAAGAGGCTGGAGATATCAATTTACCTATGGTTAGGCAGAGATATTAAAAATTTGTGTGTGATTATGAGGCAGTGGGTTGTAGAAATTTACGTGGGTGTAAGAGACCGTGGAATGCTCAAGGGAATTTACATGTGGATGTAAAGGCTGCAGATGAGCGGATTCTCTTGGAGATGAAAACACGGAGTTATGGTTATCATGTAGACACCCAGAGTTAAGTGATAGGGCCGGGTATTTCGAGATTTAGGTACCCATTGGATTAGGTTGGTCCGTGGGTGTTAGTGATTGTGACCTTGGAAGGTTAAGCGTTTACGAAGGGATTGTGTAGGGTTACATATGCGCGTGGTTGGATGCGGTATGGGTGATGTGGGTAGGCTCACGAAATTCGACACATTTCTAGTCGTGCGGATGACCTTCACATTGGAAGTGCACGCCGGTTGTATATCAGGAGATAGTCAGGCTACATGGATTACCAGTATCCTTAGTGTGGACTGAGACCAGGTTTCACGGCACACTTTTGGAAAAGTTTCAGGCTATGGGCTTCTGATTGACCATGGTCCTGACTTTTCACCGCGGACGGATGGTGTTCGGTCGGTAAGGGTATACGGTGTTAGAGGACGTACTTTACGAGCATGTCTGGATCATATGGTAGCTACTGGAAGAGAACAATTGTCCTTGAGTGATTCGCTACGACAGCATTTATCAGACGAGGTGTACGGATGCAACCTGAGGCATTGTATGGAGCCTGCGAATCCTTAGATATGTTGGGCCAGGAGGTGGAAACAATCAGTAGTCACGATCGATTAGAGACACCTCAGGAAGGTGAGCTTGATCTGGCAGGTGTCTTCTCACGGCTCAAGCCGGCCCGAGAAGAGTTATCTGAATGTATGGCGTCGACCCTTAAAGTTCGAGGGGTTGGAGATCACGTCTTCTTGAAGGTGATGCCTAAGGAGTGGTCGAGGTTCGGCCCGCGGAAGCTATCGCACAGGTTCATTGGGCCGCGAGGATACTCGAGAGGGTAGGCCTTGTAGTGTCTTAGGTTGGCTACGGCCCGGCATGTCGAGTGTCCACGAGGTATGTCATCCATGCTCGGTACACTCGGATCCGGCTCATGTAGTGGATTGGGGAGATTGAGGTTGACACGGATGGGACCTTCGAGGAAGGACGGTTGCATTGTGGATAAGCCCAGGGATCAGGTTTTGTGGCGCGGGCCGTGAGGCTGATGGGTGCTATAAGCAGCGAGTGGAGCGGAGGAGTCAGCGTGGGAGCGTGAGGACGCGATCTGGACACCTATCCCTTCTTGTTTAGGGATGAAGTGCGTGGTTTAATCGTTTAATGCTTAAATGACTAGTTTACATGCATGGTATAGTGCGTTGCATATGCTTGGCGAGTTGTTGTGATTGTCGAATTTGAGACTAAATTCCTTTTAAGGATGGGAGAATGTAGAGCTAAATTCTAATTTTTCGAGGAAAAAGGAAAAGCGATAATTTCGGTGAAACTGAAATTTTCTAGATCTGGATGATGAAATAGATTTCATCGTTGGAATCGATCTCGTGGGAAATCTATCCACCCGTCGGAATTTCATTGAATTCGAGACGGTGAATTTCCACGTTTTAAGAGATGTGCCATATTGGGTTGAGACGTATGATCTTAATAGAGTCACATCTTGCCATATAACATTCATAATTAGAGAAGGATGAAATGGATGGCTGGGTGTGCCAGTGTAAAATCAAGAAAAAAGGACATGATGGGAATTTTGGAATTGTTAATTATTAAATAAGACAAACTTGGAATAGTTATGCTACTCCAGATGGAAAAGGCCAAAGCGTGGGAAGGAGCGAGAAAGCGGAGGTGGGTGGGTTTTGAAATCCTAGATGAAAGTGTGCCTTCTCTAGATTTCCGACCATTGGACGGAAATCGGTTCTCGCGGAGCGAAGTAAAGTTGTTCTATGGTGAGAGCTACGTGAGCACCTATTTAATTGGAGTTGTGACTCAAGAGGTAGGGATCTTTTCTAGTTGCGTTAATCTTTGGCTAAGAGTCATGTAAATGGTTAGGAACGTTACGAGGCTTGCAGTCGTAAACTGATCTCAAAAGCTTTGAGCAAGTGGAGAAAATTCCTATTTGTGGTCTTGAGCAGTGGCAGAGTTCATATATATGAATAGTAACGAAATTTTGTGTGATTTTATGATGTTGAGTGAGTTCAAAATAGATTGCTCGTCTTTTACAGTAATTAGCCCATGTGAGCTAATTTTGGTGTGGAATTGATTGTGAATTTGCGCCGCATGGTTATGTGATTTAATTATGTTAATATACTATCCATGAATATATTAGCATGAGATTATTTGGAATTGGCATCATCGTTATATCTTATTTGGTAGCGCAGAATGGGAGTAAGTGCATGACATGAAATGAAACAAAGCGAAAATGTTTGTGAAAGGAATTTCGACAGAAGATTTTCCAAAGAATTGCCTTGGAGAGGGACGTCCAACAGATCACTTCGGATGAGAGTAGTGGCCCATTTAGGAGGATTATCCAGCGGTCGCCTCGGAGAATGTGATCGATATTTTCAGAAATTGGTATTGAGTTTCGAACAAAAAAGATTTTGTTTGAAAACTTGATATTTACTAGCATTCGGTTTAGGCATATGTAAGGAATTCGGTGAGGACTCGGGACATGGGTTGGTCGTATGAGCGTTGGTAGGTTCATGTAATTGCTTGAATGTGATTGTTTGTTTTGCCATGACATGTGCACTTAGGTGGGGAAGTAACCCATGTAGGAAGTGTCTGCACTAGGCTTTGTTCATGCACAATAGAATCACCATTTCAGGTACAGAGAGTGTGCACGAGGACGGTGCTCACTAGAGGCCGTGTTTAGAAGAAAGCTGGGTTGTGGCTTTGGCATTTTTATTTTGTATAACATGTATTAGAATTGTAAATTTTAATATATGTTGAGTTAAGAGTAATGTAAAACTCTTGAACCATGTAATATATTTGGTTAGGATATATTTTGTGAGTATTGATCACGGGGGCCCAAGTGGCCATTATTTTACTCGCATGTGGACCTGTGTAGTCACTATTAGGCCCCATTTGGATAGGTTTTGTATTTGGGGTGACTCCTTGTCTGAAAGGAGGCGTGCGTTTTCGTGGTGGTGTCGAGTTATCAGGCGTACTGAGTATTCACGCGAGTTGTGGGTTGTCAACGGACCCCGGGTTTTTGGCGTCATAATTTAGTCCTGAAATTTTGGGGCCCGAGATATTGAAATTTTAGGCTGGTTCTAGCGGTCATGGTAGGTTGATGTTTAGCACGATCCGAGTTGATGTCTTGAGTTGTTGAGTTTTTTGGTATCATAGTAATTTGTTGAGGATTGGAACCAAAAATGGTTCATGACTGTGAAGGGACCGAGAGGTGCCCTGTTTATGTGGGTCCTAGATTTGGGTCATTTTGTGTGTTATTGCTGGAAAATAAATAAATAACTTGTTATTTATTATTAAAAAGCATGTTATTATATACTTGAATTGTATTAACATAAAGTATGTGATGAATGAAAATTATACGTAGGAAATATAATTATCCGAAATTTATAAATGTTGCATGCAACTCTTATTGTGCATGTAGCATGAAATGGCTTGATTGCATTTCATATGCACGATCACATCGCATCAAGTCGGGTGTGGGTATATGGTATTGTTATTCACCATTCTTGGTGAATGTGTGGTGATCTCGAAAATGGGACAACGTCCAAAATCAAGACTCACGGTTGTATAAAACTATAATAATAATGATTTAGTTTTGGGTGAAGTAAGATGGGTGGGTATACCCCAGTGAAATACCCAAATTTTATTCTTGTGGTCGAGACTTATATGTATCCAACGTGAGTTCACGAAGTGTCGAAGGCGTGTGAAACTACGGTGAGACCTCGAAGTCATGACCCAGAATGAAGCACACGGGATTTGATAAAAAAATTCAAGAGATTATTGGAGGGTTGTCCAATGGTTTAAGTCTTTGGGTGGCTGCCGTGATTGGTTTTCATACTTGGCGTTGCAGGTGTGAGAGAGTCAGCAGGAACTCAGGTTGTGGGCATGAGGCGTCTCATCTCATGCATGACACGTAATATTCCATATAGGATTGCATTATTTATATGAAATGTGATTGGACTTTTCAGTTTGTCATTGCCATGTCCATTTTAGGTGGGGAATGTGCCTTGTAGAATTTTTCTGCTTGAGCGTTGCTTGGGTTGTGGACCCACCCGGCTAGGTCTGATAGTGTATTGAGAGATGACACTTTGGCTAGTGATTATGAAGAAGGTCGTGTGTGGCATGATATTACGCTAAGTAACATTTTTGTAAAAAATATTTTTGTATAAAGAATTGTAACTAAATTAACTTGGGACTATTGTCTAAATAGTCGGGTATGTAATTATGATAAGAGGGTTGTCGTAGAGACAACTACGGAGCGTAATTATAAAGCGTTTTATTTTCAGATTTTATAAATGTGAATGAATGGTGTGATAAAGGGATGTATATTAGGGATATGAGCGGATGGATGGCCATGGGATCGTCACATTTATTATGGACGCCCAGCGGATGGTTATGATTATATTGTTATACGAGGTTGTGTGTTAAGTAGGGGCTCAGAACAAAGTACCTGCACGATTTTACCTAATGAAAATGGATAAGATAAATATGATACAACGGCGTGGTATCGAGTCTGAAATCCCACAGAGATTACATTGGGTTGACGTGTTGTCGACGGGACCTCGGATTGAGTGTCGCATTTATTATGAAGGTTAAAATATTTACTAGAATTAGTGGGAGAAAAACATGGTTGTAGATATGGCCGAAACATTTAAAGAGGTTAAATTTTTCTTTCTTTTTTTAATAATTTCTTTATTTATTTGCTTTTAACCTGACAAAATTTTATGGAATTTTAGAATCTCAGATCCTTGGTAGAGATTTAAACCTTTCCTTTTTCCCTTTTTTTCTTTTATAAATATTGTAGACTTATCGAGCCTTATATTTTACATGAATTATTGATTTAAAAATAAATATTTTATTCCAACCATGTATATTTTTGGTTTTGGAAAGCCAAAGTCAAATTGATTACATAGCATGACTAAATCAATTTAAAGAGGTTTATATATATAGATAATTCAATTTATTTGCTTTTAATTATCCCAAGGTATAAATTCGAGGAGATTTTCAATCTGGTCCAGAAGTTTAAACCCATTTTTTTCTTTTTTTCTTTTTCGTTTTATAAATGTTGTGAGGCGTATGTCTAGGACCTTATGTTGAAATGAATTATTAATTTAGAAAGAAATATTGCATTCAACCATGCATTTTTGGTTTGTAATAAAAGTCAAGTGCTATCATATATAACATGATTGTAGTGAAGCTAAAATATATATTGCTCGTTTATAAACCGACCTTTCTCTTCCTCAATTTAATACTCTGCTTCTCCTAAATATAGTGTACATAGTAGTGGTGCACAGGGTGATTCAAACTCAAGTTCTACACTTTGCCATCCACGAAATTTGTAAGTATTAAATCATTAAGTCCACGACATACCTATATTACTTAAGTTAAGCGTAATCTTGGTTACGTGATTGTTGGTAGAGCTGGAATAACGATCCTCTTTCTGATTTTGTGTTTTTAGTGCAAACTCTGTTGTAAGGTGGAACCTATAGGACTTGGTCTTTATAATGATAATAATAACCTTTAATGAAACATTATGAATTCTGCGAAGGGATATATTGGTTAGAGTGGCGAGTGGTAGCGGTATGTCTGTTGTGAACTGGGAATAGAATATCTTTGAAAGGGCTCTTCATTCAAGTGGCTTCTAATTTATGTTTTGGATTATTGATTTGATTAGTGTTATTTAATTTGTATTTCTTTAAATTTTTAATCTGTAGGACAACTTATTAGAACATATAAGTTAAGTCCTAATTAATTAAATGTAATTGTGTTTTATATAATAAGTTATATTGTAAAGTGAAATTAAATATGTTAATTAGAATTTAAAAAATTGTTGAAAGTTAAAAATCCAATAAGACATTTCGAAAATAGGTTATGATAATGTTAAGATAGGTCTCATACGATAATAACACATGACTAGAATGATGTTGATAGGTTATCCATACCAATATTACGTATAATTCAACTTAATCCGTTGATTAATAAGATTTGAACCAATGATATTATGTTATCTATGTGATTAACAAGTCGTATATCAATTTATTTTTTATATGATTATTGAATGATTCATATTTTAGTAATTTTTAATATTTTTTAAAATGATTAAATACTTGGAACCATATAGAGTTGTTATGATCATTAGATCTAGTCAAGTCATTTTAGTGAATAGTTAGTTTTTTCATTTTATGATTTTATTTTAACATTCGTTTTTAATTATTTTTTGAAATTTTTTCGTCAATAAAAGCTGCTTCGTATTATAGGCGTTGGCGTTTAAATATGAATAGGA